>VWZF01003473.1:305146-337463 GCA_013396755.1 Sclerurus mexicanus | reverse complement strand
TTTTTAACCAAGAAAGGAGTAAGTGCAGTATCACAAAAGAAGACCTGGATTTTGTAGATATGTAGATTGACAGAAAGATAGATTCGAGGAGCATTCAGAAATCTGTCGAAAGTTCATGTATGATATGAGCAAATCAGACCTTAGGACTATTTTAAGTGGAGCCCTTGGCAAGAAATGCCTTCAGGAGGCCGAGTTGCCTGCGGTAACTATCTATCCTGAATAGGAGTAAAGTGAGAACAGACAAGACAAGGAAAAATTTTCTGAGATGTCTTTTGGCTGCATGGCAATGATAAACTGCAATGTATAAGACAATCCTAAAATTATTGTTTAGATGCAGCACAGTACTTTCTAATACCACTCCATATGGAAAAAGTACACACTGACACAGGACAAATGACAGTAGCCAGAAATACCACCACAATTGCAAACTGCCTCAGCTGAGCTATTTTGAAGCAAATTCTCAGGGCATGTTTAAGCCTATAGACACAATTAATACTGAGATCTCAAATTCTTGCTTTGGCAATTTGATAGAATTTGAAAACTTGAAAATTGAAATTTAGTCCTACCACTGGCAGCACTAAACATGACAGCCAATTAAGTCATTGGATAGTCATCTTCTATAAAGGTTTTCAAAAGGAAAGGGATGGAGCTATTCAGTAGTGCATCCATTTCTTTTTCCTACTTTTATTTTTTCTCTGTAAAAAAAAGAATGTCACTGTGTATGTGCAGCAAAATAATGTATTGACATTAATTATGGGATTATGGGACATCTTGGAACATTGGTGCTATTAAGTTTTGAAGTATTGCCATTATATAAAATAATCTACTTTTTCATAAGAAACAGCAACAGAAAAAAGGATAGTAGCAGATCTTTATGCCTTTTTGTCTACCAGTCTAGACTGACTCCTTACAAATCATTAGGCGAATTCTGCATTTATGTAATGTCAGTGAATTCAGTATTTGGCTATCTACCTTGAAAGAGAAGGTCCTGTGATATCTATGCTGTTCCACATTCCAGGACCAATCCTTTTAAAACTACAATCAAGCATATACTTGGAGTGACAACAGAATTATACTGAACCTAATTGTCATTAAAGCACACTCGAGATTACTAAGTGCAAGACCAGGAAAACTCAACTACCTGTAAACATCTGTTGTAGAATTGGGTTCAAACTCTGACAGGGAATGTATTTCAGGAGCTGTGTAAATCTGTAACAAACGCTGCTGGTATGAACTTGATCCTTCAGGAGAATCTTCTTTTCTGTATGACTGCAAACCATAATCTAACATGAAAGAAAACAGGAAACAAACTATTCAGTGGGTACTTCTCTGAAACATGCAAGAGTTGATAGTAACACAACTAGTCTAAAGGATTTAATTTTCTATATTTTAAATGCACATCTAGAAATAGTGTGGTTTTGGTGGTCTTGCCTCCATAAACAATTGCAAATATAGCAGATGGAAACCAAAGATATGGGCAAGACTGCATGACAGCATGGAAGTTGAACTACATAACCTGTTCCAATTAGAATTATTTTATGATTTTATCAAATTATATTCAGATAATAGTCTCACTTCAGTGCAAGAGTTAGCATGTAAATGCAGGTTTTTGTTCTACTTTGTCCCTTGATCCTTATCTCTGCTGGCAGGTTGCAAAAGTAATTACTAGTTAAACAGACTAACGACGGAAAATCAGATGGTGAGTGTTACTTGCACACCACTAGCATCAGAACAAAGGCAGCATGGATGTGAAACATCTTTCCATCTATACTTCTAGCCTAATATAGAAGGGATTCTCAGCATATGACTCAGAATTGGGGAGGAGGAAAAAAACCAACTGACTTCAGTTCTCTTTCTTACGTAAACAGCACTCTGTGCTGAGTGTATGGGAAGGTGGGATGCACATGTCTTGTTTTATGTGGTGTGACCTCTAAATAAGATGGTCTTACAGATGAGTTCTTTATGTTGCAGGTAATTTTTCAAATAGCTCCCACGTTCATTATTTGTGAGGTTGGTTTGACATTATCACATCCAGATAAGCCATGAAAATTTGAAATTGCCACAGTGCTACCATATAACTTCTGAATGATTTCACAGAGATCCTATTTAACTGAGAAGAGCTGTGCTAACGTGATGCAGTTGATGTTATTCAACTATGTCTACTTTTTTGTTTTTCTCCAGAACAGGCCCTAAGTGGAGTGGGCAGTTCTGAAAGCAGCAGCATCCAGAACGAGTTGAAGTAGGCCTGGCCCCATGCAGGAGCCCTAGTCATAGGCTGTTCCATTAAAAACCAGATCTGTTGTTGCTGCTTTTAGGATGGCTATGGTTTAGAGTGTGATAACTTCATTGGAGAGGAAGTAGAAGAGAAGATCATTGTCTTAGTTCCCCTTGACAGCTGAAAACTCAGCTAGACTCTCCAGTGGCATTCCTGTTCCCACCAGCTGTCTTCCTGTACCAGGAGCAGATCAGATCTGTAGCTCCATCTCTGGGAGAACACCATTCAGTTTTGTGCACAGGACTGAAAAGCTCTGAGTTGAGTTTGTTTTTCTTCATGAAACTACATTGTGTTTATCAATCAGTGAGCATTACTACAGGTCTTTACAGCATTGTCCATGTCCCAGGTTTTCTCTCTGTATCAAAACTGAGAATGAGGCAGAGTTTCTGCTCAGACTGATGTTGACAAACTCCATCATTTGTGGGGTTTGACATGTGCATCAGTGACACATATTAATTGATTTTATGTGATAATACAACACGAAACTTGCTTCAGCACAGGCCACTTCTACTGCAGTCAGGTACAGTTAGGAATTCTACATAAAATGTCAGCATGAAGGCACTTGGGAGGAGTGTTAAATGTGAAATCTAGACATGTTAGTGGATTAACAGGCAGTTCTGAATATTTTTTGCTTATCTTCTCTTTACCTGCAATTTTACAAACCCATCGATCATCTATCACACAGTTATTAGACTTCAACCGCCCATGATACATTTTGTGGTGGTGAAGATAGGCCATTCCTTGTGCAATATCGGTAGCAAAAGAAAACCTGAAAGACAAAAATCAGTAAGCTAGTATTTCCACTAAATTTTCAGTCAAGAGTGGCTCCAAAACCTACTGAAGTTTACAGAAACCCTCCTTATGGCTTTCCGTTTGTGTTCCTGTGTTCAGTTTTCCAAAACACTTCAAGTGAGTGGCTGAAAGCCCTTAGCTCCCACTCATTTGTCTCAGCCTGTAGGCCTTTAGCCTCTATTAATACCACTGAGATTGTTCTAGAAATTGCCAGTACTTCTGCATCCTTGGGAGCGCTTTCAAATGTTTGCAAGAGAAACAATTTTATTAACCTCCTCGCTTTATTTGTAAGGTTTCCTTCCTGAAAATCTTTTTGTTTGCTGAAGGCAAATATAAGGCAGAAGCAGAAAGGGTGTATAGAGATCATTGTGGAAGTTTAATTGACAATATAACCTTGTTTTATGCATGGGTAGGTATAATAAAGAATTTGTAGGTATGATAACCAGTTAACCAATATGTCTTCATAAACAAAGATCCCGTGATTTTTAGTTAAAAAGGGATGCCCAAGATATTTGGGATCAAAATTAAGTTGCATGAAAAAAAAGGTTTTAAAGTAGTTTTGCAGTATAGCTAGAGAGAGACTTGAACAGCCATTGGCTTAGTGTGACTGGTACTAAACACATGATTTATAAAGAAAACCAGAAGACAAGTTGAACAGGATATTTGAATTTGCTTGTTTTCTTTCTTCTTCATTCTCTTCATATTATAGTACAGGCCTGTCTCTCCAAGGACTTTATCTAAAATTAACATCTTTCCCTAAAGAGCATATAGCACAGTATATGTCACTTAGTTTTTCAAAACTTTTTCTACCTGAAGCCCCAATTCAAAGGAATATCTTCATTGAAGAGCACATCAGTCAGGCTGCCTTTGGGACAGTACTCTGTGACAATGGCAACATTTGGAACTTCTATACAACCTCCAATGAATTTGCAGAGATTGGGATGGTCAAGTTCCCTGTGAAAATCAACAGAAATCACAGCACAACAGCAATTTTCATGAATGTCCCTCCTGCTTTTCATACAGTAGCTGGAAACCAAGTGCCTTATCTCACAATGTAGAGAAAAAAGACAGGCATAAGGACATTTTGATCTGGTGTTAAACCAAAGTTTGAAAGAAAGAGGAATATGAGTTTACAGTCACATTTGAAAAAATTTTAAACCTTAGAGAACCAGTGTAAAAATGGAACAATATACACTTTTCAGATTTCACTGCTTACCTCACTTGCTTTACTTCTTTGCGTATGGATTTAGACAGTATGAATGCCTTCTTCATTATTTTCTTTATGGCCACTGTTCTACCATCACTGAAACAGAAGAAAATGCTGTTCATAGAGTTTTAGGCCTACTTCCTAAGCCAGCAATACTACAGAAATGGACTAGATATATTTTCTAAAGTGGAACAGCTTCATATAACTAGAGATGAGGCAGAGAATTTAAGCATGTCCACATGTGATTGCAAATCTGAATCTAAGACAGGTGTCAGAGGCCTGTTTCTACTGATAAATGAACCATTAGTGATTATATTCAAGCAATCTTGATCTGGGGGCAACATTTGGAATGTGAATGATAGGGTCAGTTGAGAGTTCAATGATGGAGTAGCAGCAAAGGAAATGTCAGAGCTGGAGAAACATATATAGTCACATCTCTTCTGTCCATTACTTCTGGTTACTCTTCTGTAGGTCCCTCACTGACATTTAGCATACTTCTGATCTCATTGGGTTAAGCATTCTCCACAATGAAGCAGCTGAGTTTGATAGACAGCAAAGCAATTTTCCTTGTTAGAGTAAAGGAATCTGGTGGAGATACCAGCAGGAATTTAAGTGATACCCACTATATAAATACAGAGTATGGGGTCTGTGCTGTAGCTGTTGTAGTGCTTTGCCAATGAGACTGAATGCTAGATTGAATGCTCCATTCTTGCCCTTGATGAATGTTTTTGACTGCGAGTCATCTAAGAAAGATGATATGATGGTGATGATGAAAATGTCACCATTCAGAAAGAAGCAGCAAAAATGCCTTCTGTAAAAGAGAACTGCTGCACATAGTGTTGCATTAATGAAGTGGATGTGATTTTCAACAATCTATGCTGAAAAGGCAGCTGCTCCCCCAGCCAATGATCCTAAGCAAGTTTCTTCATCCTGCAAAGCATAGATCTTGCCCTGTGTATTCCAATGGCAGGTATTACTTCCATCTTTGAACATGTTTCACTCTTACCCCTTATTTATATTATTTTTATGGGAAAATTTGCTTTCTGGATAGCAGGACATGGCTATACCATCTGTGCACATAGTTATATAATGTTCATCTTTATAATTTGATCCAGAGGTGAAGTGCTGTGAACCATCAGTCACATCAGATTTCTAATGTGCTGCTGTAAAGAATACCATTCCTTAGTGCAAAGAACCTAGTTGTACTCTGCCTGCATTTTAGAAAAAGGGCTGCATAAAAGCCTTGGTTTCAAATATATTTGAACACCAAGGACCATTCATTATCAGAATGCAGTCCCTAAGAGAAAAGGAGAAATGAAAGCCAAACTAGAAGCCTGGCAAATAAAATACTCTACAGCCAATATATGGTACAGAAGTCAGATGATGATCTTAACTTACTGGATTTTGCCTAACAAGATAAATTCAAGCCTTTTTATTGCCTATCAACAGTAAAGTGGCAAGAAGCAGAAATCAAGATGAAACCATAATATAGTAGACACTGCAGTAAATGAGTACTATATTGACTTACTATCTCCCAGTCTGGGTGAAGTATTGTTTCCTGGGCATGTTGGCAGCTGCTGTGCAGGAGCTCAGAGCAGTGATACAACTGACATTGGAGTCACTGGGTGCAGGGGGAACACTCATCATGCTTCCTGTTGCTGTCTGTTTGATGCAATCTAAATGGGACATGGGATGAGAAACAGCACTTGAAGATGCCTGTTATTGCACAGGTGGAGACTCCAGAGGCAAACAAGTATAGGGAATTCTGCAAATCTTTATATCTCAGCTGCTCTTGTTAACAAGACAGAAAACCATTGCTTGGAATGTGACTGCTGCACAAAAAGTAAAAAAGTTCCAAAGGTGATTCATTGCCAGAGATCTTTCTCACTAATCCTGAGGATTTGATGCAATTTTTATTTCTCTGCTCCTGAGATGATTAGCCCTTCCTAATAGATGCTGAGGGCAGAACTCAGGGAAGGAGAGCAAGCCCTGTGCGATACTTTAACAAGTCTATTTGGAGCTCCTAGAAGACTGTAAAGTACAGGAATGTGGGAAGTGATTCTGACACCAGAGGAAAGTCAGAGAAGATCAACAATGCAGTAAGACAAAAAACCCACAGTGATCTCAATGTATGTTTTTTAATCTTTGTCAACCAGTTCAAGGCAACAAAAGGGACTTCAAAACGAATTCAATTAATTATATACCATGCCACCATCTCCAATTAAAATCCAGATTTAGCCAATTAGTCTCAGAACTGCTGAGACTTCTCAACCCTCCCTCGTAGAAGTATCCAATGAAGTGTTGCTGAGAAAGTTCAGCCTTTAGACTTGAATCAGAACTGCCATGTTCCCACACCATATTATCCATATGCAGTTCAAAATTGCATTGGCATTTTAAGCCTTTCTACAGAATTCCACACAGAAATATATTAGAGACCCCCAAGACAGCTCTGAGAATAAGTGAATGTATAAGAATATACATCTATATCTCTGTATATGATGCAAAAGACCTCAAAAAAAAGAAGTTATCTTGAAAAGATAAGGCTAATTTTTCCTAGTACAGGCTGCATACACTGAGTAGAGCACTGATGATATGCTTACACTTAGATAACTGTGCATTTTAGGCTACAATGGGTAGCTCTGAACAGCTCTGTCCGGAGAAGACATTCAGTCTGTTACAAAATCTCATCATGTTATCCATCCTCATTAAGTTAATTATCACTCCTTGGTCTTAAACAGTATTGTTGCTTTGCAGGATTCTCTCCAAGAAAGCTTGCCTTTTTTCTTGGATTTTTCAAATTAATTTTTCATGTGTTATTTTTTGACCATGCTTCTAATTTCGCTCAGTCTCTTTCTAATGTTTCTTCTCACATCTGATGTTTATGACATTTTCTAACTCACCAACAGCTGAAAATTTGCTCTTTTTACTTTCACTATATTGAAAGACACTTTTCTCCATTTCTGTTTTCACAAATCTGAATTGAAATTCATTTTGGTTTATGTAATCAAATTAATTTCTGAGCCAAAATCTATTATTTGCAACAACAAGGATATCATGTCAAAGCTTTACAGAAATTAATGTTCAAGTGTAAGGCTGAAAGTATCTACTCTGTATTATCACAAGAACATCTTGACACTAGCAACACAATAACATACACAGATAAAGGAGACATCTGCCTAGCAATTCCTCACGGCCACACACAGTGAGAGAGTGCATCAGCACAGAGCAATCGACTTCAGCAGATTTTCGCAGATTTACCCTTTCTTAAGGTCTAGGTATTGTTTTCCTTCTGAATGCTACATCACAGAATAGCAAAGGAAATAATCTATACCTATTTTAACTGTAGCATGCTAAAGCACATAATAACATCTGAATTTATTCTTAATTTGTTTAATTAGAAACATTTAAATCATAGCTTATATTAAGAAGATAAAATAGAAAGAAAAACATCTGGTCACAATTAAATACTTTTTGCAGGAAGTCTGTCACAGATAACACACTGAGAGACATTAAGATCATGTTATATCTCTCAATATATTTGTGCAATTCTGGGGCAAATTAATGAGACCAATTATACAGAAAGATACATCTACTCAAGCAACTGTCATTTATTTTGTGCAAGTCCAGAGGTTATCTGTTTGTTTTGGGTAGGCTTGTCTTTTTCATTTGACAAATCAATATAAATAAAAAGAAGGAAACTATTTAAAATAACTTTGACATCTAAAGCTTCAATAAACAAAAATATCAGTGATCAGTTCACAGAGGTTAAAGGGATGAAACATTGGATATGTCTTTCACAAATTGGTTCACCTTTTGTAAGACCCTTAAAATATAAAGATGCACTTATAATTGAGATTATTTCTCAAAATTATTAAGGAAACTGATTACAATATCAAAATGGCAAGTTACTAACCTTGTTTGATGCAGGCAAAATCTATAATCCAGCTTTCATCCCAAAGCATCTTTTGTTTCTGATATTGAAACCACTACAAGAATAAATCAAATTCATTCCTAATGTAGCCGTAGTATCTTTGAAAAAATTAAACCTCACATTATTTTTATCAAATATGAAAATTTACAAATATCCACACCAAATCTAGTATTTAAAAGTTCAACATACATCTTATGAGTAACGTTAGACCCAAATGTATTAAGAAAGAAGAAAACAGCATAAATATATTTAAAACTGTACAGTCTATATTCTAAAATTACGTCATATTTTGCAAAACTATATAAAGTCTCCATTATTGACAATATTTATGCATTTACATCTCAGCCTGAGCATCAGATGAGTGGTTCACATCATCTCATCTCATGTCATGGACATGCTCTATGCTATGCAAGAACATGACAAAAACACACTCCATCCCACTCCCACAATAAGGAGCACTGTATCTCATATCCTGTAATAGGATTAGCCCACAATCTACAAATTGTGCCATATTACGTCAAATACTCTAGCATAAGGAATATTATGTAGGCAATCTCTGGCTACTTTGTGAAGAAGGCATTGATCTAATAGCTGATTTTCTGTAGAGCTGACATGAAAAACTAACATACAAAGTATAAACACATACATTCAAATCAACAGCAGATTATACAGTTTTTGTGGCTGAAGCCAATGCCAAAATATCAAACCAATGCAGCATTTTACCGTCATTATAGCATTTTCTAGAGTATGAAATTATATTAGCAATGATGTATGTTTTCTTAGAAACAGGTAATAAAAGCCAAGATAATACACAAGGAATATGGTCTGGACATTGCATCAATATATATCAGTAGAAATTTGTGACAAATACAGAGTTCATTGAACCAAAATTAAGTCATCCCATTTATTTCTAAAAGGTTTTTGAAGAAAGAAACCTACTTTTATCTTGCAAAGGTATGACTATAGATATATTAGCAAGAAGTGACTACCAGGCTTGCTATAGACACTGATATCAAACAAATCCTTTCCTCTACTTGAGTGATTAAAGAAGGCATTAGTTTCCCAGATGGTTCTTCTTACATTATATCAGTTAATGAATTGGATAAAATAATCTTTCCTATTGTGCTACAATAAAACGAATAAAATTTTCTTTAAAAAAAAGACGTTGCTATTGAAGAAGTTAGCATGAGTATTTATATAAAAATGCAAGAAGAAAAAATACAAACTCAAAACCTACAGAAAAATAACAGAAATAATAGGTAAATTTTACTACAAGACCTTTAAATAAACCTATGCAAGGCCGAGAAACTCCATTGTTCTTTCTAAAATGCAAATGCCAGTTATTTAGAATTGACTGAACTTGTAGTCTATCCAATTACACATTTCTATCAGATCATATGGGTTTACAGTATAGTTACTATAAACTTATTGTCACAACTTTTTTGTGAACTACGAATGCTCAAATAGTTCTCAACAGTGCTTCTGTACCTAACTCACAAAGCCCAAGAGTGAGGCACAGAATAGGAAAAACAAGTGTAATTGTGATTCAGGCCTCCCTTAGTACCTAAATTTGTAGACCATCAGTCTTTTCCTGCTCATTTGCTCTCAGTGCAGTTGCCTACCTCAGGTGCTCACTGCAATTGCAGTACAAAATGGAAAGAGAAGGAATCCCTGAGGAAGAGTAGCCTACAATTTTACAGGATTTACAGGCCAAGCCCCAAATAAATTATCTGTTAGGTACATAAACAATATTATGATTCTACAACTGCCATATTCATCTGCTAAACCTGTGTTATGAAATTCATTTTTTTTTTAAATGCAGACACATAAGGGATGTAGATATCTTTCCCAGAAGCACTGCAAAGTAATAAGCCATAATAGAATGCTCTCTGCTCTTTATACAGACTATTTCATTCAAAGACACCCAAACTACTCTCCAATATTCAGACTCTCCTCTATCCTCATTCTCTTTTGTTTTTTACTTTATAAGTCTGTTATAATAATTGATAACTATTATGCAAAATTAATCACTTTGAATTAAAGCAGGCTGGCTCAGTTACACTAAGGAAATGAGCCCATTAAAAAAAAACAAAAACCAGGCATCCAAAACAGAAAAAAAAAAGATCCTGTTCCCATCATTTCTTTTGAGAATATCTCACGTTGAATGTTTTTCATTTTAAGTTGTATTTGAGATTTAATGGCCTCTGGTGGAGCTAGTTTCCTAATGAATTTACCTAAGTTGGTTTTTAATTATTTTATAATTCTGGCCTCCATAGGGTTTTTTAAGCAGTTAATTTCATAAAAGAGTTTTATTGTGAGTGAAAAGTACTTTTGCTTTTCTGGCATCCCCTACTTCCCTTTGGAAATACCTCTTCTTCATTTACAATCATACATCTACTCCCTTATTACATTCCTCTTCAGTCTTCTCTCCTACAGGATGAAAATTCCTAGGACAATGAGACTTCCTTTATAAAGAAGCCTTAAAAATTGGTTTCCTTCTTTCTGCTTTCTTCCACAGCACATAGATTCTGGATGCAGAAGATCTGTTCCTCTACTAAGAGAGAGCTCCACTCTATCTATTAAAATCATGGAAGTAAGAGAAAGGAAATAGAAGAGGAGAGAAAGGATACTTACCATGACTGTCAAAATGAAGCCTGTGCAGACTACACATATTGGTAAGGCAATGGCTATCCTAGCATCAGCAGAAAGTGAGCATTCCCCACAATCTGCTGGGCAGATAGAGCAGCCTTCCTCTTCCTCACAAAAGCCATCTCCACAGACTGATTAGAAAAGGAAACACATGTCACAATATTTTAAGGAAGCTTCATCCATTCATGAGGTTGTATCCAGATCTAAACACAAGGTTCTTGAGCTGGAAAACCTCACACTGCCAGAAAGAATAAATTTTGAAGAATTCAGAGTACCACCCTAGCACCTGAAAGAGCAATCTGAATTTCTGAAGTGATACAGGATCTCTTTGATCAGATCAAATGTTAATTACATTGAAGGCTTTGAGATGTTTTGTGTATAAAACACTTCATCATATACTACTGTGTTTTTCATAGTTTATACGGTTTTTTCCTGAAACTCAAAGTTCTTAAAAGCATTATTTGTACTTAATCTACCCCTTGTGATCCCTAGATGCCAGTGACCCTTCCTCAGCCACAGGAGAGACACTGGAGACTGTAGGAGGAAATTTTGCAACCCATACTTCACAGATTTCTTTTCCTCCAAGATTTTATATAAATTATCAGCAGCATCAGATGTGATTTAAAACATAAGCCCTAAAGGACAAAACTCCTTCCCCCATGTTCTGAATGATCTTTCAATTTCACCTCTATGACTAAACTAAATCATGCTGTACTTCAGCCTTGTGAGATGAACTGAAGGTATTATGTTGTCACTATTTAATGCCTTTTAAAAAAAAACAGACAAACAAAAAACAACCTTAACAAAGAAAATTCACTGGTCAATAATAATTCTGTCTCAGCCTCATTAATTTCAGTACAATACCAGGATAATAACAGAAGTAACTTTCTTTTTTGGGGTAGAGCTGCATTTTTAAAATTTCTTTTCTGATATATTGTAAGTTTCCTGGAAAACTCAGCTGCTATAGTCTTGAAATGAATAGAAAATTTTACAGCTAAATACCTCCATCCACACTGGAGTTGCTTCTGTCCTTTTTGACTTTTTTTTCCATAATACAGTGAAATATATTCTCAAATTTTCAGAAGAGCAGCTAACAAGAGTAGGGTGATGACATTCCTATTTTAGCCAATATTTTTTCTTCAGGTTGTGTGTTTAATTTATTGAACAAAGTCTACTTTTTAAAGTTTACATTGCTAAGAGAATTGTTACAGTTATTTCTGCTTCCCTCCATACAGGTATACTAAAGTGAATGAAAGACTGATGCCTTTAGGAGCTCTTTTTTTTCATGTAAACAAGAGAACGAATATGGATTTCTACCTTTCAATATGCTTAAGGCTTGTCTGCTCCCCTTCAGATGAAGTGTCCAGATCCTCCGAACACTAGCTAGAAGAATATTCACACGTCCCTATGAACCGCAGACAAGCCTTGTAGTATCTGAAGCCATTGGTCATAGTATTTGACTTCACTTATTTAAGAAGAGTGGCTTTCTGCTGTTCTAGATTAATACATGTTAGAAGCTCCAACACTTTTTCAGACGTTCAGTGTTATGTGAAGAATTTTAGGAAGACATTTGTGTGTTTTCAATGCTAAATCAGGGTAGCAGGTCCTTTTGCCCTTGGTTATGATGCATGAATGATAAAAGCATTGAGATTTGCAGTCAATAAGCAGTTCCCCCACATTTTCATTTTATATCATACCTACTGCAGGAAGGACTGTGGTTTTTGCTTCCAGAGCAGCTTGCATTCTCCCAACTCTGATGTGTGCGATGAGAGAAGTCACACCCACGTGAACTAGAACAACCTGCCAAACAAGTGAACAAAGCAGAAGCATCAAAGCTTCACTTGCATACAGCAGTTTTTACAATAAGAATTGCTGATTGCAATGCCCTTCAAAAGAATTTGTGCATTTTTTTCAGAATCAGGAAGGGCAGGTGTCCTTCACTGTGGTGGCCAACAGAAGCAGGAGAGACAGCTCTTGTGAGAAAGGCTGGGCTGATTCTTCTCTTGCTGTGTATTCTTCTTACCAAACAGGGCTATCAGCCCTGTGCATTCTGCCACGTTTGATTCCCTGTTATTTCTGCCATGTAAAACTCTCCTAATGATTATAAGAACCTGCATCAGTCCAGTCAGTAGTGCAACGTATTGCTGGTGTGGGCCTTAAATGGACAGATTATGTATTCATTTTCCTCCCATCCCCATTACTTCCCCTAACTACCTGGGGTGTAAATCTGTTACTTTCAAGTCAAGTCAGTTGGGAATTGATATTACTCGGCTATATGCATCACTTATACAAATAAATTGGATGGGGAACATATACATAAACTGCATTAAACTACTAGCAAGCAAGCTCTGAAAAGAGCAAACGAGGTAAAATCCTATATGCAATAAATATACTTTACCTTGGCAGTCCAGTTTCTTTGGCTCATTTTTCCAGCAGTAGACAAAGTATGAGTAAATATCTGACCATCATCTGGGATCCATGGACCACAAATTCCTCCTTTACCCTTTAGTAGACATATTGCTTATGTCAGTAAACCATGACACTAGGGAAGTCCTAATTCTTCTTTTTTTACCTTCTCAAAATTACTTATATTCTCTAACATCGAATTAAATGATATTTTATAACTAAATCTATTAATATGCAAAACCACAAGCAACACTGTGCTGTGACAAAATAAAAGATAAAATAAGAGAGAAGGAATTGTTCCTATACCAAGTTAAAATCTCACAAATATTGTTATTTCTTAAAATACTTGAGCCTTAGTAGTGTACTTGTAGAATGAGTAACTCTGTGAAGCTAATTCCCTTTTTCAGAATTTGCTGTATTAGAACCAGAATCATCTCACTTTCAATAATTTTCTCAAGGGGTTTTATTGAAGTTTCATTTTTGATACAACAGGGATTTTTTTCCCTTCTCTTTAATAAGGAAGAGACTCACCTCTTCATTGTCTGTTTGCAAAACATTTCTCAGTAAGCCTATTAAGATGTAAACTTCCTACAACTGTAACCATAGAGGATTATTTTGGCTGCCTTAGGATGTTGTAGATTTTGGGGTTTTTGAAAGGATTAAGGCTGTCTTCTAACTCAAGGTATTTCTTCAGGCACTTGTTTTGAAGGACGGTAAGAAATAGACCAAAGCAAAAGAAATGGAGTACATGTAAACCAAAATATAATGTGACACTGAAACCGTCCCCCCACCCCCGTCAAAACAACGAAACCCGAAATCTTCTCTCAAACAACAGTAAAAACTTGCTTTGAAGCGTATATTCAATATCATACAGTGATACTCATGGCCTTGCCGTTTTCAGGCAACCTGCTAAACTGAAGTATTTACAGTACTACTGAGAAGCCAGATGATGCAAGTTGGCTAACATGCTTTTGCCATTTCCACATCGTAATTCCAAGCAATTTCAATTGTGAAAGTAAGAAATAATGGAGAAGTCATGATAGTATGGGGATGTTGAAGTTCTTTACTATAGTTCTAGACAGGAGTATTGATGTGATGGTTCCAGCAAGGATTTCTCTTTTAAACCTGAGTCCTGGTATCAGCTAATAAAAGCACCCTTAAGGGACTGCCAGGAAGCAAACTAGAGCTCTTAAGGAGTCATTACACCTTCACAAAGAAGTGTACATGAAACAGCTGCAGGATGTGTAGACTAGGTTTTCTATTACACCATCTTTGATTGTGAAGAATGTGTCACATTTCCAGAAGGGAGATCAACTAGAAAAACTAGGCAACTCTATGAAAGTTAGTATTCAGGGTAGGACTTACCTCACAGATTAAAAAAAATACATCTGTAGTTCTAGAATCAGAACTTTAAGTATTCTTTCAAAGAGGGACAGTCCAAGCAGACAGTCTAAGAATGGATCTTGCTTACACTTCACGAACCAATTTTGTTATACTGTATTTGGACCCCTTCTTTTGCTCTGATATAATGGAGAAAAATCATTCAATCTCAGGACATGTGTATACAGGCTTCAGTTGTACAAGTCATAGCCAGTGATACTCATCCCCCTCAACTCCAGTAATCCAAGCAAAGCATTCACAGTCCCTCTACAAGCTGGAGAGACAGGAATATTTCCAACAGACAATTTGCCCTGCTTGTTTTACAATGCAATGATCTGTGTTTCTTTCTCTATGGACTGCACAGCAATCCCAGTGAGGTAATCTCAGAGAGATGAAACTGGCCCCACTAAACATAATGAGAGATTCTGCATACTGCCTTGTCCAAAGATCCAGCCACTTGCTTTTCAGCCTTAGCATCCAGTGCAAAAAAATTCTGAAGCTGACAAACATTGCCACAGCTGTTTCGTGAACTGTAGATTTTGTCTAATGTAATCACAGAGAGACTTCATGAACTTGAACCTGGTTATTACAATGATATCTCATCAAGTAGCAGGAACAGAGCACATTAGGCTGCACCACCACACTAACCATGAAGGCCAAAGGACAGGAATGAATGTTGGCATGATAGACACAGCAGTTCTCCTCATTTGCGTCTTTCCATCTGGCAGGACATTCATGCTCCTCACAGAATTCCTTTGCAGCAGTAGCATTGCTAGCCAAGCAGGAAAGAGAGAAAAACTTTTACATCCATACCTCATTCACAGAAATTGCAACAAGCACATGAGAGCTTGTTCTTTATCCTGCACAGAAAAATTAGCAGTAAAAACATATGCAGAGACATAAACACTGTTACATCATTTCTTTCTCTTTTCTTTTGCTTCTGGTTGAAGCACTTCTGGAGCAATGGAGATTGTTGTCAGCCAGACCACTGCCTACTGCCACATAGATATTCTGCTGCAAAAGGGGAACAACCTTTACTTCTCTTCCCAGCCTGACTTCATGACCAGGTGGGATTAGTTGCTACTACTTCATCTGGCACAGACAAAGACACCATTACTCTATTTCCACTATCATATGTATCTTACATATGTAAACATACGTATCTTTGGCTACTTTCAGTCTCAGTGTTTTTAATTATATACCTTCATCTATGTATGTGATTTCTACAGACCATTTATCTCCAGTCTTTGCTCCACAATCAAAACTGTCAAGGAAAAGAAGTATATTGGACAATAATATCAGATACATTCCTCAAACAAAAAATTAGAGCAAAAAGCAGATTTTATGAATAGACTGTTGTGCAAAACAACTTTTGAAAGTTCATTCCTGAAAGATGACTGTAGTCACCTGGAAACATGTGATGTTACACTGTTTCCTCAGTTACACTTTCAGTAGGTTGTCACCCTCATAAATTTGGTTTTCAGATAAAATAATTGCCGGCAAACATGACTTACTCAGCAGATACAGCCAGACTTACTTGTAATGTAGTTTAAATGTTATGTCCTTGTGATGAATCTCTATGAAACAATTCCAGAACACAAAGATTTATGTTTATAGGCCTTCAGAAAGAAGATGAGTAGATTTAAGACAGAAGACTGTGTTTATTGTAAAAAGACTGTGTTTATTATAGGAAATAAACACAAACATAGAGGATTAGGTTAACACAGACTGTATTTCTGGCCAGATTTACAAAGGCATAAACAACCTTGTAACCTGAAATAAGAGAGTTTGCCAATCCCCAAAACACCTAAACATCTAAAGATAAAATATTAAAATTTGAATTCATAATGAGAGTTAAGAGAAATATTTAGTCAAGTTGGTACCTAATTTCATCACACACATTACTTTACGGCTGCTTTTTAAAATTTATCCTGTATTCTGTGTTTTTATTCAACAACTTCATCATGGCTTCACCCAACTATGATGATGTCCATATAATGACTTTCCAGCCTCAGATGTACTTGGGTCAACCACTGTTAAGTGTCAACTAGATAATCTTCTAGTCAAAATGAAGTGCAGTTAAAAACTGCAGCATCTATTTCTCTCTCTTTAAAAATATTTGCCACCTTTGTCTATGTGAAAGTGATGTGTAAGTACACAAAAAGCAGACTTTTCTAAACTCCTTACTGATTTGAGGGAGTAGGTCTTCCTGGGAAGGCTGTAAAACAGATTTATTTTCAAGCAGTGAAAAAACTGCTTCATGGCTGAGTTTTTTGAACTATTATTAGCCATGCATTTCACAAAATGTGACAAACAACTTTAACAAAACTTTGTAAATATAGTGCACAGATCATAAAAATAAAATATATCATTTTTTTTGCCATTGCAAATGAATTATTAATCATCTTTCAATATAAAAAACCCCTCTAGATAACACCCTTTAAATCTGAACTTTGCAATGTGAACACTGAGAAAGGCAGAGAAAAAATGCAGTTTTCCATAAACGTTCTCTTACACTGACAGCACAGAAAGTGGGGAAATACAGCTGCAGCCTCTGTCCCAGGTATTGTTTTATATGGAGGGAGAACTGCTCTGTACAGACAAAAGTGTAAAGTTTGGCTGTATTAGCCCTGGATTTGTAGATCTAGATTCAGATCTGTAGATCTGGAGTTGTACACATAACCGTTCTGTACTTAACTAACAATGTCCACAGTTACTGTCACAGTCCCTGGGCTGATATATAAGCTTTTGGACTGATTTTAATCCCATAGCAAGTAGAAGAGGTTTACAACTAAATTCAGTGGATTCAGGGTTGGACTAGCCTCTTTGTCATATCAATTTTCTGCACTTCAATCACAGTTATGATTAAAATGAGTGCAAGATACAGTTAAGTCTAAGACTCACATTCCAAATTCAGTTATAAATTCCACGCATAGAGAAGGCAAGAAGTGATGTTCAGAGTTGTACTGAGACAGTAGTGACATGCCCTATCTTTGACCAAGCAGGCATGTACCCCGTGACAGCTGCTCTGAAAGTCATTGCAGAGGGTAAAATATCAGGGCAAATAGAGCTATAAGAGATCTCAAAAGACGCAAGGAATTAGTGAGGAGCCCCTAACATACATTTGAATCATATTACTGAATATGTACATATAGAATCCTCACATACTCACAACCATGATGACATTTTTATAGGAAGTAATACCTGTGGGCAAGCATTCCATTTTGCACTGCATATTGATAAAAGTTGTCTGAAGCAAAGACTGCATAGGTCACATTGAAGGATTCCCCACTCACAGCCTTTTCTGGAGGCCTTTGCACCCATGTCATCTCCAGTCCTAGAAACAACACAATCACAGGCCAAAATATTTGCTATACTATTTTGCTTAACAGATGCATATGAATGTAAAACTTTCTCTATAGTGATTTTCATTCATAGAATCATAGAATGGTTTGGTTTGGAAGGGGTCTTAAAGACCATCTAGTTCAATGGGTCCTCCTGCCATGGGTAGGGACACCTTCCACTAGTCCAGGTTGCTCAAAGCCCCATGCAACCTGGTCTTGAACATTTCTAGGGATGAGGCATCCTCAGCTTCTCTGTGCAACTTGTTCCAGTGCCCTGCTACCCTCTGAGTAACACCCTGAGGGTTTTTTCCATTGCTTTTTATGAGCCCAAAACAGTCATATATTTTAGTGGTTGTATAGGTAAACACAAATGCACTTTAACTGAATAATTTTGACACTCATTTAGAAAAGATTTTGGCATTGGAGAAATGTAACATCTTATGTAAATTAGCTTTGTTTTGAGTATAACATATTGTTGCCTGTCCTGATATATTTGCTTTCCTTTTTGATCACACAATAAACACTGCTCATAATTCTTTGCTGGTTTCACTGAGACATATTTTATTATGGAAGAAGAACAAACAACTCTACCAAACATGAAATTCAGTCAAAACCCTTAACCTCATGAGACAAATTATTTATAGCAATAATTACATAGTTAAGAAAGATTCCAATTTTATAAAATCCTATCACATCTGGAATAGAGGACAGTGGAAGGAGTATAGACATCTGTCATTTTCCATTTCCACACTTAAAAGTGGTAAATATGATTTATCCCAATTACCTCTCTTTTCCCTGGGACTTCATATTACCTGCTCTGGACCTGGGAATTAAGTGACCTAAGATGTGGGAGAAGTTTTAAATCCATAGTCTTAAACAACACTATCAAATTCTTTCTACTCCATTTACCTACCTTTTTACATATTGTTGAATGAGAGATTTAATTTGCACTGCATCACTCTACTTATGCCATGTAACTACACAGCTCTCAGTTTGTCAAGAAGTATTAAATTGCTTCTGCAGAGGATGGGTAAACCTGCCTTACAAAAGACGCCCATTTTTTCTCTTGTTGTTCAGTTATGAACCCTTGTTTCTCTGTAGTTGTTTTTACAAGTATATTCTTCACTTGTGCTGTTCCTGAAGCCACTATTTTTCCCCGACACATAATTCCCTATGAGATATAACTAGGCAAATTTTAAGATAACATTTTATTTCCCATCTCCCTTAAAAAGTGAAAACTCATCATAAATGCTAACACTAAGACAGAAACTACAATACAAAGATTTATTAAAAAAGCACCAAAAATTTGCACTAAGAATTAAGAGACTTGATCTTCAGAGAATATGTGAGAATGAAGGGAAAATGTCATCAGGAATTTTAGTTAAATTACTTTCTACTTCCTTTTAAAGGTCTCACATAGGTAAACAAATCTCTTCTTTCAACAATAGATACTCCCACATATAAAAGCTTTGAAGATCTTTTGTTAAATCCACAGCAATGAAGACACGGTATATTTGTCTTTTGGCAAATGCCTGGAAAACAGCAAGGAAAATGCATAGAAAAAGGCAGCAGAGAGCTTGAAGTTCATGCTACAACTGGCTGTAAAAGGTATATGTTAATTAAGCAACTTACATTAGTTTTCCTTGTACTCAGTTCATTCTTTGATTATTAGCTTTAAACAAGCCATCTGTACTGATAAATAGCTGTTTCATTGTTAAAGCAATAGTAAATTCATAGAAGGATAGAGGCCTTAGTTGAAACCATATAGACAGTACCCGAATTTCACTGTTCCAACAGAATTAGTTGGAAAATGTTTAAATGTAACATTGAGCTCAGTGTGACACAGCAGTATATTACCTGGAGTGCTTTATCAGTTTCAGTTTCTCAGGTGTCCTTGTTTTTTCCCTGAAAATCCTATTGAAACATTTGTCTCTGTCCTATCTTTTTCAATATAAACACAGTGTTCCTTTACATCAGTTATTTATTCACTACAGAGTCACAAAATCACGAAATAGTCGAAATTGGAAGGCACCTCTGGAAATCATTTGGTCCAACCCTGTGTTGCTCAAGGCAGGATCACACAGAGGAAGTTGCTCTAGCACTTGCCTAGTTGGTTTTTTAAAATCTCCAAGAACGGAGAAACCACAGCCTTTCTGAGAAACCTGTTCTACTGTTTTATCACCCCTAAGGCATAATAGAATTTTCTTATACTTAACTGAATTTCCCAGATGTCAGTGGTTTTTTAATTACTTTTCCATCTCAATCAATTACCAACATAAAATTTATTCTATTTTTTTGTCATAATGTAAATTCATTTTTTAAACTGACAGGAGTAAATTATTAAAAAGGTCATGGTTTTTTTAAGTACTCATGAAACAGTTTTGAAAAGTATGACATGTAGAATCAGTGATTTTGCTTACTGACAGGAGGGTTTAAGCAGAGTCCACTTTTGAACTGACACTACAAAATTTCAGCAGTGACTCAAGAGATTTGCTGCAACGCAGAGTTGCCAGCCTGCTTTGTTTGAATTAAATTGCATTTGGTTTTCTAACGAGAAAGAAAATGTTTTCAATTTCTTTTGGGGAATTCAGCCATTGCTATTACTTTTTCTGTTGGAACCACTGAATACTGGACAAATAATTCATCTGGAGCATTTTCAGTTGTTTTCTTTCACTTATTTCTCTGGGAAGAGAAGTTGTTTCTGATTCAGTTGCTTTCCACCACGGATAACATTCATCATGAGTGAGGTATTATTATGAGTGTTTCAATTTTGGGTTTTCAACCATTCCCCAAGTAAGATACCACCTTTCTTCATCAGCTTTATGACTCACTCACCTCCACAGTCCAACATGTTATACTCATCTGGTTTTTCCAGGGGCCAACAGTCATAGTCTTTGTTATCTAAATCATGCCACCCCTCCACTAATATCACCTGCCAGAAAAAGAATAGAAATTAATAAACACCACAAAAGACATTATGAGAACAGGGGAAGGATGAGTTCCACATTCCAAGTTTATAATTCTTCTACAAAAATCAAACCAAACACAGAAATATAGACTGGCATATTTCACACTCTTCAACTTCTGGAGCAAAAAGAAAGGGCAATTTCCTAGGGGTATACAAATACAAACAGTATGTTATTTTAATCAGTCCAGAAATTAGCCATGAAACAATGAGGTGACTTAACTTACCTTTCTCTTGCAGCAGGTTTCTCTGCAAGGAGCGGGTGGTTCTAGGACCATATGCAGAGAGGCAGTTGATGTAAAGAGGTTTTTTTTAATTTGCTTTTAGAATGGCATTCCCCTGACTCCATTACAGGTACAATACAACATCATAATACCACATAGATTTAATTGCAGCAGTAACATAATATATATATGTTATACTGTATAGATATATAAAATGCATTGTAACAGATATATTAGTCATGTATTAAAATATATGCTCTAGGGTACATACGAAGAGAATACGAGAATGCACTCTGAGCTTATTCTAATTCTAATAAAAGATGATAGTTTCTACTCATACAATATGCTATTATTTTTCTATATATTATTAAATTATAATAATCTACTGTATTATACAATTGCTTATCACAACATTAATGAAATAAAATACAATGATACAATTAATTTTTCCAATATAGCATTCTATTAAATTTGGTTTCTACATTACTAAAATAAAATTCAACAATTGCCTGGTATAAATAGCTGTTTGACTGTAATAAGCCATATACAGTTCTTTCTGTATGCACAAATCACAGGAATAAGTTCTGGTAAGTAGATCTAGGTAGGGTACCTACCAATAAGCTGAGGAGGGTTCGGATCTCTATGGCTGGTATTTTGACAACTCTCATGCTCCCTAATATGCACCCAGCTCACGAAGTGTCAGGGCTGATTCTGATGTTGCTGTAGCATCTGAATTAGATGCCCTTGCCTAAGTAGGGGTGTTGCTAGGCAGGCTGATCCTGGCAACTCTAGCTGGTGAAGCTGTTCTTGCTCCTTTCCCCTTCTCCCCTATCCCACCTCATGGTGCAGGGTGCAAATGCCACCTCTGCATCTCTGCTGAACCTCTTTGAAGGTCACCACCTGCCTCAGGGACAGCCCTGCTCTCAGACTAGTGAAATTTGTGCCCCTTTCAACTTAAAACTGGAAAAACAGTGGGGGGATTTTATTGCACTGCCTTGTCAAATGTGGGCAGCATCTTAGCCTTCAGCAGATGAATCAATGCTTTGTAAATAAACAGAGACGTAACTGAGCCTGGGGGAGGAGACGTGTATAAACTCCAAGGTAAGAAAACATCACCTATATAACATAAACTGTAAGACTAGAGGTTGACTAGACAATCTTCTGAGCTTCCTTCCAACTTGAACTATATGAGACACTATGACTTCAATTTCTTAGTCCCTGAAGGTGTAGGACAACTTCTACCCAAGTGTTCTGTTACATACACAGGTGAAACAGACCTCTGTGTAGCCATGCTGGTACAATGAAGACATAGGTGTGTCCATGACTATTTATATTTGCTGAAGTCACCACCAATACAAATCATCAGATGTAATTCAGCTCTCCTGAATATTTCCCTGTGTTTTCCCTTGAATTCTGGCTCTCAGCCCAATCTGACGCTAAGAACCTTAGTCAAAATGCTTGGACGTTACTATTTATTACAACAGAACTGCATGAAAAAAATGCAGTGTATGCCTAGTTAACCTTGAAAGGTCTGTAAATTAAAATACTTGTTTGAATTCACTCATAAAAGAGATATTTGTATAAACTAATATATTTTAGTTGGAATTTTGTTTGTAGTGAGATCCTAAACTTCATTTGTGTTTTGTCTTCCTGTGCTTCATAGGGACTGTTTCACCAAAATGACAGCTTTCACTATGTGGAAGTCTTGTAGAGAGTTGCAACGTGCCTTTTTTGGTCTTTTCCCCCCTACAATTATCTGCTTAAAAGAACCCAACTTATAACATCTTGGAGAGGTTTTACTGGCGGTGTGTTTTATGATATCTTGTACTTAATGAGGAATTTGCTGGCAGGGAAGCTAAGGATTACAACTTGTTAGACACTACAGCAGCCAAAAGATTACCAGACTGATCCTATTTTCTTTAATAGGACTGTCAATATTCACATGACATTAATATGATGATTCAAGGACTGAAAATATCATACACTACCTTTACAGCTACTTTTGTATCATCAAGTTCAGAATTCCTGAAGAGTGGCCATGTGTACATGGGAATCCTGAATTAAAGATGGATGGATAGGCATGGCTAGTGATTATCTGATTTACCAAACTATCTCAGCTATTTGAGAAGCACATTATCACCTCTGCATTTAAGCACTCTAAATTTTAAAAAGAAAATCAGTGAGGATTATTTTGCAATATAAGTATATATGAACCTTGGTAAAAAGAAAGGACTGACAGCTCAGTGAGTCATATATTCTTCAGGTCTATCTACAGCTCTCTGTATATAAAAGAAATTAGAAACAAATATGAATAAAATGAGATGGTTATGTCAAACCTAATAATATTTGCTTTATATTTGCTTCTTTTAGTGTTTGTAAGTTATATGCAGTTCCCTAATTTGCATTAACATCATAACATTGCATCATGCCACAAATAAGTTTAATAGCAAGGTCAGACCCAGTATAGCATAGATTACCTACTGCCACTTCACTCCCTAAGTGAAATAATACAGTTCTTTGGCTTCTTCTCTTCAAAGGATCTTTTAATCTGAAAAAGCAACCAGGTAATTTCTACTTATTGAAATTAAGTTTATCAAATCACTTTAGGTTTACAGGTGTATTTCTGTTCTGTTAGCTGTGCTCAGATAGTCTCTTAAGCTACATCATTTCCATTTCATTAGTTAACTCAAGAATACCTTCTACTATGAAAGAAACAGAGGGAAAATAAAGATTTTTTAAAAATTATGAGTGATATAACTGTAGATTATAAAAACATACATACATTCTTATTAATGTTTCAACAATCATATAACTAAAATAAAAATATGTGATACTTATAGCAAATAATAACAATGGACACAATAATGCTGACCAAGATTTGCTAACTATGGGTTTTCAAGTGGTTTGGGAAAGTAATTTCCACCAATAAACCAAAACAAAAATTATCATGATGAAAGCTTCAGAGACTCTTGAAAATATTTATTTATTCAGGCACTCAAACTTTCTAGATGGTTCTTGTCTTGATAACAAGCTTAAGACAGTTATTTAAAAAAAAAAAAAGAGAAGAAAAAAGAAAAGACAGACAAGAAAGAAAAGAAAAGAAAAGAAAAGAAAAGAAAAGAAAAGAAAAGAAAAGAAAAGAAAAGAAAAGAAAAGAAAAGAAAAGAAAAGAAAAGAAAAGAAAAGAAAAGAAAAAAGAAAAAAGAAAAAAGAGAAAAGAGAAAAGAGAAAAGAAAAAGCAACGCCCCACTCAGAAAAAAAAAAAATTAAAAAATCACGACCAGGGCTTATTTGATATTTAATAATTATGGCATTCCAAAGAAACCATTGACCATAACTGTGTTGTCTTTTGTGAAATCAGTAGCTAAAGCTTAAGTTCTTGACACAAAACTGCTCTGTGCAGAGTACATTCATCCTGTGAATGACTTGGTATCCTGCTCAATGCTACACCGCACTCGTCTCCCAGCATCTACAAGGGTGTAATATTACCCACACTATTCTCATTTTAAAGTGAGAGCTCCAAGATCATTTTAAACGACGAAGGGTCTGAGTGCCCTTCTTACTGGGAGCGTAAGAGAGCAGCAAAGCTTCCCCCGGTGGCGGCGTTTGCGGGGCATGGCCAGCGCACTCTGGCGCTGCTCTCTAGTGGCTTCCTTGCAGAATAACTCCGGGCAGATTCCCCTCCCTGCGCCGCCTGGTTTAAGGAAAGCCTCCTCTTGACGCACAAGTTGCCACAAATGGAGCACAGAGAAGCAGCATAACAGAGAACTTTCTCACCTGGGAGTTTAGAGGCAGCAGATGGTGGCTTTGTACCCATTTCCCAATAGCAGAGTGATGCACTGGACAGCCTCAAGAAATTCCTAGGGTTCTAGTGTGCCCACAGTTCCATAGCACAGCAAGTGACCACAACTTCACTGGGTCACCCTAACCATTTGTTTATGCATTTCTAGCCTACAGGAAGGGCTTTGGTGTCCTACATAATGCAACCCTACAGACAAAGGGTGTTGATTTTTGTCTTGTAAATGCCTCCCAGCATAAGCTTCTTGCTGCTCTCCCCATGGTGCTGGTCCTCTAAGCTTTCTGCTGCTCATGAAATGAACTGGACAACTGGGTCAAAAGTCTCCTTAGCTGCAAATGCTGGTGGTTTTAGTTCTTTGATATATATAATGCATGATTGAAAACCTCTAAAGAGACTGGATACCAAAAACTGAATTCTCAATTTTCAGAAAACCCAAATAGAATTTCACTTTCAAAGTGATCCAGGTCAAACTTCAGAAAATCCTAACCTAAGTACCTAACTTAATAGAGATTTCTGCATAAGGAATTTTCCTGAATAAATCTTTGTAGTCTGTTCCTGTAATGTAGCATGTCAATGCTCTAGTTGTTCAAAGGGCATTCAGCAAGTCTGAGAATATGAGAATGAATTTCATTTTGACAGGATGACTGCCTGAGAGGCTTAAGAAGAGTTGGTCCCAGTTCAGCACAGAATAATTTGAGTTCTTCTGTTTGGGAAGAAACTGAGCAGAACATCACTGATATTATCAAATGCCTCCCATTTCTCAATCCTTCCACACAGGCAGAAATGTTACAGATGTTTGCAGCGTTTAAGAACATAAACCATGGCTGTTCTTAAGATCTACTGTGGAAGATCTGGGTGACAGTGACAGATAGTACTGAGGGACAATTCTGTTCTTAACCTGCATCAGGTGCTAAGATCCATTGGTCATTCCACTGGTAGTGGTGGCATTCAACTGAAATCTGCCTTTTGCCTTAATGACTTTTTCCTCTCCTCCTCACTTCTCACTGCATTACTTATTCCTATTTCCAGAATTCTTCTATGATTTTCTGAAACATATATTTTTATGTACATTAGCACTGTACCTTTGTTGGCATTGCATACACTCCTTTTCTTCCCCAAAAAGACACCTTCATAAGCCACAATGGCTTCTACATTTCTAGGATCTCATGCAGCCAGGAATTCCTAGGAGTCGCTGAGAGATCACTGAGATAGGGTGTCCCTTAACCGAAGGAACTTCTAGCCCTTGTGATCATCACTTCAGAACAAGCCCAAAAACAAACAGAGATCTAAACTATTTCGTTTCCTCAAGTCATGACCTTTTTAGCATGTGTCATGCTAGAGAGATGTTTTCCTAACCTATTTCTAATGACCTTCAGTGTTGGAGCCTCTGTCCTTCCTTATTGGTGTAACCCAAGGCTTCACTTATCTTCCTTGTCAGAAGGTTCTCTCTATTGCCCCAGCAGCTTCTATCTTGCTATAATTTCAGTTCAATGCTTATCCCAGCTACACAGAGAGCAGTTAGCTTGTTTTGTATGGTTTTTACACGCTTCAAGTCTCTGCCCTTCTGATTTCTGCCAGTTACTATGTATCAAGATGTCTTACACACACTTATTCTCACATTCCTTCACAGGGAAAAAAGATCATCATAGTTTCAGCAACACAATACAGAAATAAAGAGGGATTAAAAAAAAAATCATAATTATGAGACCACTCTAATTCTGTAATTAAAATAAACATCACAGTTTCAGAAAGAAGTAAAAATCAGTCTTTCTTTAACATCACAGTATTTCTGCTGATGGAGGCTTTGTCTCAATGAGCTTTTTAAATCTGTGCCTCGAGTGGAGTGAACTTGGCAAATGTCCCTTCTGGCATAATGCCACTTTGTGGACTGTTTTGTGACCGATTAGTTGTCAGAACTAGTCTCATGGGAGAAGCTCAGGATTTCTGTATGCTACTGAACCTGAAAAGATTTCTTTGCC
This sequence comes from Sclerurus mexicanus, assembly GCA_013396755.1. Classification (NCBI taxonomy): domain Eukaryota; kingdom Metazoa; phylum Chordata; class Aves; order Passeriformes; family Furnariidae; genus Sclerurus; species Sclerurus mexicanus. The sequence continues at coordinate 310,512 of VWZF01003473.1, read as the reverse complement.
ATTCAGGACTGTCTGGTTCTTTGGGTACATTACTTTCTCTGCTGAAGTCAGGCATGCCTTCCTTCTGTCAGAAAACACTGGGGAGCCAGCAACTTTTTTTTACTGGCATGTTTAGCACCCAGAGATCAATCTACCATTTACACTGTAGCTTCAACACAAGAAATAGTGGCTCAAATGCTGACAGAAGAGAGAGAAAAGAGAACTGGTTTGAATTTGAAACCCACATACTTGATGTGGTGTACCTGGTGGGATAAAATAAAGTACCCTTTTGTAGCCACAAGCAAATACCAAGTGATTTAGGTCTCAGTCTCACTTTGATTGAAAGCCCTGGCACATGTGTTTGTATTTTCCAATGATGTGCTAGTTCCAGAATGGAAAACTCGAGAACTTACTGCAAGGAGAAATGTGGGCATAGTAACTCAGTATTTACAAAGAGAACTTTTCCATTATTTTAATTTTATATTGTCTAGGTCTACTGCTAATTGCTTTTTCTCCTGATATCTCTCTCCCTTCAGAGAATACAGTCCAGAGTGTTATCCTTAATGATTTCTAGTGCAGTCTGGTTAGCTAGAAGCATGGGGTGTCAAATGATTTACCATTAAGTATTTCAGTGCTCTGCTCTGTGAAATATTAGTTAGGAGCTGAGCTGTGTCTTCTTATCTTATACTTTCCTTACAGACCCCTCAGTTCCCTTATAATTTAGTTCCTATATAATAATTCCCTGGTTTCTTAAAGACATAAATAGGAGCCAGATGCCTGGTCCCCATGAATCTCCCCATGGCTTGCCGACACTTAGTTCTTGGAAAAATCTCTATTTTTTCTGTATTATGTGTACAGTGAGTAATAAAAGGAAACATTCACAGTGCTGACATAGGCTGTAAGGACCCTGACCATACCCCTCTCTCCTGGAAGCTTGCTGTCTGGTCTCAGGGCCAACACTGATGTGCATCTCTCTAGCCTTGAAGCTATGTGCAGGAAAACTGCCTGAGAAGCCCTTACAGGGAGTCCATACCTTTCTCCAGGATCTGCTTTTAGGCTGTTAGAGCCAAAATGCACCTGTGCCAACACCTGGACAGCTACCCTGCTAAACTTAATCCTGACCCTGACCATACAAATTTGACTTCCTGATTTGACTTTAGAATTGTCTCATTACCCTGTATTCATCTCTTAGTCCCCACTCTTTGCTGACCCTGTTTATTGTCTAAGACCTGTCATGATTGCCCTCCTTAGGTACTCTAGACCTGAGTTCTGTTTGGGGTGACACTACACTGCCTGCCTGGCTGTCACCCCGGATGTCCCTCTTTTTTACTTGCTGACAAGGATACATTAGCTGTAATGCTGCAGGAAAAATACCAAAAACCCAAATCAAACCAAACCAAATAAAAAAACCAACACTACATTCAGGAGGAAGTATACAATAAAGCAAAGTTCTACCCAGAAAGGAAAATGTAAATGATTTGCTCAAAACCTCACAGAGATATTCCTCTACAGTATCTTTTGCTAAACTCTTTCTAATTGCAAGTATGGATTTTGTAAAGAGTTACAGACGAAAAAGAAAACATTTGATGTGGTGATGAAAACATTTTCATAGTAAGTAGAAAATTACCAGGACAGAACAGGATTCTATACTATTCTACAGTTAACTTGAAACATGGATGTTATCACTGTCTTGGGATTATCTGTGGCTTCTGTAGTGTTTTAAAACGAACAATATTGTAACTGATTTAGTTTCATTTCCAGGCACACCCCTAAAAAGCATCTGCTTCAGACAGGCTGTTAAAATTTAGATCATTTTTTTAAATGTACATAGGTACCTTATTTTTTTAACACTGATAGGGTTTTGTTAATACTTGACCAGGACCAAGTGTTGGATTCATTCATAATATCACTCTTTCCCTAGTCATAAAAAGACAACGAATGTCTTCTCCCCATGCCCCAGGTGCTTATTCCATTAAGAGGAGGGGACCTTTAACTTGTATATATTGTGTTCTGTGTACTTCAATGGGAAGGAAACCCCCACCTTATTAGCATCTTTATATACCATGGAAGCTGTGTAAGTTCCTCTATACTTGACAGGGAAATTCAGAGATGCAGGTAACTCATTTGGAAGAACAATACACAAAATTCTTAGCTCTCCAATCATGACATAGGAAAAATCTCCTACCATTGTCAGACAATATGGATTAAATAACCAGGCTACTTGTAGAAAAGGCAAACTATGTATGTTGCATAGGGAAAACCTGGAAAGAAATTGCTCTTATCTCAACTCCTGGAGAAAGTACTGCTTCCCAGGGGTCATGAGACTTACTCATCTTTTGCAAATAAACACTCAGGCTGTCAGGACTAATTTCTGTGGACGCGAAAATGAGATGATTGCTAGTGTGTACTGCATTTAAGGAGCGATGGGGTGCATGGGAACCTGAATTTCCAGGATATTGGCACGCTTCTGCGCTAGTGAGAAAGGGATGCCATTTTAAATGATGGCTTCTGACAAACTCATTAGCAGATTGCAATAACTCAAACGGACTGTAAAAGAATATCTTACAGTTTTCTTTTCCCTTTTCATTTGAGCAAATGAAAAGGGAATGCTTTACACCTTTGGTTTGGCTATTTCTGGTACTAGGTAGGGCATGTTTCAAGGCATTCTCCATGTTTTGTGCAGGGCTGAGAACAGTATTTTTACCACATGACTATTAGCAAGTCTCTTCAGTCCTCCTGCCTCCCTCAGGGTCAAATTCTCCCCTGAAAGTGTGCTCTCATTATGTAAGAGATATAACCTGAAACTCCATGGGGAAGCTGTGGCTAGCATAAAGCTGAAGAGAAGATTGTGTGGCTTTGGTTAAACACAAGTTGATCATTCTCTTATAACACCTCTGTGTTTATTTTTGTTCCCTCTGAGGTACCAGTGGTTTGATAAACACCCAGCTCATAAGTTTCATTGTTAAACCAACTTACACCTTGTTCGGCTTCAACCCCTCTCCCTGATAAATCTAACCAAGTTAGTTTTTGTGAAATACCTACATCTCTGGGTATTATCACTGGGATCATAATGAATAGGATCAAATACTGATCCTTCTAGTCCCACAAAGAGGATTCCCCTATCTCTTCATAAAATCTGAGACTATTGTCACTTCTAACCATGCAATGAACCTGACCTATCATTAGCAGCACCATTTTACTGCATTACTCTATGTTCACAGCATGTAGCCAGTGGGCCACACTCTAACCTTCTCAAGAAGTCACACTTCTCACCCTAATTCTGTTGGCATGGAAGGCACTTTTGTTTAAGGAAGAAGTTGAAATATGCAAGAGGATCATATGCTATGCTCACACAATATATGGAGAACTGTAATGTATGTATTATAACTGCACAGAAAACTGGGTTAACCAGTTTTAGTAAGTCTGGCCAGCAAAAGTTTTGAGGTATAAGTGTTACAGCCTGACAAAAAGAAAGAGGGAAAGAAAATTTATTTTAGAGTTGTCTTGACTTGCATGACCAACAGGCTATATGCTTTCTAGCAGAATTTAAGCAGCAAAAATTTTTGTGGTTAAAGAAGCAAAGAGTATCCAAGACCACAAGCAAAGTAAGGAGTAGCAAGCAGGATCAAAAACCAGAGCTGTGAAGACAAAGGTTTATATGGCATCTCATAGTGAGAAAGTTCTTGTACCTCTGTGCTGAACAAATGTGTTTCACTGGATTTCTAGGATGTGACCTTGATGGAATATGGGCACACTCCAAGTGCTCTCTTCTGCTGTCTCCTCTTTCCTGATTGGAAACCCTGTTTGTGAGATGGAAGTAGGTGAGAAAGAGTAGATTTGCTGAATGCTGACCACTGGCATAACAGAGACTGCACAATGATCTCGTGTTTTCATAATTACGGGGAGATTGCAATGAAAATTTTGCAGAATGGCACTTGACAGGGAAGCAAGGAAGCAGCTAGAGAGGCAGAGTTCACTGACCCTCCTGACAATAGGGAGTCAATCAGCAGTTTGGTCTGCTTTAGTTGAGAGGGACAAAAGGACCTTAAAGGAAAAATGAGTCTTCATTCCTAGGAAGGAATGGGGAATTGCTGTTCAGAATTATGACACATATATTTATTCTTCATTAGATGTAGGAAATGAAAATTGACAGGAGCCAAGCACATCTGGTTTACCTTGTGATTCCATTGAGTGCGTCTTATTGGCCTCATATGAGAACTCTCATCAATATTTTGTTACCACTGCCTTCTGTAGTGAATGCAGAGTCTCCCACTTTCTTTAGGGTGTGCTGAAAGAATTTCCGTGTCTGAGATCTAAAAGAAATAGTGAAAAAGACACTTGTTGATACAACAGAAGTCTCAGTGCTCGGGGCAAACTGCTAGAACTCAAGCAAGCTTGTATTAAGTGTGTTTTAAACAATGCCATGCAATTATGTATGGGTAAAAGAAATTCTAGTCATATACTTTATCTTGGTTTTTCATCTGTGCTTAAAATCTGTGACTCTGCCTGTGCCCTGCATTTTTGAAGGGATTAGTAGAAAGATGAAAATTCATGCCAGGGACATTTAGACCTAACAGCAAAAGAGAAATGCAAGTTTCTACATGATGTGTAGACACAAATCAAAACTGTAAACAAATATGATAATGATCTTGCATGACTAATCACAGTGGGAAACTCTGGGAATGCAACATTTTTACTGATACAATTTCATCAATTTTCTGTAATAATTTTTTGAAAGCCCACAAACTTTGATTTAGCCAGGTATCTCAGTTTAAAAGAAAACTAAGATGCCTATATGGACTAGGAAGCGAGCCTGTTCCCAAAAGCCCCCAGAACCTCTGAAATTAAGAGACATTGATCAGAAAATGTATAGAAAAGGATAACAGTTCTTAGCTACAAATACATATGTAACCAAAAACAGAACAGAACAAACAGCAACACCATAATCAAAACTTTCAAACAAATCAAGTCCTATCTCGGCCCCCTCAGTGCAGTTATATTCACAGACAGTGGGACGTGATGCTGCGCTTCAGGAGGCAGTGGTAACAAAGGTCACTCACAAACTCCCGGTAAGGTACAAACGGTGACCAGGGAGGGGTGCTGGTTCTGAAAAAAACTCACATGGGAATGGCAGCCACCAGGACATGTTGAAACCTTTCTTGTGGGCAGTGTAAAGACTCTCCACTCATCTTTTGTCCAAAATAGTTGGGGGTAGGGGGTGGGGGGTTTTAGCAACTCCTCTGCAGGTGGCATTGGCCCTCAAGGAATCTGTAGCAAATCCAGGTAGCAGCAACTGCTCTCTCTCCGAAGGAACAGCACAGGGTGAGCAAAGTTGTGATGCTGAGCCAAGGGAGCTCCCTCCAAGTGTTTCCACCAGCCCAGCAAAC
>VWZF01003473.1:207575-295404 GCA_013396755.1 Sclerurus mexicanus | reverse complement strand
AGGGAGGACTAGGTTGGGTATTAGGAAAAGGGTAGTCAAGCATTGGAACAGGCCTGGAACAGGGAAGTGGCTGAGTTACTATCCCTAGAAATATGTAAAAGACACTTTGGGGTTTAGTGGAGAATATGGCAGCGATCTTAGAGATCTTCTCTTATCTGATGAATCTGTGATTCTATAAAAGAAGTGAGAGATAGAAGCTAAACTAGCATCTGACAGTGTATTAGGATATAGTGAGCAAAATGGTCTGTTAGGTACTTAATTTAATACTTCAAGGTTTCAAAATGCCTGGGCTAATAAAGACACCAGGGTACACTTACACAAAAACATCCATAATCAGATTTTCCAACATCAACTGTGCCAAAAAATGTACTGTAAACATGAAGACATCTGGTCTCATGTTTGAATGATGTTTAATATAGTGGAATTTATAGTCCTGAAAACTGGTGAAATGAGGGAAAAACCCAACTTTGTTATTTATCCAGTTAAGTAAAAAAGTTGTCTTTGTCTGAAGGTGTGACTGCTTTAGCTATAAAAAAGGAAGAGATAAAACACACACTGATGAAGTGAGTATTATGATCTGTTGTAACAGTTTTGAGTGTAAGCCTTTTTCCTGCAATGTACCTGGGGGTTATTGTGTTCTTTCTTATGGAATAAATTGGAACACTATGTGTAATGCAGCAAAGTCAAACATGAGCCAGTGTGCAAGTGCTTCTTAAAAACATCTGAGTAGAGCGGGATGTTTCAAGCTCTAACAAGTCTCATCTTGTAAACTGTGCTCTCCCATCATTCTCTAATTTAACAGAACCATCCAGTTTTACACTCTTTTGCCAGGCAGAATAAAGTGATAATTACTTCTGGGTTTTTTTCTGGTTCGGTATAAGGTCCAGGTATTTTAGAATTTGACAACTGTTGTTAAGAGATGAACATCAGTGAATTTTACAGGGTTTCTTCTTGTGAGTTTTGCAATTTTATTTGCAATGCTGCTTCAGTAAAGATTTCAGTTAAGTATGTGTTTATATTTATAAATAACCTTAAATACATCCAGGGATTAGAATTTCAAACCAATACATTCTTTGGAAGTTTACTTTGAGATAGATACCTAAAAAGCCAGAATTTGGGGGCAAAATTGTTAGAAATAAGCAAAAAGAAATTTATTGCATACCATTATGCTGGTAACGGGCTGCAAAAAGTGTGTACAATCGTGTTGTTGATTGGTGAAGCCTGGTTCAGGTCTGTCGCAACCAAAAAATTATGCTGTGTTTGGATGGAGAAGTCCCTATCACTGAATTTTCCACTTCAGATCCCAACTATAATGGGGAGGGCAAAGCATCACTTTGAATGAATTGCTTTCTCACAGTCCTAGGTCAGAGTGGCAGCACAGGCATCAGAAGAAGTTCAGTGTTCTGTGACACATGTGCCTGCATGCCCAAGACTCTTCAACCTTCATTTGGTGTGAACCAAAGGAAAACTCTCTTTCAAGGTTTATATTGCTAGCATGTTTCTCCAAGAGCCTTTCTCTGTGCCCTATCTATACATTATTCTACTGACTCGTAGATTTCTGCTGCAAAGCCATGTGGTTTGGCCAGCTGTGTTCCCTGCTTAACATTGCAACTCTATGCTACTGTTTAAGTTCTTCATGAACAAGGCTATGTCTGTTCCTTTTTATTTCCCCCATGCCCCTCCTAGTCCCCTCAGAAGATACAGTTTCCTTGTTCTTTTGACTGCTCCTTTATCTGAGGGGGGGTAGGCTTTGGATTGCTTCTTGTAACGAGAAGGGGCTATTGTATGTCAAATGTTTTTTTGACTCTTCTCTTGACTCTGTAAGTGTAGATTTTTCAGGCGACAGTTTCAGGCGAAGTAGGCTTCAATGAAGTGGAAAAAAGTCTTGCGGGGGATTTTTTTGTCACCACATCCACAAAAGGGGTAAATGTATAGAGCTTTCTCCTGCAATCTTCTCTAAACACCTCCAAGTGTCCAGGTGGTAATCCCTGAGTCCTTGGATGTCTTTGAGCCATCGAGACTGGCTCCCCTGTTTATATTCTGTGTTTTGTCCTTGCTGTGTAGATCTCTTTTTCACTTGATTTCACTGCTTAAAGGGTTTTCTGTGGCTGTGCAGGTATTGTTTGTATAAGTGAACTACTGCAGATAAAGAAAAATTGTTTTGCTGCAACGGTAAGTGTTCCATGACAAATAATGGACTTAAAATATTTTTGTTGTTCTCACCTATACTTCAGACCTTTCCTTAGAATATTTATAGAATATATACATAGCCCAAAGATAATCCATTCCTCATAGCAAGTCCCAAGAATAAAGTTTAGGGATCACATTGTCTCCTGTTGAATACTTTCTTAGGTAAACAATAAAATGGAGTATGGCATAAGTGTGAGCAAAGGACTGGACTACCAGCTCAATAAATCCTCCAACTTGGAGAGAAACCACTGCAGAAAACCTGATATCCTGCTATGAGAAACTGGACAGAGCCAGAGGTGTTTGAAGGTTTCTGCTCTGCCAAGCTCTTGGTAGAGCTTAAACTCTATTGGACTGAAATGCTCCTGAACAATTTTATTTCTTTCTGCAAAAAATGACAATATTGAGTGCCAGAACTGAATCAAGAAGAGTTGAAACCACTGGATGCCAGTATTGCCGTATTATGTCAGTATCATTTCACTGCATTTCTCTCATATAGGGATGTTGTTATTTGCCCTTAACAATGACAAAAGTTCTTCCAAATACTGGGTTGTCCCTTGCAGGTGAAAAGGATGTGTAACACTGAGCAGAGAGACCCTTTATGTTTACCTTACTTGCACATCTGGAGTCATCAGGAGGTCCCCTTTTTAATCCCCCTGTTTCTATGTTGTCTTCTTAATAACAAGCATCCCAAATGACTGTTAATGCCTCAGGCACTGCTTTTCATTGCTGTACACCCCGAGAGTGATGTTTTCATCCATCAGTGGGGATTCCTGCAGCCAGGCAGAGCAGGATGGTCAGGCTGGCTTCCTACCACCTCAGTAGCCAGGGTGCAAAGCAAAGTGCCTAACTGGCTGCACCCAGTCTAAGAGGTACTTGAGAGACAGACTTATATTGCTTGTTGTTGCCTACTGGTTGCTTTTCCTTCATCCGAGACAGCTTATACTGGATCAATGCTTGTACTACACAATGTTATAAAGCTTTCTTCGAGTTCATTGTAGGTGTGGGGTTTTTTTAAACACATGACAGAGTGACTGTAAAATGGTATCACAAATGAAATTCCTGTGACATGAAGTTGGTAATAATCTCTTTTGCTCTGTCTTCAGAATTATGTTTAAATGTTGCAGTGCTTGTATTCAGTGTTGTGTTTTTCCAGATGTTATCAGTCTTTCCAGGAAAGGGCTCTACTAGTTTATTAACCTGGGAGTAGCTTCAATGAGGTAGTTTTGTGTTTCACAGTTTAGCTGGTCTGTATGTCATTCTTCTGGATGCTGCTTCACTGAATTCTTGCCTAACTATGTTGTTGATGTTGAGCATACTGAAGTTTTGATGAAAACTTTGAGCTAGGTAATCAATGAAGTCCTACAGGAACTGCATACCTGCATACTCCATATGGAAATCTCATCTTCCCTCGCCACTCACAGCAGAATGCTTTAATCTCTTCCCCAAGTGCAGGCCTACGTGTCAAATGTATCTTCAGTGGTGGCTCCCTGCCCAGGGTCCCATATGGCAGAACACTTGCTTTCCAAGTTGTTGCCCAGGAGCAGCAGCAGAAATAGCACAGCTTCCTTAAGTGATGGTGGGAGGGCCTGGAAATGTGACCACATGCTTGGGATATTCAGACTTGCTGTCTGCAATGCACTTGCCAAGGCACCAGTGCTTCCTGTAGAAATGTGCCACCTGCTTCCTGCTCCAGCATGCCACTGCCATGGCATGGGCTGGGGTGTTATGTCAGAGGCATGACAGAAAACTCAACCAGCAGCTGCTGCCTTGAGCTGAATGGGATGAAGAGGGGTCTATATGAGTTCATTTTCAGCTTGTGTCGGAGGACTGCCAGGCAAGAGGCAGCAGTGTTGAGTTGTTACAGAACAGTGATCCCTAATTCCCCAGTTGTGAGCTCATGCTGAAATGTTATCCAGAAATATTTAAAATTGAACTTATAGATGACATTGAGAGCCAGAGAGTAACAGTGGCTTGCCGAAGACCTAAAGAGTGGCCTTGGAAATGATCTTAAAGAGCCTAATCTCCTGTCCACAGGAACTAATGGAATTCTTTAAATCTAGCTGCAGAGGTTGTTGTCCAAATGCAAAAGCATGAACAGTTGTGAAACTGGGTCAGTAAGACAGGAAATGAAGAATTTTTTGTCCCTCCTGCATAAGTGGAAGAATAGCAGCCCAGAAGTATGTTTGCACAAGTCTTAACCATGCTGAAATTCTTCTGGAGACTATGCAAATGTTACTCTTTGCATTTTTAGTATCATTTTATTTGTTAATTTGCTTTGGAGAAGTGTGTCAACTGAAAGGAGGAATAGGGCTGTTCTTTTTGTCATATATGGTAAGTGTGCTCTACTTTTATGTTAGATTTTTCTGTTGGATAAAGTCCTTAATGGGCAGTCTCTCTTCCACTTCTCTGACCTTTGTCCCTAGTATTTCTTGTAAATATGAATTTGTGTTAAACAGCAGCTTTAATTCTTTGGGCCTCTAGCTATCCAGAAGTGCAAGTATTTTATATAGAACTGCCTGGATAATTTATTAATCCCAAAATTGTTCAAAACTTACCTGCTTGCTCTCTCAGATGTGAAAAGAGTGTCTTAAAAGGATTTTCCTTTTGTCTCATAAAACTCACCAGCTGTTATGATTGTAAAATCAAAGTTTTCCTATCTAAAACCTATCTGTGCTTTAGGCTGCTTCATTTTCTGAAATATCTACTTCCATTGACACTGCCAGTATAGCCATTATGTTGGTAATCCATGGGGTCTGGAAATGTCTCAGCGTTACAATAGCTTTCATTTCATATTGTCTCTTCTCTGCAATTTATGCTGTACAATTTCCTGTTTTCCTAGTATTTCAAAATATATATCCTTGAAGTTCGCCTTCAAATGATAAAACGTAAGAAATTTAGACTAAGAGAGAAACTTGCAGTTAATTTGCTTTCTGACACCTAAAGGCCAAAGAGCAACAGGACTTCATTGGGAGACCATATGGGAAAGCTCTTGGCATGCCTCATTACCTCTGTCTCAGTAATCCCTGTATTTGCAGTGAATCAAGAAAGTAAAAAGTATTCAAAGCCTACAGCATATTGGGGCCAATATACTGGGAAGGAGATTGTTCCATCCTTATACCAATTCATGTGACTCAAGCAATGGTGAAGTTTCCTCTCTGTTCTTCCCTGGTAGACTACAGATTTGGAAAATTTGCTTACAGATTTGCTTTGATTGACAGCTTGATGCAATCTCTGACATAAACTCCAAGTTTAAACTTTGCTTGAGGAGCAAGGAGGTGTTAGGAAGCCCAGTTTATGGTACAGGAGAAGACAAAAGAACTGAACCTGTTCCCAGAGGGAAGTTTCTTTGTCCTCAGCCTTAGCACAGGCTATAGCCTGTTCTCCTAGTCTGAGAAAAGGATGAAAGGAGAAAATACAAAAGTAGAAATATTAAGTCCTATCCGTGTTAAAAAACAGAAATCCATCTTGGAATAACTCCGTGACCTTGAGAAGAAAATAAACTTTCTTAGAAAATAGAGGCATTAGTGCTAAGGGAAGCTCTCTTGATGGAAGTCTGGTGGGTTTGACCAGGCCCTAATACTTTTCCTTTAGCCAAAACTAATTATTATTTCCTCAACAGACTTTAATCACTGCTACTGCAACTGGAGCTGTCGAAGATATGTTGAGGGAGTTTCTCCTGGCTCTCACTGATCCTTCTACTGAGACCAGGTTTTTAAGAGAGGAAAGGAAGATGCTTTGAATACCAAGGCTATAGCAGCTAAACATCTGTATATGTGTCTGCAGTGTGAAAATAATAGCAGGAGAGAGGTAAAATGAATTTTCTAAGTTTTACAGTGGAGATACTAGGGCCAGAGATTCAACTTTGAATAAAAAATGTCTTTGCAAGATGAAAAGGAATAAAGAGATTCAATGGGTGGAGGACTTTGACTTGGCAGGGGAAGAAACTGGAACTGATCCAAAGCGAAAAGATAAATCTGAATAGGTGAGAGTGGAATTGAGAACTCAGTAGAGACACTGCAGTGTGTTGTGCAAACTGCTGCTATTTTGATCTCAGATTGCACTTAATTAGCAGGGTATGCATGAAAGACATATAACACCTTCTCATTTCCTACACTTCTAGAGGACAGGATCTTGTAACAAATAGTGATTTGTAGGAGGCCCACTCCCACTTTCTCCCTCCTGCCTCTCATATATGTTCTTCTTACAACGTTTCTTATGATGCCTTCTGTTTGGGTAGATGGCACTGCCAGGATATCTTTACTAGATGAAAAATTGCTTCTTTTTGCTCTCCTTCCCTTAAGACATGAAAAGGATGCATAAATGTGTGGAAAAAGTTTGGATGGATGAAATAGCATATTACATTTGCAGCCCACAAAACTGTCATCAGTGTAGCTTGAGTCACAAAGACCTTATCTCCTCATATAATATGGGACATATATATCCTATTTTGCATGAACTGCTAGCACTTTATATCTCAGGCAATCATATGAAACCCTGGTCTCTTTTTAGGGAAAATAAAGTCCAGAGAAGAAGGAGTAAAGAATTTTCATGTTGCTGATGGTCTAGAATGACATGTTGCAGAACCATAGACTCAAACATATACTTGTTAGGCAGAAATCTTTCTGAATATTCTGAGTTTTATATTGATTGGGAGTCAAATACCATGCTGACTACTGAGAGAATTCTTTACAACAAACACCATGCAAGATAACTTTGAAAGAATATATAACAAATGCTTGTGAGGTAAGACCTAGAGAATTACCCTGTTTGACTTTATTAAAACTTACTGTCTGAATACTTACTCTGCTGCCACAGTGCTTGTCAGCCAATTTCCTTTTATCCTATGCATTATGTCCATGACTAAATGTATAACGGAGTCCCCTGTGGATGACTCGGCCCAAAGCAAGTTATTTTTGGATCTCATTTCTTGATCTTAGTGATTTTCTCACCTGCTTTGAGCCCTCCTGCTTTCTTAACATTAAAGATAAAGCTATGTTGTTTAACTCACATCCATGTGACAGTGTTGGGTTTCTCCTGTCTCAGCTGAGCAGTTACGGAGTACAAGGTGACAAAGGCATTTTTTCCACTCTTCTGTTGTCTGCGTAGTTTGTCTTTCTTGCACTGATGCGCAAGGAGGCTGGAAGAAAGGACTCTTTGTGAGACAAAGGGATATTCCAAGTGTGGAAAAAGTAGGCAGGCCTATAACTAGACAGTAAGCACCATGCAATTTTCAGTTTAAGGATCATATAGCAAGGCATTCACAATAACTTGCACTGAATGAGTTGTTTTCAGTCAGTTCACTAATCTCTGTAGTTATGGCTCAGCCAAATAGGTAAAGAGTTGCTTGATTTTAAGTTTCTGAAGATTTCTGAAGATTTTCTCAGATTCTTTTTTTTTCAAAATTTTGCAGATTTTTGGCTCACAACTGAAGAACTGCCTTGTCTTTCCTTCCCTCATTGTTCCATGATTGGGAACTGGGATGAAGAGTTGCATATGAAGTTACCTATGTACCTAGTCCATGGGTACAAGGACTGGGCCCAGTGTTCCTTAGAGCTTAGGAGGAGAGGGATCTATATATTAATATGGTACTTCAGTGAAAAGAACCTGCAATAATCTGACATTCTTCGAGCAACTGCTGTGAAACAGTGTAGTACAGGCCTGTTTGATCCATGTCCCCTTGAAGGTATGTAGCACCTTGGTTGTTTCTCTACATAAAGCAGATGGATCAGTGCCATCCTGCCTTTAAAGGTGATAGTGGAGAGGGAAGCTTCACACTGTGTCCTGTGGGTGCTGTCAGGCAAGGGGTGAAATCATTGGTTCTTCAAACTCTTTATCAAATGTACTGATGCCTCACAACCACAAGTGACTTAAAAAGACCTGAAAATGTTTCTTTAGATAAAGGTGATTGGAATGATTCCATGCTGCCAAAAAGTTACATGGTAAAATTTTAACCTGCAGGATCTTGATTTCTAGCAGTCAAAGCCAAGGGCTTTTAGACTGCAGAAAGGTACTGTTACTGTCTCTCTTGTATCAGTGTTCTTGAAAAGGATGAAGCAGAAGAAGAGCTATTGGGCAACTGTATAGGAGAAATTAGAGCATTTCCCGTTGAATTTGGGAGGACAAGGTGTTACAGCTTCTCTCCAGTGTGGTTATAAATCTGTTGATATCGATGTCAAGCAAGTGCCAATGAGCGGGACTGCCAGAGCTAAAAGCACAGCATGTGAATGCTTGTATGCTGTCTGGCCAGCAGAGGACTCTTCATCTTAAAGATATGGTGTGTTTTCCATGCTGTTGGTGTTCGTATGTTTGAGCCAGGTTAACCATCCTGAGGAAGGAAAACCTATAGAAAAGCAGGTCTTTATAATCTTTATCAGCATCATCCCAAAGCTAAACACTTGCAATTCCTCAGCAAGATACTTTTCACGGAATTTGAAAATCTAACTCACTGGTGACTTACCAACTCTCAAGGCTGAAGTCAAATTAGTTGAAAAATTTGTTCTTCATAAAATACTTCAATGGAAGTTGTATTTAACTGAAACTGCTTACAGCAGTGAGGAATTTGTAGCATGTGACTAATCTGAACTCAGAATGAAATTCAGTCTAAAAAATGTTATGATTTTCTAGAAAAAGCATTTAATTTTTAGCTGGCTTTCTCTAAATGTGAATTAATATTGCATGACCTATAAGAAGCAGCTAAGGACTGTGGCTTTGCCCAGTCTGGAAAAATTGGAGGTTGAGGGGCGACCTCATTGTTTTCTGCAGCTTCCTGAGGAGAGGAACGGTAGAGAGAGGTGCTGAGCTCTTCTCCCCGGTACTCAATGGCAGAATGCTTGGAAATAATTTCAAGCTTCACCAGAGGAGGTTTAGACTTGATATTAGGAAGTATTTCTTTACTGAGGGAGGGGTCAAACAGTGGAACAGGCTTCCTGGAGAGGTGCTCAATGCCCCAAGCATGTAAGTGTTTAAGAGACAGTTAGACAATACCCTTAATAACATTCTTTAGCTTTTTGTCAGCCCTGACGGGATCAGGCAGTTGGACTGGATGATTGTTGTTTTGTCCCTTACAACTGGAACTATTCTATTCTATTCTATTCTATTCTATTCTATTCTATTCTATTCCATTCCATTCCATTCCATTCCATTCCATTCCATTCCATTCCAGTATTTTGCTAAAAGTAATTTGCCTTTTTTTTATTCTGTCTGATTTGCTTTTTGATATAGCTCTGAACATTAGTGTTTCTCATTCCTTGAGGCCAATGGCAAATTTCCTACTGATTCACTGTTCAGTAATAAGAGTTGTACTGTGGTTAATGCAATTCAGTAAAGAATTTTCAAAATTGATCACTATGAAAAGGAATATTACCTTTATAGTAAGTTCTTCCTGACTGTCCTAGTTACCAGTTGTCCTATTCCCAAAAGCTGTGAAGCTACAAAGTTCTCTGCATTTTTACTTCATCTTTACAGATTTACTATTAGAATTCAGAATAATCTCCCTAGTGTAAATATTTTAATACTTTTTGAAAAATTTGCCTTGCAAAGCTTTGAATGGATACTCTTAGAGTTCTCAATGGCTGCCAACTTAGCACGTTATGGCTGTTGAGGAAGCGTAAACTAATTAAGAGTTTTCCAAATCTGCTGTGGCTAATGGAATACATGATTTTTCAATTGAACTTTTTACTACCACTCAGAGAAAAATCCTCTTTGAGCACAAGTGCTTGAAAATATCAGCAAACACTACTGTCCTTGTCATCCAAACAACAAGATCTTACACAATTTTAAATTGGATGGATTACTTCCCTTCTGTGGAAATCTCAATTTTGCTACTTACAGAAAATTGATTTTCAATTATGGGATAAACATGGAGAACAGATACTTATTACTGAGTCTGGGCCCTAATAAAACTGATAAAATTCTCATTGGCTTAATATGATCAGCAAGGTTATTCTGGGAGTTTGTACAAGTGAGAAAGCCTGTCCTATCACCTGACAGAGTCACCCTTAATCAGAGACAGCTGACAACTTTTCAGCCTTGGGAACAAAGCTTTGCTAGCTGTGGATGAGAAACAGAATTATTTTTTGCCTCAGGGAGAAAACAAAAGGATAAGCAAACTCAGGACATAAACAGGAAGCAGGACAGCTGTCTGGAGAGTAAAGCTTACCCACTTTTTTAGGTTTTAGGGCTGCAACAGATGCCAGAATGCAAAATTTACCCCCTATCTCAGATCTCTGATATCAGCATATCAAAGAGTAGAGCCATGGCCTCTTTGAATTTTCCAGTACTCTTAGCCTGAACCTTCTTGTGCCTGTGTTTAAAACTAGCACTGTGGGACCAGTTCAGAAGATAATGAAAGTCTAATGCTCTTTTGAAGTCAATACTGCTACCATGGCTTACCCTAGATGAATATTTGACTTTATATGTATGTATCTCCTCCCAATGTCTGTTATGTTATTACACGACATGTAAAATTATCCTTGAAATTTAAGATTACTTAAATAGATGACAGCTCAGTCTCCTCTCCAGCAGAGCTGACTGTATGAAAATCCAAATTAAAACCTGCTCTTTGCCCTTGTTTCAAGTCATGAGAGTGCTTGTGAAAGCTAGGCATTTATCCTGTGGCATGAAGAATAATTGTTTATTGATACCTGAAGTACATGGTTATAGACTGATGCTTAATCCTTGGTATACTAAAAAAAATAACTTTTGTCAACAATAGAAACAGACTTAAGGCAGTGCTATGTTTACAAAAGGGGAACACAGGTGGCTAGTATGATTTAATCCCTACTGTTAAAGACAAAGGTATTTTCTTGTTGATATCATCAGATGCTCTAGGTTAAACCCTCAAAGAAATGCACAGAAACAAGCAGAATTTTCCAAATGAACCACAATTGCAAAAAGAAGCGTGGCCTTTTCTGGATATGTGTCCAAACCACCTCCACAACAATGAGCCAAGATGGCTTAAGCAGTGCTTTCATCTGCTGAAGTCAAATATTTCAAATGTGGCTCAAAAAGCTCCACATGACTTAAGCAATAATGCATTTAGTATCTAGTTTGGCTGTGGTACTACATGCCTTTACTCAAGGTTCTTAATTTATTCAACCTATTCCCAGTACTGACGCAGATTCAAAAAGCTTTCACTTTACCTCATGATCAATTTTCTTCTAACTCATCCAGAAATCAGACAGAGATGGTGTTACAGATTATTTGTTATGAATTTGAGTTTTGCAGAAATCGTGTTCTTCTTCATGCTTCTCTTCATGGATGTGCTAGGGAATATTCACTGAAAGCTTTAGAGAAATGTACAACATATTAGCTCATAAAGTAGCTGTTTATTAAGCAAAATAGAATTTTTAGAAAGCAGTGAATCTAAACTTAGTTGAGAGGAGTCTAGGGCTAGTCGAATAAGAGAGAAGAGAAAATTGAAATTGGGGAAGGAAGGGGAACAATGCAGGGACAGATATGGAGTGTCTTTACCTCTTTTTCTGAGGTGGGATCAATCCCAACACTTCTATGCTTTCCTGTTGTTTTCCATCTTTTCACCATGCCACTGAGAAGAAGGCCATGTAAGTACAGAAAGAAATTAATGCTAGAAAACTGTAGAGTTCTTAATGTTTATTTTAGTGACTATGTACAGCTAGATCCCTTTCTAGATGCTGAATAGCATTCAACAGCAACCTTTTCTAACACAAAAGGGGAAATGCAGACTTTTTTTCTCCTTTAGAAGTACTTTATCAGTGCAAATGTTTTTAATGCCCTTCACAATGGTAGCAAACATTATTCAATATGAAGAGTGCTTGCTTTCCTTCAGTGTGGGAAATATTGATCTGACCTTAAAAATACCAGATTTAGTGTAAGCAAAGGCAAACAATGGGGCAATGTTTGTATATCTTTGTTCCTTGGTATTAAAATATTACTTAAAATTGAGAGAAATACTGACTTTTTTCCTGAAAATACGCCCCCATTACTCAGAAAAATAGGCTTCTTACCTTATCTTCCAGGTCTCTGTACAATAAAACATTTCTAAAAATTCATATAGCAACTTCCCAAGTGAGTCAAAAGTACTTTGAAGAAGTGCATTTCTGGTGGCATTGCATAGGAATGTACTGATCAGCAGTTCTCACTGCACTCTGAGGGGAGTGTTCTACTTTGTTGTGAATACCATTATTTTCCTCCTTTCAAGGGGGCCCTTTTATCTTAATTTAAAATGGCTATTTGATGACAGATGTCATAATAAATATCCCTTAGCCATTTAGCCAATTGCACATCCACCTTTGAATAAAGCTGATTGGGATGTGGGTGGTAGTTCTTCAGTACTTATGTAACTGTGTCTGCAGTCATTCAGTGGAAAGGAATAATTTGAATAAATCAACACTGATGAAAACTAAGGATACCTTATTCGGTGCTGAAGATCACGTTCTTCTGCTAATCACATTAATTTCCACTTGCTTTAATCACAGAATCACAGAATGCTTTGAGTTGGCAAGGACTTTAAAGATCATCTAGTTCCAAATCTGTGGCCATGAGTGTTCTAGATCAGGTTCAACCTGGCCTTTAAAATTAATTCTATATAAAAGTGCCATAAAGGAAAGTACTTTGACTTACTGAATGGTGACTTCCAACTACAAAAACAGAAAAACAACACAAATATGGACATTCAGAGAATAGTGTGACCACTAACCTGTAGGACGGCAAGTACTCAGATAAAACTTTTGTTCAGCAGTTGTTCCTGTTGTTATGTTTCATGTTCAAGGACTTACACCTGTGTAGCTTTAGTTCAATGTTCTGTTGCTGTTGAGTTTCCTAGATGAATTATGAAGATCCAAGATTACACTTTCTAGTGTATCAGACAAAGTATGTCATCTGGGACACTGAAACATCAGCACTGTATAGAATGTCATGGAAGTCTGATCCTCCAAGTGATTTGATCACAAAAGAATATGTATTAAAGACATTAGACTCTGCTTTGCTTTGTTATTTAATCTTACTGCTTTAATAATGTGCCCTTGATTAACCAGTGTTTATTGCCATTCAGGAGTCTATTCATCCTTAGAAAATTCGTCCTCACTTTAATATTGAGGAGACAGCAGTTTTGTTGTTTTAATGCTGCAATATTTGGAAGATACTGTGTACTCTTAAGAACCCAATTTCTTTTCAGAACTCACTTTCCATGTTCCATACCGATGGTCTCTGTTTCATTCAAGAGCTGTGGCTATTAAACTATTTCCGTAGACCTTGTTAAAGAGGCCTGATATCAAGTGCTGTGAAAGAAAATAACTTTTCCATGTTATTCAGAGAGTGAAGCCAGAGTGTTTCAAGTACTTTTTCCTTCCCTCATCTCCAAGAAGAAGGACAACAACCTAGACTTCTCTTGCTCTATGCTGCTATCCTTCCTAATGTGTATGAGTATTTTACTTACACCACTCTACATTGCCTAGATGTCAGTATATCTACTACATGTACAGGGCAACATCTTGGAAAACTGTTAGTCCTGCAGAGATTTATAACCATGTGTTTCTTGAAATCAGCTCTGAGACAAACGTCCCAGAAAAGGAGGATACAAATGAGCAGGTGTGTCTGTTTCTTAAGCAGACAGAGACTCCTTCCAGATGCCAATTTACAAAGAATGAAAACCAGGGTCCTTATTTATCTTTTTGGGTGTTTTTCAAAGACTGGTCAGCAAGATAATTTTCTTATGATGTTTGTAGCTTTTTAACCTTTTTAGACAAAATAGGATACAGTGTTTGCATGGCACTTCTGACTTGGGAACACCTGGTTTTCGTTTGCAAGTGACATGAGAAGCTCTGATCCTGTGTTTAATTTCAAATGAAATCGGTGTGGCAGTAACACAGAGCAGCACTGTGCTGAGTCCTGGTTACAATGAGCCCCTCGAACTGAATTGATGAAAACACTCCCCTTTCTTTCCTTCCCCTCCAACTCCCCCAGGTTCAAAGTTACAAGAGGAATAAAGAGTTGGAATGAAATAAAATGAAATTAGATTGAGGACAAGAACCCCTTCCAAACAGCATGCTCCAAATCTTCTGGATAAAGAAATCTTATAGCAGATGCTATGATACAGGTCAACCAACTATCAACTCCACTGCAGAGGAAAAAAAAAGTGGGAGCAGTGCAGTAGAAAGTGCATGAAAGGGAATGTTGGTAAGTAAAATGAATGGATCTTCAACTGTTTGGATCAGTCCTGTAGATTGGGTTACTCTAGAGTGTACACCACTCAGTGGGTTTCCCAGGAGGGAACTGCAAAGACGGAAAGGATTTCTTCTATTTTGTCTTCATTTTGAAGATAGTGCAAGTTCTGAGCATTCTCTTTGAGACTGTTTCCAACCACATGGCAAGCTGTCTTTTATCTAGTTGCTACCTTCACACTGAGTTAGCCAACTTTTTGGGGATTTAACTGTCTCTGATGGCAGCTTGCCTATCTGTATGTAAATAAAATAATCTAAATTCTGACTTCTCTACTGCCTTCTCACAATTGCCTTTTATCAATAAGATGACAACCACATTGTTCCTGGAAAGGTCTAATAATGCAATTAACTTAATTCAAGTGAGGAATTGCAGTATAGACTCCCACAAGAAACTACAATACACACAGGTAAATAAAACAATCATAGAAATGTCTTGAAGCTGTTGAATAATCTCTAGCCCGTGTGAGAATGTGGTCCTGCTGAAGTTGCAGAATTTGTTTCCACTGACAAAACTAATTGTCATTGTCCTTCCCTTAGACAAGACTGAAAGACAAACTGAAGGAGAAATTTTACTGTGTCCAAACTTGCTGAACAAAGTCTGGACAATAGTATTCCCTGAAACTTTAAGTTTTCACCTAGAGGGTGGTCGTGCAATGGAACATGCTCTCCAGGGAAGTGATCACAACGCCAAGCCTGTCTGAGTTCAAGAAGTGTTTGGACCGTGGTTTCAGGCACATAGTGTGACTCTGGGGATTAGTCCCGTGCAACACCAGGAGTTGGACTCAATGATCCTAGTAGGTCCCTTCCAACTCATATTCTGCAATTCTATGATTCTGCCTCTGCAGTTTTGATCAGTATAAGTTGTCCCTTCTGAGATTTTCTGTTCCTTTCTGCTTCTGTTTGTCCCTCCATCTTCACAAAGATATACTGATCACTGCTGATTAGCACATAAAACAATTGCAGGCTGCTCTCTTGTAAACTTCTTCAAGGTTACAAGAGGTGCTTGAAAAGCAAGTCAGACTGGGAGCAAGCTGAAGAGTAAACTCTTGTCTGTGTTGCATTTCTCTGTTCTCATTACTTCCTAATCTTCTTGTTTCAGGGAACAGACAATTTCGTTCAACCTTGCCTTCAAACAATGCATGATATTGGAAGACCTTTGACCTTTATAACTAAAAATAAGTAAATTTGTACTTTAAAAAATATTTATAGGCTTTTGGGGGACAGAAAATAAATATCCAGTGTTTGAAAAAACATTTGAGCATAGAAATTCCCCTCTAACCTGTTAGAGCAAAATATCTTTAATGTTTTAGATGTGATTTGTTTCTGTAATGTGACCAAATAATTAGAATTGTTAGTGATCACATGGCAGATTTGTAAATGTCTTATGAATTTGAGCAAATGTTATTTGCTTAGAAAGCATAAAAAAATAATTGCAAACTCTAGGTCCTAGCTGCATAGCCAAGAATTTTAATAAATAGAAATACTATAAAGCTTTCTGTGCACACATAAACCCTCATTTTAAGCACTGGAGCTTGGTGTCAGAGGCCTTCTGAGGAAAACCAGATTTCTGAAAGGCAAGAGGTGGGCTACTCTCAGCAAAACTCTGGTTTTACAAACATTCTCAAAATCATATAATGAGAAGCGGTTTGTTTTTCTCTAACTCAGTTATTTTTCTTTCATGCTAAGAAGTTCCAGATATCTGCAATGAGATGATTTTTTTCTCTACTCTAGCCTCCCTTTCGGATTGCATATGAAATGTTCTCTAAACTCTTTCCAGATTTGTTCCCAATTTTAAGCCCCTTTACTTTGACATCGGACACCCTGATCTGCCCTGCAGCCTGAGGCTGAATACAGCAGTGACTGCTGCGTGAGTGGAGCCACGAAATACCCAGCAGACTCCCTGTGTGTGCGCTAGACCACCCACGAGGAGATTACTGCATGAGCAAGCCTTCAGACTGCAAGAAACAGCTCCTTGTAGGACTAAGGAGGACTTTCAGAGCTGCTACAGAAAGACAGGCAAACATGGTTGAGGGCAAAATACATGACTTGCACCCCATCCAAGACACACAGATGCACACATTGAGACACTTGCATGTGAAAGCCCTTTCTCCAAGAGCTTCAGCTATTCAGGCAAGTAAATGTTGACATCCTTTTAACAAAGAGTGGTCTGCTGAATATCCCTGCAGAATGGCCACGAACAATGTGTATATAAATGTACACATGCAATAACATTCCCTTAGGCAGGGACAAGCTGTCAGATTGCAGGCCCATCCATGTGTACATTTTGATAATTGTCCTGGTTTTGGGTATGTCATGGTTCAACCACAGCTGGCCACTAAGTACCACACAACCACTTGCTTACTTGGCCACCAGGGGGATGGTGGAATCAAAAAAGTGTGAAAAAGTGGGTTGAGATAAAGACAGTAATAGGGAAAGCAGAAGCTGCACACACAAGCAAAGCAAGCAAAGCAAGGAACTGATTTACTGCTTCCCATGGGTAGGTGGGTGTTCAGCCACCTCCAGGAGAGCAGGCCCTCATCACATGTAACAGTGACTTGGGCAGACAGACACCAAACTCGCAAAACTTTCTCCCCTTGCTTCTTCTCCCTCCAGCTTTATAAGCTGAGCATGACACCAATACAGTATGGAATATCCCTTGGGTCAGCTGGGGTCAGCAGTCTCAGCTGGTTCCCTCACAACTTCTTGTGCCCCTCCCAGCCTACTTGCTGAGAACATGATAAAAGAAGAAGAAAAGGCCTTGGCTCTATGTAAGTGCTGCAGAGCAATAACAAAAACATCTCTATATAATCAACACTGGTTTCAGCACAAATCCAAAACATAGCCCTATACCAGCTACTGTGAAGAAAATTAACTCTATCACAGCCAAACCCAGCACAGTCTTCCTCCTGCCTTGTATACATTTTTTTTTTTTTTAATGCCTGTTCCCAGTGGACAACTGAGCATGAACTTGATTGAATACACAGTGCTGGTTCCCCAGACAAATTGGGAAACAATCTGTGCTGGCTCTTTATATCCCTAGAACCACTTGCTTCCAAACCTACCTAAATTTACTGTCCCCAGTCCAATCCAGCTCTCTGTTAATACACAGCTGTGGTTCAAAACAGGTTGATCTAAATAAAAGAGCAAAAAAGTCTCCAAAACTGAAAAGTATTGTGACAGGGTTGACTGATATTGGTTGAGAAGCTCTTAAACACTGTAGAAATTACAGCACAAGGAAGCTGGTCTCATTTTTAACTTCACATTTATATTTTAAGCTGTTTTATTAATAAGCCTTACATTGAGGGCATAATGCAAAGTCATAGAATCATAGAATCTTGGAATATGCTGAGTTAGAAGGGACCCACAAGGATCATTGAGTCCAACCCTTGGCTCTGCACAGGACTGTCCTCAAGAGTCACACCCTGTGCCTGAGAATGTTGTCCAAATGCTTCTTGAACTCTGTCAGGCTTGGTGTTGTGACCACTTCCCTGGGTAGCTTGTTTCAGTGCATGACCACCTTGTAGGTGAAAATCCAACCTAAACTTCCCCCTGACTCAGCTTCATGTCATTTCCTCAAGTCCTATCACTGATCACAAGAGTGAAAGTATCACTACTTGCCCCTCTGCTTCCCCTTGTGACGATGTTGAGGACCTCAATGAGGTCTCCCCTCAGTCTCCTCTTCTCCAGGATAAACAAACCAAGTGACCTCAGCTGCTCCTCATATGGCTTCCCCACCAGACCCTTCACTATCCTTGTGGCCCCCGAGTTCCTGGAAAAGGTGAAGGTCTTTGCCTATTGCTGAAGTGAAAGCTAGTGGTACAACTGCAGGCTGTGTCCTGGCTCTGCCCCATTTCCCTTTAAAATGGCAGCATTGCCTTATCAGAGACACTGTCTCTGTAGCATCACTCTGTAGCATCACTGAACTCTGCTTTTCATCAGTAGGGAAGACCCAGGCGCTTCCCTACTGAATCCAAAGGTACTTCAAATATTCAGTTTCCCATCCTTTTGAAGGGTGTTCTCATGCCATTAATCTGATCTTGGACACATTTTGTATGTGTTTGGTGACATCACCTGAACCTACAACCTTACAGGTAAGCAGGAGATTGTATTAAAAGGAAAGTAGATTTAAAAGTAGATTGTTGAAAAACAGTATAAATCCCTATCCACTTGTCTTGGAAACAGTCAGGACAGCTATTTGAGTCCCTGCCTGCCAACAATAGAGTCAGTCAAAGAAGGTGTATAAACAACTTAATATCTAAATGCATCTTCTTCGAAAACAGAGCATTCTGGGCAAGGATGGCTGGGCAGTACCAGGGAACACACAATGCAGCCAGTGTATTTTTCCAGGAATGCTGGAAACTAGATCTCAATGCCCTGCTGTTTGCTTGCATCTCTCTTGGTGACCCCATGTGAACACTTGCAGCACTGCATGGCCATGAACTTGGCAGTGCTCTGTGTTTTGCGTGGGATAGTTTAGGAAATCTGAAAAGCATGAAGAAGGAAGAAAGAATTTTAAGAGTTGCCTTCTCAGATTACCTTTATCATGGGGGTGGTGGGTGGGAATTTTCACTGTGGGTATAATGAGTTGCATTAGAAAGAAAGGTGTCTCATAGATGCCTGGTTTCAATGCCAAAGGTAATGAAATAAAGCTAAGAATCTGTAAGTCAGATTTATCAGTAAGTCAGAGCACTAATTTTGTGATATTCAAAATGATGCTGTATTTTAGAAGAGACAACAAAATATACCTCACTATTACTTATTTTCACAAGTGTAGGTGAGGGATTAGGCACTGCTCCTTAGAGTTACAGGCCTATAAGTAAACATTTTCCTTGATTTCACACTTTTTTTTTTGTTGTTTTTTTTATCCTTATAAGGAAATATGGTAACAGGCAGATGATGTTCTCTGGTTTTAGGCCTATTTCTCCTTCAAGAGGCTGATCCTGAACAAGCTGTAATAAACTGAACGCCCAAATTAACAGAGGTTTGCATGGCATCTGGCTGCTGGTGGTCTCAGGATACCATCTTAGAGTCTTCCCTTTATACATGTACTTTGAGCTGTGTTTTGAACAATTTTTGGATACTTTCTAAAAACTGACAATTAACCCAAGTAGGAGAAAGGAATCTGCTTGAGTTCTTGTGGATATGTTTTCCATTTTGAGGTAATTCCAGTAATTAGTAAACCAGGCAGTGCTCATATATGGCCTGTAATGTTAAGTAATATAAACAGTGGGTGAAGAGATTTTATTTTTAGATAGAAGATTCTTTAGAAAATCAAATTACATTTTGATTCATATCAAACATATATACTATTAGTACGGCAGAGTAATGCTACACAAGAAAAGAACTGAATGAAAGTCTCAAGTGTCATTTAGTCTCCAGACCAGAAAAGTGTTTAGGTATGTGCTTAGTTATCAGTGACTAAGGTGCTTGGAACTTCTGTGTCTTGATAGAAAATCATAGCTTTGATAAAATGGAAGGTGTCACTCTTGTGTTAGGAAACCTTCTCTGTCTCTCTTTTTTATCTTTTTGGTTTGGTTTGGTTTGGGTTGGGGTTTTTTTGTTGTTGTTGGGTTTTTGGGGTTTTTTTTAGGAATACAGATGTCCCCAGGCAACAAAATTTTAGTTTTAAAAAGTTGTGCTTTGCCAGTACTGTATTTCTGAACCACATTATTCCCAGCTACCTTGCAGTTGCTGTTGCTCTCATCTTCATACCCTTGCACCACACACTCTCTCGTGGGACAGTAATATGCGATCTGAAAGGTTAATTCTCTGTCAACAGAATTCTGAGTCCATCATTTTTCTCAGACAGTCTACTCTTGTGTGAAGTTTCAGTCTTCAAAGTTAAGCACAATCAAGTAATTTGACCTGGAATTCTGCAGCCTGATGAGCAGACTGTCAGCCGTGAAGTGGAAATTTCTTTGTTTTCTTCAGGGGTGTGGTTTAGACTTTAAATGCTAACCATGACATGCATGGATTGTCGAATCAAAAAACACTAAATTATTCTATTTCCTTCTGTCTCAAGCCGTGTATATGTACAAAGCCTGTGTAATTCAGCTGAGCATACAGAGTTTATTGTAAAATGGAATGCTGGATATTTAGTGATTCTTCTTCTGGTGCCATGTCCATGCAGATAAGCCACAGTGTCCCTTCAAGGAAGATGTTATATGTCACCCAGGTAAGTGGATCACCATGGAGAGAGGTATTTAGTAGCTGAGTGAATTAGCAGTTGTAGAGGTGATGACCTGGACAATGAAAAGTTATCCAAAGATCCATATGAAGTTCTGTATACATTACCTATGTGGCAAAAGTTTGAATGGAGTGGAGTCTTGTTGTATGCAAGTCATTAGCAGTAATGACTTGGAAGAACACCAAGGGACAAAAGGTGGATTGAATTGGCTGGCCAACTCTAGAAGTGCAAAGAAAGTCTCTCTTCCTCTCTAAGGGGCTGCATGTTACCTGTGGAGAAACTGTCCCACGAGTTCCAACAATCCGAAGAGTAGATGCTCCCCATGTGTATGGACCAGTATTTCATGCATTAGGAGAAAGCATTCCCCTGCTCAAGAGAGAGATACAGTTGGTATGCACCATCAGCCACTCTATGGTTTTACCTGCATGATTGTGGAAAGGTTATGATGAATTGGGATGGAAAACCTACCTTGACCCTAGAGGCACAAGTACGTGATTTGCAAGGAAAACCAACCACAAAGGAGTGTGCTTCAAGGAAAATTGCTGCTCTGGTTTTCAGTGTATGGTTTCTCAGACAGACTAGAAGGGCTCATCTTATTTCTGATGTTAATAAAGAGACTTCTGATTTGTATTTACGTGAAATGAGTAATGAATATTATGACCAGGAATAGAGGGGCCTTGCCTTCAGCCAGGTGGCAGAAAGAAACAGCCAGGTTTATTAGACTGTGTGGATTGGATGGCTTGGCACATCAGCCCCACAGGAGTACAAGGCTTTAGTAGACATTGCTGCATAGTATATCCTAATGTCATCAAGTTACACAGAGGCAGAACCCATTTATGTTTCTGGAATGACAAGGGGATCCAAACAGCTGACTATATTGAAGTCTGGAGTCAGCCTGAATGGAAATGAGTGGCAAAAGCACCCCATTGTGACTGGCCCAGAGTGGCCATATATCCTTCACATAGACTCTCTCCTGCAATAAGGTATTTCAAGGATCCAAAAAGGTGTCAGTGGACTTTTGGTATAGTTGCCTATGCAGGGCAGTGATTGAGCTGTATAGTGCTTAGTTGCTGGCTAGGTTTAAATCGTGAGATTAGCATTAGTTCATAGAAATTATTCAGAGCAGTGGACCATCCCATCTCAGATTCTGTCCTTGGCACTTGCAGCTGCTATAGAGAAAGTTTAAGAAAACAGAATAGTTGAGGATTATTTTTGCAGTGTGATACAGTCACATTAATAACTAGTAAATTTAAATGCTAGAATGGCATTCTTCCAAATGTTGCATTCTTTAACTGAGGACTTGATTTCTGCTTTTTAAATTTCTATACCTTTTTTTTTTGTTTTATTTCTGTTATTTTTAAATATACTGCCAAAGTTCACCAAAAGCTGAGAAACGATCAGTCTTCTCTGTAATGTAAAACATCCCAGAAAGTCCATTTTATCAAACCAGTACTAATATTTCCTCATCTGCCATGTTTTTATCTGGAAAAGTTTCCATGAAATTTTCTACCTCTCTGAGTTCCCATTTAAAGGACTGTTATAAGCCAGATGATTGTGTTTCCCACTATCTGCCTTTCTCTAAGTTTCTAATGTTTGTTACGAAAAATGCCTTGTACTGATTATAATTATAAACCTATGGGAAGAAAACAAAAAAGAATGGAAAGGGAGACAGAATGAGTTCTAAGTGTCTGAAACACCAAAATAATTTAAATATTTTTTTACATGCCTGTATATAGATTTAGAAGCTTGAAATGGTAGTCAGTTGAAAGAGCTCATCAAATTTAGCTCACAAGTGAGAGTACAAAAAAATAAACACTCCTAAACAAAATTAATTCCTCTACAAAGACAAGTGGGAGGAGACTTAAGTAAGAGCCTGAAGAAATGTAAGAATATTCAGCATTTCATTTAATGATAAAATCTCACTATTTAGCAGCCTGTTGTTGTTCAGAAACATAGTCTGTCTTCTCTTGGTATTGCCATCCAGGGGTTGCAGTGGGCCCTAAAGCTAATAGGAGAGCTTGAGACAGCTATTGCAGGGTAAAGAGAGTTCTGTGGCAATTGGAACCATGAGATGACATCTTCCTGCAACCAATGTAAGGGTCTAGGTGAAGTAAATAGGCTATTGTGTGTATGACTGAACAAACCAAGATGTAATGTCTATCACTGGCCAGACAAAGCCAAACTCTTAATTCTGCATGCACAACAGAAGGTTGGCAATGGTCTTTCCTTCAGGACAAAAGGACAACTCTGCTGCCTAGAGCTTCACTGGAAGATGTGGAACATCTGCCAAAATTCTAGTTTGTTTTCCTTAAGGCTGGCATGAGTTTTCACACCTGTATTCCCAAAAACCTGTCATGGGTATATCATCTATTCTATTTTGCACATGTACTCTACTAGTCATGTTGTACAGACATACACTGGTCCATTACCCATTCCTTAAGTTGTGTTAACTTTTGGTTTTTTGCCTTTTCAGATCTAAAAAGTACAGGTTACATGGATGGATCAAGGCAGAAGCTGCCAGTCCTTGCAGTGCCTGGGAGCCATTATAAAAGGCCAGCTTTGCATGCTGCAAAGAAACTACATAAATTAGTCAAGAGAAGGCTGCAGCTGTTTGTTGTTATCTTACTTTCAGCTGGGATAGAGTTAATTTCTTCTCAGTAGCTGTTACAGTGCTGTGGTTTGGATTAGGATTGAGAATGGTGTTGATAAGTTATGGACTTTTTTTTTTCTCATCTCATACTCTGCCAGTAAGGAGGTACACAAAAGAAACTGGGAGGGAACATAGCTGGGACAGGTGACCCAAACTAGCCAAAGGGATACTCCACTCCATAGAATGTCATGCCCAGTATATAAACTGGGGGAAGTTACCCAGATCCAGGTTGGGGAAGGGAGGGTCTGGCATCAGTCAGGAGGTAGTGAGCAATTATATTATCACTTGTTTTTCCTTATAATTTTTATTATCATTTGTCATGCTGCTTGATTTTCAGCTGGGCTTAAAACCATGAGAGTCATCTACAGACCATCTGACTGGTTTGTGCTGCAGTTGCATACCATGCATGCTGGATCAGAAGCCTAGCAGAGGTATTGCCACAGTATGCATGTATGCCTGGGCACTGGTGCTTTCTGAGGTTTACTGCTGCTGGAACCTGAATGGTCTCTTTCTGCTTGGCCTTGCTCAATTTGTCAGGTTTACTCAGAAAAAAATTATACCCCAGGTCAAAACAGCAGGGACAGTTGTTTCAGAGGTAAGGAGGGTGGGAGAAATAACTTCCTTCTTTTGTAGTGTGGCTCAGAGATCACTTTAGAGGCTTGTTCACCTTAATTCTGTGTTCCTGTAGGGTTCCAAGGTTTTGCGCCAGTCCTCTTATGGTATGACTGTATGATTTGAGACTATTGGTTCTGTATTACTGTCTTTCATTTATTTTAAGAGAATGTAATTTTTGACTTACTAGTATGAAGGAAGTACTGAGAATTTAATTTACAACTGTTTCCAGAAGGAATGTCTAGCTCACAGTTCCTTGTTGGTTGCATGAAATGACACTTGTCCAAGCAGGCAAGTTCTTATTCACCTATATTCTTATATTACTGGCTTTATCTATCCATAGAAAGCTCCCTCTACTATATGTCCTGAAATTCTTGTGAAACTTAGAGAATGGCTTCATTCTCTTCTCATAACTTCTGCAGGTCATTATGATGAAAACAAGGAGTTTGAGAAGGGGGTTCTACCCACAAGGTTGTGAGTTTGCAAACAGCATGTCCTGTGACTGCAGTCTTGTGGGAGAAACAACTTTACAAAGGTGTCAATTCTATAGCATTATTGACCAGAGATGTAAAAAATGCCCAGTGAACATGAATTCAGATTATTCTGTAGGCTGGAACAGCAAGTATTTGGGTGATTCTTCCACTCTTCTCTCCTCCCTGCTTTGAAAACCAATTCATTTGGTTTCATCATTGTCCAACAGAATAATTATTTGTCATGCTAGTTGTGATGCTCAGTTAGCATTATAACTGAGGTGCTGTAGTATTCTAGCACTCAGAAAGAAAAAGCCCAAATTTGGGTGAGGGAAAAGGATTTCTTTGAAATAAGGGAAGCTCATTAAATCCTGTGCTCTTTAGCTGCAAACTTGTTATTGTATATAAGCAGCTTCCCAGCAAGGTTCAGTGTGTACTGTTCCTTCAATCCATCAGGTTTACGTCTCCTGTGAAAATATAGTTGGGCAGTAGTCTGCACCTTGTGACCTTCAGTTATGCTTCCTGTGTGACAGTGATGTGGTAGGGCCCAGCACAAGTGAGCTATTGTCCTTGCTTGCTGGATGAGCCCTTCCCATCAGAGCATGGCACAGTGTTTTGCTGACTGCCAAAACTCCCCTTCCCCTGATACCTCCTCTCCTTATGGTTAAAAAAAAATGGCTGCAGGATTCAATATTTTCATAACTTTTGGGACCTCTTGCAGAGATGAGGGGGGAGAGAGGGAGGATGCAGAGCAGCCACAATCAGCAGGTTTTTGCCTTCAATTTATCACTTGGAGCCTCTCTCACTGGGTAGACCTGAACAAGCCAGCACCACTGTGCAAACTTTTTCCACATAGGAGAAGTGTCTGCTCTGCCCTGTGTGGCAGACATGAAAGCAGCTGAGGTCAGGGTGACTGGGTGAGGTTGCCAGAAGATTGCTGGGGTCAAAGACTGTCTGGGAAGCAAGTCTGGAAACAGCAAGTCTGGTGCTTACTTTTTTATGTTTCTATGTTCAAAGGCCAAAAACCCAGGGGATCTCAAACTTCCTGATCATTTAAACTTGCATATCATTGTGGATACTGGATGAAATCTTAGTTTCTCTATGATTTCAACAAAATCAGAGTTTTAATTTGTTAGGTGTGAATAAAACCAAGGAAATAGTTCTGGTTTTGTGACTAGTAAAAGCGCATTCATTGATTCGTTTACCATACTTCCTAAATTTGTAAGAGTATGACAACAGAACTTTTTCCTTTAGGCCAGGTAGTTCACAACAGTCTGCAGTGATCTAAACCACATAGCTAACAAACAACCTGAACCTGAGATATTTTTCATGTCCTAGTGGGTTGTGATTTCTTTTCTAAAGGTTTATTTTAATCTGCCCAGTGCATACTTACTAGTTCTCCAGGTACTTTACAAAGTCAAATAAATATTCTTCTCTCAACACCATGGCAAATACATTCTACCTGATTTCCCATCATGCATGTAAAGATACAGCATATTTAGAATAAATAGTGCTATTAGGGAAAAAAACAAAAAAAGTTGTACCATTTGAAAACTCGTGTATTTGAACAATATTAATAGATTTTTTCACAATTTTACTTTTGTCATCTCTAATTAGTTCTAAATCAAAGTTTAACCTTCTCCAAAATGTTGAAATATGTTTAGGAAATACGTTTCTAAAGTATGCTACTTTGTATAATGTAAATCAAAGTGGTGTTCTGTTTTTTAACTGTTTTTAACTGTTTTGTTAACTGGTTTTGTTCTGTCAAATGGATGAAAACAGCTTCAGGCTCATCAGAGAAGAAATTGTCACTCTATTTTGTTCAGAGCTGATATAACAGATTACTTGGTGTCAGAGATCTGGGATTCCTTAATTTCTGCACCTCATGTTGAAATATAAATAGGTATTTTCTAAAAGTCCTATGTATTTCTATGGAAACACTTGTGCCATTGGAGTGGTTACCTAACCTGGCTATCATACTGAAACCATCATGAACCATACCACAGCTTTCATGCACTCCCTTCCAAAAGATGCAGGCCCAGCATTCTGCTATTCTTAGAAAAGAGTAGGTCAAGGTATTGCTAACATTACATTGAGATTGAAGAAATGCTGTACAAAGAGATTTATACCAGTATAAATTCAGAGCCATTTTGGAGCTGTTGATGGTTTGTCATTCATTCATGACACAGAAACTGCTTGGTATAAGTTAACAAATATATAACATAATGAAATCACACCAGAAACCCTGAGGTTATGAGCCTAATTCCTTTCAGAGCCACTGTAGAAACAAAACATTGAAGCAGGACTCTGTAGTTTGTTTCCTTTAGCTATATGAGCCTTGCACTTCTAATTCAGGTCCATCTTTGTGAAAATGAAATCAGAGAAACAGGTCAGGGTAGCCCTGGTACATAATGATTTGTCTGATTTCAAAGTTAAGGAGCCAAATGTAGTAGACTGCTAGTTCGCTCATGCAGTGAGTATTTATTAACATGTGAGTATGCATTAATCTAGTAGATGGAGTTTTCCATTTTGTGGGAAACCAACAAATTTGTATAAAAGAATTAGCTGTATAAATAATATATCATGCACCAAATAGTCTTCTGTGAAACTCAAGCTGTATTTCTAATCCTGTGGTTTTCTATTGCTCTCAAATCATTGCTGGACAGTGCCCTTAATTTTACATCGTCCCAAAGACTGGGAAACATTTCACTGAGAAAATTTCTCCCCTTTCTACTATTGAAAATATAGACTCTAACTGTAGGGGTGAAGTAAAAGTAGTAGCATATCAAGTGCCATGAATGTGGTCATTCTCTTCAAATAAATGTAACTGTTTTCTTTATGACACAAGAGCAAGTGAGCAGCATTTAACATGCTATAGCCAGAATGGGTATATTTATTCCATATGTTGCAGGCTGTGTCACATCAAGTGTTTGCAAGGGAAAGTTGTTTGTTTTTTTTGTTTGGTTTTTTTTTTTTAAAGAAAGAAAAGAAGCTATGAAAGAAAATGACAAGTGCTGGCACAATGCAAAAAGGGAAAAGACAACTATTTGCTATGGTATTTTATGCATCAGCAAGGAACACTTTGTAAGTTTGCTCTGCAACCAGACTTTTAATTAAAACCCAGAAAATGCACAAATTCTATCCTTGGTCTCCTTATTGCAAATTCAGAATGATCATTTATTGTTAATGAAGCTGCTGTGACATTTGCATTAAAATAAATGATTTGTAGTGACCAACATGCTGGCAGGCCGTTTAAATTTCAAAAAACCCAGAGTTCCACTGGGATCACAAGTGGGTTGTGACAAAGTCTGTGCTTGTCTTTGTTGTAGTGTCCAAGACTTGGGACTTTTTCATTCCAGTATGTCATCAGTCATTAGGGTCATACAGAGCAGTGGCAGTCAGTGTGTGAATGCCAGACCACTGGTGGGTCAGCCAAGACTGTGCCTCATGAGGCCATGGTGTGCTCCACCATCTGTCAGGGAAGCAGTTGTCCTCAGAAACACTGAGGTACATCATGGTCTACTTGATTTCACAATGTCAGATGCTGCTCTCCTTGGACTATTTCCCTAAGCCCTGAGTCCTTTACTACTGACTCTGAGAAACACAGATATGCAGATGTGACAGCTGATGGGACATGCTGCCCCTTTGCCCTGCCCCGGCCACACGGTCCCTGAGATGCCCCGTGAGAGAGCCACACAGAGACCACCAGAGAGGGTGCAGAGGGAGAGTGTTTATTCACATGGTCGGGGTATTTGCGGGTTTCACAACCAGTGGGGAAAGGGTTAACTAAGGGCTAATAAGGGGACTTCACATTGCACTGCAAGAAAGAATTCCTGCATACTAAGGTAGGGAGATAAGAGTTCTCTCAAAGGGTTTTGGGAAGAAGGGTGATTCAGTAAAAAAAGACAAGAAACTCCATTTTATATCACAGTGAAAACTTCAGTTTTTAAGGCATTTTGGCTGGCTTCTTCATTTTCTTCACAAATCCATTTCTGGCATGACTTCTTTGATTCCTGATACTGTAGGTCAACTCCCACATGCAGAGACTATTTTAAGTGAGAAAATATGGCAAATGAGAGAAGGTTTGTGTGACAGTATGAGAGGGCTTGTCAAGTCTGAGTTTGCCACTGACATTCAGCTTGAAGGCTTTACCAGCATGTTAGGCAGCACCTTAGCCACCTACTCTAGGAAATCTTTTCATTTAGATGGTCTAAAATGTCATCCATATCTACTAGCCTCTGGATTAGTGAGCTAATTGGTTTCTTTGAAATAATATTATGCCAAAGTTTGAATATGTTGCTGAGGAGAGTTCTCCAGGAGTTTCCTGGAAGATGATGACTGTTCTGCTTTCATCTTTGGTGTGTGAATGAAGTAGAGGATTTGCAAAGATGATCACCCTAATATGCCAGCAAACAACTCTAGTCCTCCAGTGTAGCTTTTTTTACATTCTGGTGTTTCAAAACAAGATTTTTACCCTCAAAAGCCATGCAATATTTATACTGCATTTAAACAAACAAAACCATATCATATTTACACATTGTCAGAAAGACAGAACTGGGATTAAAAGATCTGCTCAATGCATTTTATTAAAATATTACGGATAAGAACAAAGAGAATAGGGCAGAAAATAGAAGTGAAAGTGATTGTAGTTATTCAAATTTGCAATATGTTCTTACTATGTCCCTCCATCTTCTCATATTGACAGTCAATTGTTTATTTTTGAAGATATCAAGCTGTTTCTTATGAAAAGATAAAAGAGTTAACTTTTTAGGTCAGAGAGGAGAAAAAGGGGATGTTACAGAGGGTGAAGAAAAAATGAACAGGGCAAAGTAGGTAATTCTGCTGTCCTCTTTAAATAATCTCATAATGTTGGGGTCAGTTAAACTGAAAGGTAGAACAAGCTTGAAAATTACATAAACTGAAAGTTTAAAATGATACTGTGAGGTTTGCCTTAGAATCTTGATGCTACAAACATCACTGTGTAAACAAGCATTGTAGATTTGAGAAGAGTCTGATACTACCATGAAAAAAAGCAAGCATCCATCATCATGACAAAATGGGAAAAAAATTCCATTATTCCTGCCTGAGAGTGCAAATTGCTTAGGTGAGGGAATTAAGAAGGTTAAGGTTAAGAAAACTGCCAGTGGGACCAAGATATCTCTGTGTTGTGAGACTTGTGTGCCTTGGCAATGTCTTGTAGAGTCCTCACAAAGTCCCAGACCAAAGGGATACTATTCTGATAAGGAAACTGCTAGTCCTATAAACTTTGTTCCTTCCAGAAAAGGCTTGATTTTAATTCTTGCCCAATCTTATAGGCCCTTGATATTGTGTGTGTGTGTGAGCTGAAGAAGTGATTTGATCTGTGGTCAGCCACCCATTCTGAGCCCCACAAGGATCTCAAGGACAAATTTCTGCAGCCACATCTCTGCCTTCAGAGAGCAGAATCTCACCCAAATTCAGGCCTTTATTCTGTCCTGAAGCTTTCAATTCATACTGTGTTCATCAGTTAAGTCAGCCATGGCAGGTTTGACTCACTGGTTGTGACATCATGATATTTATTATTCATAAATATCACATTCAAGCCTGTGTTGAAATCCAGAGACTTTTGATTTTTTTTTTTTTTCCTTCACCCCCACCCTGAGTTGATGTTTTAACACATCCAGCTGCTCAACTTTTCTTTAAAAAGAAGTGCATGTGCCAACATTGTTATGAGGATTGGCCCAGCCAGTCTGAAGGTGCTGGGTTGTCAGGGGAGAAAGAGAAAGAGTTGAAGAATATAATTTCCAGTGCTTCAGGCCTCTGTACATGTTCCATATTTGCCTATTCCATCTCTCCCTCCTCTTTTCCCTCCCCATTGCAGACTCACATCTGTCTGCCCTCTGGCTCACCTCACCCGCTTGCCTCCGATCCAGGAGGAGACGTGGTGATCTCATTTGGAACACACCAGTCAATGTGCTGCACAGGCTCTACTCACAGGGCTGCACTGCCTCAAGTTTATGTACCTGTAGGGCTTAAAAAATCCAACTTTATTTTCTCCTTTTTTTTTAAAAAAAAAAAAATTAAAGACAGTCTGTCAAATAAGTTCCTGACACAAAGGTACTCTGATCATGAAGAATAAATGTATGCATTTAAAATAGAACCTGACCATGTGCAATATGATATTTTATAACTGAGCCATATCCCTGCAGAGAGGTGGCTCTCTGGTGGACATGTGACCCCATGTCTGATATTTAGGCGTAATAGCTGTCCCCTCCCTCAAGTTCTTACTTTATCAAGGTATGTATGATATCGTGCAGACAGAAGTTTTGTGCATGCTGCCTTATCTTTTTGAAATTATTGTTTTCTTCTATTTCCCAGTACAAAGTGTAGAAGTCTGTTCATTTATTTCATCAATTCATGGAGAGGACACCACAAACCTGTGCCTTCTGCCTCATGGTTGAAAGTAAATGGTCATATTTCAAAGTACTATTTTGCAGGTATGTTTTTTTCTTTTTTCCATGGTAGCCAGCAAATGGGCTAATTTGGCTTGCTTTTCTGATCCTGCAGACTTAGAATCCAAACTCACAAGTATAAAGACACCTACAGTCAATGTTAGAGTTATCATTATGGATGTCACTTGTCTGTGGCAAGTTGATTAATTTTATGCTAATGTCTTTATTTAGGTATTCCTAGGCATGAATCTTACCCTGTTGCTTTTTGAATATTGCATTTTAAAGACTATTGTTCCCTATGCTGAAATAAGTCTGTAACGTGTTTTTCACAACATGCATGGTGATCACATCTGGACCTAAACTTTTGGAACACAGAGTACAGGTTCTTTACTGAGTTAAATCTACATATTTGTTTCTAAGATGCAGTTGAGATTATGTGTTTCTAAAAGATAATACATTTCTACAATCAGAGCTATCTAGTCTGAGAAGTGCTGTAGATCTTTCATTCTGGCTTTGCTCTGTGAGCTTGTCAGTGTACAGAGAGCGATACTTAAATCTAGTTGTGACAGCCTTGACATTTTTTTGTTGTTGTTGACTGATGTAATAAAAATCATGTAGGATCAAAAAGCAAGCATAAACATGATGAGGACCTGATCACAGAGTCTCTTCTTCCTGATATACAGTATCTGGAAATACATCTAATATGTAATTCAGGTTCTAGTTTTTATTTTACTTTTTTTCCTTAGCTGACAAATGACTCTGATCAAACATTTTTGGACATGGAGCTTTTGGGATGATTCTGTCAGTTCACTGGGAAAAACCTTGAGTCTTTGTGTGGGTATTTGGAAAGCCCGCTGGCACTGTTCAGAGTTCACATTGTCCTGAAAGCAGATCCTCTGGGAGCCATGCTGAAATGCAGGCCTGATTTTGTCAAGTGGATGAAGTGGATACATGGAGGATGTTCACCTTTCCTGGAAGCCAAGTTGCTAACAGCAAATAGAAGTACTTTCCTGAGGTGCTGGGGTGGGAGATCTATGGCCATCAGTCCCTGTCCTGAGTAGCGTATACTGAACATGAATATTGAAATCTAAGGGACTGAGATACAGAGATTGCATCCCCAAACTTTTGTTTGTTTATATGACCCTACCAATGCAAAGTTCAGTGCATTTTCAGGATCTGAGGAGTCAGCAGCAAATTTTTGGATTTTCTAAAATTTTGGTCAAGTGCCATCTTTTCCATGTGATTATGCCAATTTTAGGGGAAGACAATCCCTCTCTCCCTTCCTTGGCCCACACCCCAGCGGCTCCAAATCCCCAAAAACCTAGACTCTGAGTATCCTAAAACTACATGCTAGCTCTTTAATTTGTCTGAAAGCTTCTTTCCCTCTATGTGATACGGTGAGGTACAAGGAGCAGGAATTATTAGAAATGTCTGTTTTCGCTGGGCAGTTTCACTGTGTCCTCTTCATTTAGTGTTCTTTTAATAAAGAATGAGAAAACAGTGAAATTGATAAGACTGCATAGCAATATTCTTCTATGTATGGAAATTACTGCAGCAGAATGGAATTTCAACAGTCTTAAGGAACAAAATCTTAAGCCATTCTACGGAATTCCTTCTCAGAGCCTTTTATTAAAATAGCCTGTTGAATTCTGTCAGGATTTTTATCCTTTCATAATGTCATAGGGTTTCCTGATAGTGGGATAGACCTGTTTTTGCTTTTTTCCATCCCCAATTGTGTCTGCAGCTCAAGTAAATAAAATACAAAGCATTGTGTTGCTTGCTTTCCCTGTAGCCGTTCTCAGAAAAATGTATCTGCTGATAGAAGAGCCTGATTATTATCGCTCCACTGCCCCCAACCCTCCGCCCCCTTTTCATAGCTGAAAACTTTTTTTCCTTTTACCAAGGAAAACAAGTCTGATCAAAGCATTTTGAAGGATGTATTTTAAGTGAGAGTGATAACTCAAATATCTTCTTGATCTTTTGACAAAATGATGTTTTCGTCCTCTCTGTTACTCTTGTAGGACTTGGCTTTCCTTCTTGACAACTGGGGTCTTGGTATTGGAGTGTGCCTTTGTGGAAGAGGACTGTCTACTGCATCTGGATTGCAATCATCCTGGTCC
Source organism: Sclerurus mexicanus (assembly GCA_013396755.1). Lineage (NCBI taxonomy): Eukaryota > Metazoa > Chordata > Aves > Passeriformes > Furnariidae > Sclerurus > Sclerurus mexicanus. The sequence continues at coordinate 262,547 of VWZF01003473.1, read as the reverse complement.
CTTTTCTTCTCAAACCATAAGTGAACTCCTGTGAACCATTTAATGTCTTCATTGTCTTCAGAAGTGGTCTTTTACTTGTGCCCTGCATGTGTCCCACTGCAGGCTGCCTGTAACAGCAGGCACTTAGCCACATCCTGAAAATACAAGAAGGTCAAGGGATGCTAATGTGACATTTAACAGTGCACATTACTGACAAGTGACATTTTACTGGGGGAGGTTTCATAAAGACAGCAGTTTAACAAGAATCAGAAAGTGAACATAGAGTTATAATTAAAAAAATTAGCACACTTCCATTTTGTAATAGTTTTTGTCAGTAAGTAATTTCTGCAGACTTCATTACAGTAGTTTGTTTGTGGCAGTGATGTACATAAAGGGAAAAGGAAACAAGAAAAATGCTCCAAATTTATTGAAGACCACTGCAATTCTGAAGTTTAGAATTAGTTTCATCTGGCAAGACAAATATTTTATCTTCTATTTTCAATCATTGTGTAAAATTAGTTTGATTAATAAGAGGGCAAGTGGTCAGGCAGTAATGTTATCTTATCTTTTAAGCAGAAGCCTGCTTGTCTTGGAAGGTATTTATGTTTTCAGGATAGAACCTAATACAGCACAACTGGAGACTGCAAATTCAGTATTTCAGTCCCAAGTCCGGTTTATATGATTTCCAGTTGAAATGGCCTGAATTCTCCTTGTAGCTGTATCCCTTTTCTTTTGTCATGTACCTGTTCTGTTATATAAGTGGAAGTCATCTATGAATAAATGATAATTCATATCTCACTTTCAGGTCAAGGTGACCTACTCAAGGGAAGGAAAAAAGAGGCTTTGTTAAATTTGTACTTAAAGAGGCTGATGTTCTTTCCTCTGCTTTTAAGCACCTCACTGAGAATGGCTGATTTGCTGACATGTTTCTGAAGCATGGCATTCATCAAACCACACCATCCTAGCAGGCAAAGCAGCTACACTCCAGGCGTACAGAGAGACGGAGAATGGTAACAGGAGTAAAGATCACGGCTGATATATTGTCAAAGGGGAAATCATCTCTCCTATCCCTTTAAAAGAACCTTATGCTTGTAAAATTCAACCACAGGCCAAAACACCAGGAAGATGCCAATTAAAAATGCTGGATCCAATTTATTCATCAGGCACATGTTTTCAGGAAGGATTAGGAGGGAAAAAGTGGAGAGGAAATGAGAAACACCCTTGTCAAGGTCAGATGTAAAGCAGAAGGGCATTGCTTGTTTCATATCAGAGCATGGGGGAAAATGGCAGGCCCTAGAAAATGGTATCTAATCATGCTTGGGGTCCCCCATCAGGAAGGGAAAGTAATGGTCAGACAAATCTTCCTTATTAAGTAGTCAGCATGACAGTACCCACAGACGGTAGGTTATTAGATGATTTTTATTTGCTTCAGGTTTGGTGTTCTTTTATTTCTCTTAAATGTTGGCAGCTCTGGGCATTTTTCAGCAGGTGACAGGAAATGTAGCCTGTCTATTCGATAAAACAAACTATTGTTACTTGGCTTGTGTGCTGTCACTCCAAAGAATCCTGTTAATCATGCGTATTTCATCACTGAAATGAAGTGTGATGGAAATTTCTTTCTGCTTTCAGTGTTTCCACTAGCACCACCACCAGTTTTAATGGTTAATCCTGTCAATGCCCCAAAAGCACAACCCCGTATCCCCTTCCTCAATAATTTTGTTCATATGCTGAGAGCACTTAGAGGGAAATGGAGAGCTACATCAACCTTAAAAAGCTGGTTGTTGTAGAGGGAAGTAGGCAAAAAACATATCCCACCAACACAGTACATATCTTCAAGGCTGCAGAGATAAAGAAACATTCAGTCATTAGTGGGTAACTGTGAAAGCTGGGGAAGAGGACAAGGAGTTCTCTCTCTTCACAGAAAATACAGGAGAAAACAAAAAGCTAAAGAAATGTCCTACTTATCACAAGCTGCTCAGGAAGAAAGTTCTGTGTGTAATTGAAGAGCAGACTTGGGTCTGATAGTGCTGATGGACTTTTGGGGACTGGAGATCTTTGGAAAGACAGACATGAGCTGCTTGCAGTTGTATCTGAGTTTCTTCTCTGTCGAACTTACATCCCTGTGCAATGAACATAGAGAATAGCTAACAGAGCCAGTTGGCACCATAATACCCAAGTGTAACTTCACTTGTGGCTCTAAGAATTCAGTGATTCCTAAGTCTTTCATTGGGTTTTCTGAATGGGGTGAACTTCACAGACTGTGAGCTGAAAGGGATTTGTTGTGGGAATTGATATTAATGTATAATTAGGCTAACTGGTGCTAGCAAAAAACCCCAAACTAATTAGTAAAGGGAAAGTTTTGCTTTGTGATCAGTGGTATTTACAATGAATAGTTGATCCTGTTCGCATTGGAAGGTGTGTGCATATGAGCTGAGAAATGCATAAATTTTAGGCTACTGAAAAGCTGTATTCATGTACCTGGTAGGGTGAAAGAAAATTTTAGAAGTATTAGAAATTTAATAACCCATGTGTCAGTGTAGTGGAAAATTAAAACCAACAAATAAAAAAGGTAGGCAGTTATATTAGGTATATTTATCTAATAAATGAAGGTAAACCCATTTAATAGGCATCTCAAGTGGGAGGACTGTAAAAGACGAAGTTCTTTTTCTTAAATGAGGGATTGGTAAACCTTGTTTACCTCATTTATCATCAGTTACACTACTACCTTTTTTGTAGTTTGGCCAGTCCCAGCAGGTTTTAGGTCCTGCACAAATCTAAAAGTGCCTTAAAATTGCAAAGCTCACAATAACAATGGTATGTCTTGAATCAGTTTGTTTGGTTTAGATTTGAACACTGAACTGCAGATGGGTTGTGTTTTCCAGCCTGAGCTTATGAAATAGAAGACACACATATATGCACACACTGCCTTGATATGTAAAAAGAAAGACTGAAGATTTTGTCTGCTTTTGTTCACATTTTCAGCTTTTGAGGAATATACTAAGTTTGTGTTATAAACCCAGCTGAAGATTGGGTTTTACACCCACAAGATTTTCTGTGACAAAAAATAGCATTGGAGTAATTTTTCACTGATGCCCTTGTTTATGTCTGGTGTTATATACTTGTACAGCAATTAGTTTACTTTTTTTAGAACATACATTTGCAACTGCTTTCTTGTTGGGGGGAAAAAAGTGATTCAAAGATTAGTAACAGAAAAATTTACTTCTGCTTTTGTTTCCCAAGGTTTTACCTTTCATTTTTCCTGCCTAAATCCTCAACTGTGAAATTTATTTAAAATACTGGATGTCCTAAGAACACAGTAGAAAACTACATGCAAGCCAAATAACTGTTCATTCCAAGTAATCTCGAACAACCCCATATAGTCAGGTTTTGAGAATCGTATTTTTGTTTCCTTTTTTTTTTTTAACATAAGAGGTCTAATAAGTTTTATGAGGTTTCAAAAAGGTGTTTTTTAAAAGGAAAAGTTTGAGAGACTTCGTTTTGACAATTCTTTTATAAAATTTGCCTAACTATTTTTTAAATGCCAACTAAACAAAAAACTAAACAGTTTTCAGGGAAAGATATAGTTATCCTTAACTAAATCCTATTCAGTTAAATACTGTGTATATAAAAGACCCATGGTAAAGTTTAAGGAAGAAGGCACATAAAATAGGAAAATTTAGAAAGTATAAGTTTTAAATACTGGTATCACAAGTAGTTTGAATTTTTTCTTCAGAGAGGGCTCTGATGTTTGCTTGAGTGGCCAGGTAGAAGCCCCGGGTTTGTAAAGGGTCTGGCATATATAAATGCAAGAGCATTCCTGTGGAATCTCTACATGCAGTTTTTGAGAGTGATACTCCAGATAACTGCTTAGCATCTGGACATGGCAGATAAAGATATTCATGCTGTCAGCCTTTCAGTAGACCATGTCACCTGTTCATAAGCTGATCAAACAAAGCAATGACTCTACTATAGAGACCCCCTTTCCAGCTTGGTAAACCTAACCACATGCTAAAACCTTCACGCTTAACACCGTGCACTGGAAAGTGTTTGAAAGAACTGGGGAAGCCAGGTCAAGTTAAAAAGAACAGTGTGGTCTGATCTGTCGTATTTGTAGGTATTGTGAAGGACTTAGCTGATTGATTTCACCACTGGCTACTCCTGCTACAGTGAGTTAATCATAGAATCACAGAATATGCTGAGTGGGAAGGGACCCACAAGGATCATTAAGTCCAAATTTTAGCCCTGCACAGGACCATCTCCAAGAATGACACCATGTGCCTGATCTGTCTTGGACTCTGCCAGGCTTGGTGCTTTGATCACCTCCCTGGGGAGCCTGTTCCAGTGCCCAACCACCCAAAAAGTGAAGAACCTCTCTCTAATATCCAACCTAAACCTCCNATTTGTCCAGGTCTCTCTGCAGGGCCTCCCTGACTTCCAGGCAGCTGACAGCTCCTCCCAGTTTTGTATTGTCTGCAAACTTACTTAGTATCCCTTCCAGTCCTGCATCCAAGTCATTTACAAAGATGTTGAAGAGAACTGGGCCAAGGATGGAGCCCTGTGGAACCCCACTAGTGACAGGTCACCAGTCTGATGTCACCCTGTTCACTATTACCCTCTGTGCTCGACCCGTGAGCCAATTGCTCACCCACCACCTGATGTGTTTATCCAGCTGCGTGAGCTGGACATTTTGTCCAGAAGGATCCTGGGAGAGACAGTATTGAAAACTTTACTGAAATCCAAAAAGATCACATCAGCCGGCTTCCCTTGATCAGCTGGGTGGGTCATCTGGTCATAAAAGGAAATCAGATTTGATAAGTAGGTCTTTCATCTCATGAGACCGTCCTGGCTGTGACTGATGACAGCATTGTCATTCAGGTGTTTTTCAATACCTCTCAGAATAATGTTCTCCATAACTTTACCAGGCACTGAAGTGACACTGACAGACCTGTAGTTTCCAGGGTCCTCCTTCTTTCCCTTCTTGAAAATCAGGACAACATTCACCAGCTTCCAGTAATTTGGGACATCTTCAGATTCCCAAGACTGCTCAAAAATCATTGAGAGAGGTTTTGCAATTACATCAGCCAGCTCTTAGAGGATTCTGGGATGAATCGCATCAGGGCCCATAGATTTGTAGGGATGCAGCTGGAGCAGCAGATTGCACAAAATTTCAGGGTCAGCTGGGTGTTGATCTTTCTCATAGTCATGGTCCTTCAGCTCAGGGCACTGAGACCCTCTTGGTCTGTAATCCATGTTGAAGACAGAGGCAAAGAAAGCGTTTAAACACCTCTGCCTTATCTCTGTCCCTCTTTGTGAGGTGACCATCCTCATCCTGTAATGGCCCAAAGATATTTCTACACTGCCTTTTGATATTAATATATTTGAAAAATCTCTTTTTATTGTACCCCACAGTTCTGGCCAGCTTAAACTCCAATGGAGCTTTGTCCACATGAATTTTCTTCCTACAGCAGCAAGCAGCATCTCTGAATTCTTCCCTTGTCATCTGACCTTGCTTCCACTGGGCGTACACCTTCTGTTTTTTGCCTTAAGTAAGATCCATTATCAGAAATTATTGTTTTCTTCAAAATTTCTGTAACATCACCTGGTGTAGTCCTGCTGCAAAGTGAAGGTAAATAAATTGAGTACAAAACATTTACTAAGGCACATTTTACTCCTTAGTCCTACTACTTAGTTTATATGGTATAGGAGAAAAACACAGTCTAAACAAATTAAAAATCAACTGGTCTGTGACTTGTCTTCATACTTTTGCTTAGAGAGGAAAAATCTTGGAAAACTAAGTTGACCCTGTTTTTTGATTTGATCTTTAACAGCTAGCCCTCCATATGGAAAAGCTTTAGAAGTTTTCTGATAAATGTAACCCTTTCTTAAGATGTTTAAAAATTTACTAGAAAATTTGCTATTGTCAATATTTTTACACAAAAAAAATAAAATTAAGTGAAAAGAGTTGTTATTAAACTCTAATATTTCAACTAGCTATTATTGTAAATAACACAACTACATTAAAATTAACAGAGAATTCTGGATTTACATCGTGTAATAATATGACCAGAAAGATCTGAAAATGCCTAATATCTATAGAATTCAACTACTTTCATTGCTGTCAAATGCTAGTAAGTTTGTCCCAAATGCTGGCTTGTTTATTTCTCTGTTTGGTTATTTGTCTACAAGCCATTCTGCACAGAGCTTCTTTTATAGTTATGCTTCCAAGGAAATAAGACTTTTGCAATTGCATTGTCTGTCCATTTTGGAAAGAAGATGAAAGGGGAGAGGCAGAAGAATTTTGCTTGAGCTTGGAGATGGATTTCAGCCAAACTTGAGAGAGGAAGGAGAGGCACACAGCCTTAGAGAAGCTGACAGCAAACTGCAGAGCTGCCCCTGCAAGAAGGGCCAGTGGGTACCAAGTGCTTGGCAGCAGCTGGGGTTGGCACTGAGCACACCTGCAGAGCACAGCCATGCAGTGCCCCCACAGTGATCCAGTTCAGCCGAAGTGCAGCCTGGCCCTCGTGCTACAAAGGATGTTGTATGGGGTGCCAGGAGTGAAAGGACTTCAGAGGAACATAAAAACCAACAAATCAGGATTTGTTGGATTCTGCTATCAGTGGAACACCTTGCACCATTTTTTTTTTTCAACTTTGAGAATAACTAAGCATTTCTAATAAGTACTGTATACAATTTGCTTGTCCCACATGAATACCATAATCTCACACTATTTCTTCTGAAAACCAAGACAGAACAAAGCTAAACAGAAGTGATACATATATATTTGATCTTCTATTGTTTAACCTACAAGACACAAATTTTTTATTTTGGTCCACCATAAAACAAATCGAAAAAAATTTGGAACAAGAGGAAACCTATGGCCATCTTTCAGATCAGGATGAAATTCATACCCAGATGGCTTATGGGCCTTCCCAGCTTTTATTGGTTTACACTAATTTGTTTTGAATGCTCTATTTTCTTAAATGTTTTCAAACCATTTTATCATTCTCTATTTGCACTTTCCTCCAATTGCTCCTAAATCTGTTCCAATCAAGTCAAATATATACGTTCAAAGAAAACACATTTTTAAGACAGAATATGGCAGTGATCCTCTTTAGATACATACTTCAGTTTGCATACACAAGTAGTCCCACTGAGTTTCAGGTTTTTGCAAAATTAAGTGTCTTGTATCACTCTTTGCAAATTAGGGCCAAGAAAATGAAGGACCTCTGGACTCACAGATCTGTCTCATGCTCTGCTGTCTTCAATTTGCAAGCATTAAAATAACAGCTACTTATCATGCCTGATATTATCAATATTAAAATGGTTAGCATTTTCTTATGCTTAAAAACAGATAAACCAACACTGCACTTGAGAAAAGTTACAAGTGCAGAGGCTTGTTGTGACTGAGAAAACACAAGGAAAGGAGAACAGCCTGAAGTGAGTGCGTGAAACCAGGACAACAGAATAACTGAATGCAAGATGTTGAAAAGATCAATTTTGTTTTAAAAAAATAATTAAAAAATAAAAAGCCAAAAGGGAATGTTGGCAGAAAGTTTGTTCATCTTGTGAGACTGATTTCTGAAAGCTTAAATCATAGTCACTTTAGGTGGGAATATAATGCTTTATTTATATTTTTATGTGTAAATTTTACTAATACGTAATCCTTTAGGAACTGTGTAAGATGATGTAGTAAGCACCAAAAAATTTGTGCAGTGACTAGCAGCAGAAGTACTTTTTTTTCCTCAGACATTTATTTGTCAGTTTAGGGGGAAAAAACCAAGATACAGGTTTGGGGGGAGCTGCAATACAATTTCTCATTGTACTTGAATATTAACCAAGTCCAGTCATACTCATGGTTTGGAGATTCACTGATGCATAATGCAGAAAATGGTATTGTGTTTATATAAAATACTAGTCAGAGTTTTTTAATGCCTCCATCACTATGTGTCTGTGATGGAGTTCTCTCTTCAGCTTTAGGATTTCTTTTATTGCTTTTCTCTCCCACAGAGTGAGGCCAAGAGTCCTCAAATAATGGCAACCTGCACCCATTTTCCTACTTTATCCAAGAGTAAAAAGTCACATGGAGCACAATGATGAAACCTCAAATAGCTTTTCTACACTTTCTTGAAAAAAAACACTCATTTTCCATTGAAACCCACTCCCTTTCGGTTTTTACCGTTTGAGGGCAGACCACAGACTGTTTTTAATTCAACACCATAGTTGGGATGTCTGGACTTTGTTGGTGTAAAAGTAATCTCAAAGTCAAAATGCTTTGGTCAAAAGAGGGTAGAAATGCTTTACAGTGTCTTTTGCAGGTAAAGATATACTTACCTGTTGCTAAATTTCATCCTTACTGATGTTTTTGGTAGGAGTTTATGAATCCAAAAGGCTTAATTTTGGCTTTTTTTAAGTCAGTGTTATGTTTTGTAAAGGTTGATTCAAAAAATAATGAGAATCTTTTCATGTCATAAAAAGATCATCTTGATCTTTTTCAAATCATGTCTCATACTAAAAATGCAGAATAGCTTTTAAACTAAGCTGAAGTCCTTTTTGATATTTATTATCTGCACTAAATAGAGACACTTTACTAAATGAGAAAATTCACAAAAGATAGCCTATTGCACAGAGGAGTGGGAGGACTCTGAGGATGAACCTAGAAGACAATTCTGACAACCTACATTTTCAGTTCTCTTAGGGGCACTTTTACTCAGCCTTTGCAGAAAAAAAAAATCTAAAACTAACACTAGTTCAATCTGCATAGTAATAAGTATTGAACTTTTCAAAGAAATAATGCACATGGGCAGCTGAAGTTTTAGGCCAATTTCTAGATGTACTTTAATATCCCTCACCAGCCCAAGCTCACTTCTGTGTAAGATATCTACCAAATCACAACAGAGCCAGAGAAGAAAGAGAAAAACAAAGACCTTGGGATCACCGCCACCGAGTCATTAGGTCAGCTGGGGTACCTCAGCAGTAGTGTTTGTCATTACTAGTCAGTAAAACACATATTTGAGTTTCTTTTTTTTTTTTGCAATTTGATGATTTCACAGACATAAGAAAGTTGAAGTGTTTCTTTCTCAAAGCAGAGAGCACAACAGCTAACCTGCTTTTTCATTTGAGCATGAAGAGAAAGCCCACATTGGTGTAACATGCAGCAAGAAACAAGAAATATAGGTAAACATTAAGAATGGTATTAACTGGAGTGACTGTTGCTATCACCATCCTTACACACACGCATCCTTTCATCCAGCTGTCTCTTAAAATGTGATGAATGAATTAAAGGATTTGAGACTCTCCTTTTTTCAGTCAAAGACAGTATGATGTGTTAAAAATTGTAAGAGACTAATGAGCAATTTATGTGAATAATCCCTAGAAATGGATCGATCTTTTGTGATGAGCTCTCACAGTTTCAGTGGAATATAATGTAAAGTGGGATACAGGTAAGGAAAGTATTGCAGTCTGTCCTGTTTGAGGTCCAGACTGGCAAAGGCATAATTTCCATAGCACAGGAGTAAGGTCAGCAGAGCTATTTCAGTAGACAGTATGCTCACCTTAGAAGTGCTTACCTACAGGCATTCAGATGAAAAGTGTCTCATGCTGGTCTTTCAGACCTATTAAGATAGAGAGTTCCCACTAAAATAAGTGATTAGATTTGTGCTCCCCTGGGCTTCATGATGGCAGAGGAGGAGAAGAAGCCATGTGATTATGGACTAAGTATTTCCAATGCTTTCACATTAAGGAAATAGTTTTTTGAGTTGTCATTCTTTTTTTCTGCTTGTAATTTCTGTTTCTTGGAAGACTACAGCTCCTGACACTCTCTAGCTGTAGACTCTGAAAAACGTGGCATTACAGGAGCTTCCAAAAGTGGTGATTTTTTAGTAAAAAGTTAAAACAGAGAGAAAAATAAATGAACCATCCTTGCTAAAAGAGTAATATTCTCAAAAAGATGCTTGAGCGTGTGTTTGTGAGGAGAGGAGAGCAGAGATCAGACTGTGATTTATTAAGAAGGCATACTAAAAGAAATCTTCACTTTACAGTGACATTTCAAGCATATATTTTTCTGTGCATCATCTTTTCTGTGTTACAATTTAAGGGCATAATACCTCAGTACTCTGGATTTCTTCCTATGTTAAATTCACACTTGCAGGTCAATTAAAAAGTTCTTTGCATAGGGCTTGGATAATGTCTGTGTCCTACTTAAACATTACCTGTTTTTTGACTGAGCTCCATGTAAATATTCTCCCTGTCTCATGCTGACTGTCTGTGCAGAGCCATGTTACGTACGAAAACTGAAACGTGCTTTAAAAATGGGGCTCTGTGTTCAACGCCTGTACACTAAATTGAAAATGTAGATCTAAAATTAATGAAAACTGGTCCAACAACTGATTTTCCTGCTGTGGGAAAAAAAAACACCACCACAAAAACAAACAAACAAAACAAAAAAAACCCCAAAAAATTACTGTATTAATATGTAATATATATATTTTAAAAAATATATGGTGGTTAAACTTTCAGAGATGGTCCTTAAAAATTCCAGATGTTTTCACTTTATGCATGTATCTATAAAGTACCTTTTAACAGTGGAAAGAAAGAAAGGAGTACATCTTTTCAGTCAACAGAAAAGAAGTGTTTAAATAAGGGCAGGATTTGACATGGCAATGTAGAGGTAACTGAAAACAATGTTTCTTCAAACAAGTATTGCAAAGCAGCTGCCCACAATTCCAGATGTTTAGTCCTTCCCTCACCAACTTCAATGAAACATGACATGTAAATAATACAGTACACTCTCTACAGAAACAAAATAGGTGAGGAATGTGCAAGCGTGTGGCTGAAGAGCTTTGTCAGGGTATGAGAGGGATGGATGGGAACACCCTCCCCAGAGTTTCCGTTCCTTTCCCCTTTTCTCTTTCTCTGCCTGCCAATTTGTATTTCATAACATGATGAGTTACAGAAGGTTGTGAACCAGCACGGCATGACCTTACCTCATACCCCTGTGAGAAGGCTGAATGCAAAGGCTGTGTGCCTAATTCCCCAAGTACAGTGTGGGTCATAACCTGTTATTGTTGTTTGGTTGTAGTGGTGCCAGAACAGACATTTTTCTTGTCTTGATTCCAGTAATATATCTCCCAGCTTGCTTTTTTTTTTTCATTACTTGGCTAGTCTATCTTCTCAGCTTACATTTTCCCCAGTACTCGTGGTCATTCCATTGGCTACTAGGCTGTTGAAATCTGTTACAATCATTTTGCTCATGATGATGTGGAAGAATATAACCCTGTGGCTGGGGAATTAGTATGTGTGAGTAGTAGAGGGAAAAAATTACACATGCTTTGTGCAAGTAGACCATTGGCTCACACACTGTTGCTGTTTCTCCAGAACTTTCCCACTGCTGTCCCTGCACAGCCCTGGGGGGAAAAAAAAAAAACAAAAAAACCCAAAAAACAAAAGACAAGAGTTTTAGAGTTTTCCAGGATTCTTTCCTGGTGAAATCGCCCTGATCCTATATGGAAAAGTGGGAGTGTAGGAGAGCGACTCCATGCATAGACTGATCAGAGGGCTCATTCCTGCATTGTTGCTGTGGTAGACTTACACCCATTCTGGCCCTTTTCGCAGTCCAGATTTGTTTCTGTAGAGAAGCTGAAGTGGAGTAAATGGTAGTGTATTTTAATATGCAATTACACATCTGCTCAACTACTTTGTATGATGTTGAATGCTTGTTGCTAGGAAAAGATGTGGTGAAAGGATGGGCTAACAATTAGCTACTTTCTCTTAACACTTCAATACCCTCCTATTTTTGTGCTGCGTATTGGGACCAGTAAGTGTTTCGTCAATCTTAATGGAAATCAGGAAAGGACTGATCTGAAATCTGAAAAGACTGAAAGCTGTTATTCAGTGATGTTATTGACTCTCTCGGAGGAGTAAAGTTCAGTTGCAGAGTGTAAGAAAAGTTTGCAATTACTAAGTTTGGTCAAGTCATACCAGATGCATAAATCTCATTCCAAGTCCTCTCTGCAGACATCAACTGCACCGCTATTCTAGGTATGGCATGAAATACAGAAGATTGTCTGTTTCGTCTCTTTGACAAGACAAAAGTGAAGTCATGTCTTGAAATACAACTCAATTTAATTTTGAAAAATGTCCTTTGGTTTTTGGGATAGCAGTTGAAGTTGCCAGTAGCTGATGACAGATCAGGTTTTTTTTCTTTATGTCTCGTCTGTAACAGCCTTAGGAAGCTCCAAGGGAGATAGAACAGTGGGTTTGTCCATGCAGAGAGGAGAATTGTGTGATGGGACTTCCTGAAGGTGTCTGCTGAATGAAGAAGAAGAAAAGAGTTTGAGAGAGAATTTGGGGAGAATGAAACCATTGCTTATCTCCCCTTGGGGCATCATCATGTTTGCAGTTAATATATTTGTGCAGTAGCCCACTTGTGCACTCGAGTCTATGAGGCAAGAACCAAGTTCTCAAAGGAAAACATGAAAATTCAGCCTATATAGTTAAACTATAACAAACTGAAACAGCTTAAGACTGCCTTCCTGTCTCAATTTAAAGACAGATCTCAGCTGAGGAAAAAAAAAAAAAAAAGAAAAGGAGGTTTTACCAGAGCCTAAAAATTACATTACTTATGGATAAGAAATATTTAAATTGATGTGTAGAAGATGCAGGGTTGAAGATTCTGGCCTAGATAGTAATTTGTGGAAAATATAGAAAAATAAAGAGGCCAAACAGTATCATGTCCAATTGTTTCTATAAATTATTTTTGAGATGCTTAAGGCAAGATCTGAAAGGCATTGTACAAACACAAAGCTCCCCTCCAGGAAAGTTAAAAGTCTATATAAATATGACATACAGTCATCTAGATGTAGATGCCCAAAGGAGAAGCAATTTTTTTAAGAATAAAATAAATCAGTAGTAGAGCTCAGAGGAGAAAAGCAGGTGCCCTAACTGCCTTAGGTAAAAGATAACCGTGACTCTCCTCCTCCAAGACAAAATTCCAGTTTCACCTTGTCTTTGTCACATTTTTGCAAAAGTCTAGAAAAGGATGCTGATCATTTGGAAATGGTTTGGAGGAGGCTGATGAGAATAACCTGGAAAATGTACCTGATGAAAGAGAACTACACAAACAACAGTTGTTTAGAGTGCAAGATGGATAGTAAAGGGAGAAGAGAGCAATACTTTAATGAGTGAAAGCCTTCTGCAAAGAAAAGGGGAATTATCTGTAGCCCCTTCCACTACAGATGTTAAGAAAAGATAGGAGGAAATAAGACTCAGGTTCAGCATGAGAAGGGACATTCTAATCATAAGGATAGAGAGCAGACCTAGGGACTGACCATACGAAGAGTCACACTGTCTCCATTCACTGGAAATAAATAAAAATTCCTTTGGCTATCAGGAACGGTGGGAATTATTTGTCTGTCTTTAAGGCAGCTGTACATATCCTTAAGATGAATCCTTAAGGTCCCATCCAACTCATCATCTACATACTGAAACCCTTAGCAGGAACAAATATGTCTGTTGCATTTAAAATATGGTCTAGAGTAACATTATGACAGTGGTTATTACTGTGTGTCTGTGCATACAGAATGGGAAAGTGAACTCTTGGAGTGATAGACAACCAAGGAGCTGATCTCATCCTCTTCCCCTGTTGCCTGTCTGTTGTTGTCACTTGGTATCACACCTCACAAAGACGGTTGGAGTACAGTATTACTCTTAGACACACAGGTAGGGGTTCTTACTTTGTGCATGACTAACCTGGGCATTTGACATACCTCCCTATTTCATGATCCAGGGAGACAATAGTCAGCAGGATACAGCAAACAGACCTAGGTCTGTCTTGCAGAACCTTACAATTTCTTTTCAGTATATGAAATATTAGGGCTTCATACCAGAATATTTTCCCTGTTGGGTAATTCTTTACTTCATGTGTAGGATATCAGTGGCCAGTGTCTCCTCCCTTCTTTATCTCAACAGTTCTATGTTTTTGCTCCTTGCAAACATATTCTGTAAATTTTGCTTCATTTCTCCTTGTGTATATGTCTTCAAGTGTCATCAAAAGCTAATCAGTTCAGGCCTGCTGTTTCAATTGGCTGTGTTGCCGCCCATTCATAACTTCCAATCTGCCTGGTTTATGTCTTTTGGTCTCTAACCCACTGTTTGATGCAGTCAGGCTTTCTCTTCTGCATTGAAGAGGAGGAATTGCAAAGGATTTTTCCAGGAGGTAGAATTAGAGGGAAAAGATTACCCTTCTAGTTGATACTCCTTATTTCCTCTTTTCTGTGTCTGTGTGTCTGCTCTTAACTCCTCAAATTGCATAGGACTGAAGAGATACAGCTTCATCTAAGTTTCCACACCTTCTTTCACTAAGGGGTCAGGGGCCTGGGAGAAATCAAAGGCTAATAGCAGGGGTATTTTCAAGGCTTCACACTCATTAGAGACAGCTGGTGAAGTAAGGGAGGAAAACAGGGGAAGGCAATGTTTATTGAGGGCTTCTATCCCACTCCTGAAAAATAAATATGGCTTATTTCTCTGCTATGGAACATACTCAATGAAACAGATTCATTATTCCTTGTGGACAGATACTTTTGGATAAGATTGCAGCCAGTTATCCAGACACAGAAGACACAGGGCTGAAAAAGGCATTTTAATGTGTAGATGAACTGAATTCAAGCCTCACAGTAAGTATTATCCTAAATATACAGATTGCTGCTGCAGGTGCCTAGAATAAATAAAAGTTTGCACTCTGTGTTGTGTGGAGTAAAGCTTGTGAAATATTATACCATTAGGGAGAGATTTGCCTGCTTTGATTCATTAATTTCCCTTTAAGGTGCTTCATTTCCCCTTCCAATCATCTGTCAGTTATTTTTTTGTTGCAACACCCCCTGAAGTGTCGAAGTGCTTCAGCTACAGGTCTGGCTCTTGCCCTCTCTTCTCCGCTGTCTGTGACCTTAGGACTTCAACACTATTTTCTTTCCTGAGTCAGGAAGAAGGGGGCAGCTGGCTAGGACCTTGCACTCATGTCTGTTTTTCCACCTACAATATGTTTGCTTTTCTTTTCCAGCTGCAGTTTTATCTTGCCCCCTTCAGTCACTCATTATTTGGCATCTATATTGTGGGATCAGTTCTCCCTTACTTAGCATGTGCACAACATCACTGACTTCAGAAGGTTTATGGTTTTAACAGAGAAGACAGTTTGACTCAGTTCTGGTGCTTGTGAACAAACGTTCTACCAGCCTAAGTGGGAGTGAGTTGTCACAGGTCATGAAAATCCTGTAGAAATATAAGAAATTTTCTGATGACAAGATAAAATTATTCAGAAAGAAAGAAGAAAAAATTCCCCAAAGAATCAGACTGGACATATCTGTCAGCATGTTTACTGGAAGGCAGAAGGGAGGGTTGAACAGCTGCAATCCCCTTCCTTCACATTGTAATTGGGCTGTGACAGTGTAGTTGTTTTATCACTTTTGTTACTGTATGCTTTTTTTTCCTCCTCTTCCTGAAGCTGGATTTAGATTCCTGGTTTGCAAGACAGCAATTAGGCCAGGTGAAATCTAGGTGTGATACACAGATAACATCAGGGTTCTCTAAAATGAAAAAGAAGTGTGTTGGATGTGTGTTGGATTGAATTTCTTTATTTGGTACTCGAGAGGTAGAAAGAGCAAGTGAATAGGAGACTGATATTCATCAGTTTCCATCTGCAGCTACATAGTTGTAGTTCTGATAATTTAGAATAATTTCTTCACCAAATGGAACATAGAAGTGTTGCTGAAGATATCTAGAAATACACTGCACTTTCAAATAGGTTTCGATCATGTACTGTTGTTTCTGGACACAAGCACTTGTATGACCATAGAAGTCCATCCTGCAAATTGCAAAGCACTCTGACCCTAATCCAGTAAAGCAGATAAACATATGCTTAACTTGGATATGTTATTACTGTGTTTTCTTGCATGCTTAATACAAAGCACATGCTTAATAGCTTTGCTGGAGCAGGCTCAGGATGCTTTGCAGCTTGCACAATGGGATCCATCACTCACACAGATAATCAAGTGTTTGAAAGCCTTCATGAATTAGCAACTAGTGATTTACTATAACAGCTAATAGCTATTGTTTCTCTTGAAACTAAGAAAAAGAAATCAATTTTTGAACAGTCCTCTTTTGTAAGGTCACTTATTTTGGCTCCAGTGACAGTGCTCACTGTTAACCTTCAATATCAGAAAAAGGTTCTCCACTCAGAGAGTGGTTGAGCACTGAAACAGGCTCCTGAGGGAAGTGATCATGACACCAAGCTGACAGAGTTCAAGAAGTGTTTGGATAATACTCTCAGGCACATGGTGTGACTCTTGGGGATGGTCCTGTGCAGGGCCAGGAGTTGGACTCAATGGATCTTGCGTGTCCCTTCCAACTCAGCAACCTCTGTCTAAAAAAGATAATGTTAGTCATTGGTGTAGCAGGGCCATGAAACAGACCTCTGCATGGACAGCAAACAGGGTCATTTTTGCTGTAAATTGTGAAGGCTGACCTGTCTTTAATTTACTTTTGGAATTATTCCCGAACTGCTTTGTGGTTTACAATCCAGTATCCATATGGTATTCCCAGACATGTAATAGTTATTAAAGATGGCAAGGATCTACAGGGGCGCCTCACTGAGTGCAGCTGAGCTGTGTTCCCCCATGTGCCACTCTCCTGCCTTTGCCCACAAGCATGCACACACTCATAATTAGGCATCCCATTACATCAAATCATCTTTACTTAACAAGGGAAAGGGGATGTGTGCATCTAGCTGGGATCTACACAGCTGAACAAGTCAACCCACTGGCACATATTATGTGACATGTTATATGACATGCTGCCATGATGGTTGCTCTGCTCCCTAGTCACATGCATTGCTAAATGAGGAAAGACAGGTCGTGAAAATTTCTGGGTGGTCTTAAAGTGAGAGCAAGCATTATTTAGTAATTATGAACTAAAGCCCTGGCTTTAATATTCTCTAAACTATCCTTTTCTCATACAAAATAGTTTATTTGACTCTGCATTTCAAAATACAGATATGGCTTGGCTGTATTTTTTTCTGTGACTGATCTGCTTTTACAGTCACACCATACCTGCGTACTGCTCTGATTATTCATTACCTAGAGTTCTTCAGGCCTTTTTCTTGGCATCCACAAAGTCCTTGGCTGACCCCCTGAATCTGACATTGACTAGGCATGAATTCTGGATTCTCATGGTGGCTGGAACATGCAACTGTTCATGCACATATTTTAATTATATCAATATATTTTCTGTATATATAATTTTATAGAAAACAAATAGAAGTCATTCCAAATCAACACACCGACAAGTGGAATACTGCAACAGCAAGCTTTTTTTCCTGCTGTTAAAATACATATTGAAAACTGAAATCTGCATGCTTTTTAGTTCTGGGTCTGTACCTATGTAAGAACCCATTGTTCCATCTTTCTATTAGTTCTTCACCTCATTAGCTGTTACTAGAAAGACTCTGCATCAACTCTGTATACTTTTTCTTAAATTTACAGTTTTTGGGGACATGCAAAGTTTTCTGAGAGATGCTGCAGAAACTAGCTGCACCAGATGTGCTAGAAATTTCTTCACTCAAAAGTGCTCTGGCATCAGATTTACAGGGAGGATATAATCCCAACTGAAGACCAGCTCTAGGCTCCCTGACCAGGTCTGGAGACTACCCTGCATTTTAGACCTCTCAGTTGATTTGCTGATAACTCAGGAGGGTTTTATGTAGTCACCACTGCAGTGTTTGATTTAGTTTGCTGAACTTACATGGAAGCTTTTAGCCTTGCCTGAAGCTTTCGGAGAAAAGTGAGATGCCATTTACCCAAAGAAGCTTGTGTGACCAGATTTTGTTCACTGACAAAACCGTTTGCCTCTGTCCTGATGGAATTCAGCTTGTGACAGTTGCTTCATGTAATATGCCAGATAAAGATCACTATCAGCTGGTTTTTTACTCTCTGATGAGAGTATTGTCTTCAATGTGCTGCTAACTAACTCTGGGCAGAGTATGATGAAGAAGCTGAAGGAAGTAGATTGTGCATCTGGACATATCAACAAAGCATGAATAAATCAGTGCTATTACAAAATTGACATCAGAAGTTATTGACTGGGGTGTCTTGTCCTTAACATTTGTACCATTATGTGCAATGACATTTTCCTTTTACCAGAACATGATTTTGAGCACTGCATGATGCCTTTGCATCCTACATGCAGGATCTCCCATGCTCAGAGCAGGGTAGGGAACAGACTGAAAGTCTGTTTGCCCCAGTCACTTAGAAAGTTAGAGGTAGCTGAATAAAAGAGTATGGCAGTGCCCTTGTCCCTGATGCCATGGAGCTACCCTGTACTGCTTTGCTGGCCAGCAGCATCTGCAGCAGCAGGGGGAAGCTAGAGGAAAGGGATAAAATCCTCCTGCAAAATTGCAACTTTCTGGCTGCAGGGCTTCAAAGCACATGGATGTGTCTAGCCCTCCATCCTCCAGCACCAAGTACCAAAAAGACAGAAGTCTGGAAGGGGGAACCCAGATGACAGCCTGGAGCATGAAGCCCACCAGTGTCCCAACTCCTGCGTGGATGCAGCTAACTTCCTTATGCATCAGCCAGCAAGCAGTTGAGCAAGGGCAAGGGAATCCTTGGTTTCCAAGTTGTTTCCATTTGTGCTTTTAAATTGTCCTAGTCTGCAGAAATAATTAACATTACCTTGTCATCCTTTGGTTGTTCAAGATGCAGTTTATTAGTACCATAATGTGGCGTTTCATTTGGACCCACAAGGTGTTCTCATGTTACATGTCAGTACAGGTGAAGAGTGCAGACACAGCACTAGTACCAGCTGGTCAGAAAGTTCAGGGAAATGCCAGTCCCAGACACCTAATCAGTGGAAGAAGAGGGGAGGGGCTCTAACAAGCTGGAATTCAGCACACTGAGCAAAGGGATGCAAAAGTGGGTTTCCTTGGAGAGAGAGTGAATGCTGGAGGGTTTAAGTGAGTGATAGAGGGTGGGATTGTGGAGGAAAGCATATGTATTTTCTCTGCTTGGCCCTTGAAGTGGGACAGAAAGATGGGGAATTTGGAGCTTGCATCTGGAAACAACATGTTTCAAAGGGTTTAAAATCTTGTGCTCAGCAACAGAAAAAAAAAGGGGGAGGGGGAGGTAGGGGCTGGAGTGGGCCACGGCAGGGCAGGGTAACACAAAAGAAGACAAGAGATACTTTGTGCTGAAGAAGAAATCTGTACTACATAGGACATCAGTGAGTGCTTCTATCTCCCTTCATGCAGCCAGTTTTGAAGCTCATGCATAGCTGCACTGTCAGCAAGGATCCTCCACTCAAGAGATAACCATTCCAGCTGCCAGCTATGTGCCTTCTCTTCAGCTGTGCATTTGTTCATCTATTTGAAGTTCCCAGTGCAGAGGTTTCAACTTCCCATACAGGAAGAGAGAAGCAAAGACCAGAGAAACCATTTAACCTTCTTTTTCCTTCCTTTCCCTCCCTTTCCCCGCTCCTTCCTTTCCCTTCCCTCTCCTTTCCTCTCCTTCTCTCTCCTTCCTTTCCATTGCCCCTTTCCTCCTTTCCCCTTCTTTTTCCTTTTCCCCCAAAGATTGCATACAAGAAGAATTCTACATCCACTTTGGCAAGGAGGACAGCCAATGTGATTGTTCAGTGGATAATTGTTCAGTGGATAATTGTTCTTTGTCAGATCCATCATTTCAGTAGTATTTCACATCATCTCAGATAGGATTCAGTAGCTCTTTTCCAGTACTGGGTCAGAAACTCAAGAAATGCTTGAAAGACTTGCACATTGGAGGCAGATTTGCATGCCTGTGGCCAATGAGGTGAAGGAGAGGCCACAATTCACCCTGGGACCTTGTTGAGGACAGTCAGCAGCAGTGGGAGTTCTTGGCTTATTTTCAAATGTCAGTCCTAAAATGGTGGTGATAACTGGGTCTACTAGCCCATGTCCACTTATGTGCTTACATATTTGCTTTAAAGTACTTTTTCATGTTTGTGTAAACAAAACACCTTCAGATCTATTCTTTTGAAAGTAAGTGTGTAGAGAAACAGAAAGGGAAGCCCAAACCAGTAGAACAGAAAACAGCACAGACTGTGTTCTGAACATGTATGTTATCACTTTTCAGACTGTTAAGGATTTAAAACTTTATCAAGTTTTGCAAAACAAGAAAATTATATAAACCTTTACCACCTTTTCTGAACAGAGTGTTGCTTCTCATTAGCTGAGGACAGTAGGATCAAAAATTAAAATCAAAGCCCTTGCCTGCTGTAAGAATTGAGTGATTATATACTTCCCATTGCAAGGCTTTTTGAGGAGACCTGTTTATTCATTCAAAGGCTTTCAAATAAGGCATTTTTCATTGGGGTAGCCATGGTGCTTTGATTAATTTTTGCAATAAGCTAACAAAGTGAACAGAAAAGCAAATCTAAACTGGTAGGTGTTGTCTGTCTTTACTAAGGTCTGATATCAACTCTGTTACTCCCTTGAATACCTAGAGCAGCATATGTCAAACTATGGCCTGTAGATATTCAAAACTGGCTAGAAACAATTAAATTGTTAAAAATAAATGTTTTATTTTCTTTTTAATGCAAACTACCCATGGCAGCAAGGACCTGTAAAGCAAGTGGAAACCTTGCTTTAAAGTGCTGATTTATCTTCATGTGCCAGCCTGTAAGCCATGGCAGAGTGTCAACTGCTCCATAAACAGCTGTGTTTTGTCTAGGATGGCTGGATGCCTTTAAGAGAGTGATTGGAGCTCTTCTAGCCATCCTCACACATAAGTCAGACCCTGATGCTGGCAGTCATTAAAGGTCTTTGAGCTACTCCATCTCTTAAAGCCTTCGTTTTTTAGAAATTTGAAGCTTTCACCACACTGACAGAGAGTTAAATTAAAGCCTGCGTGACTCCACAAAAAAGTTTTTACAAATACTGAAGTTAGATTGAAAATCACTTGGGTAGAGACCTAAAGATATTGTTTTAGAAGATTACTTAGGGTCTTGAGTACCCATTGTACTTTGAAATATCAGTGATTCAGCTGTAATATGATAAATTGAGCTGAATAAGAATTGACTTTAAAAATTACTCCTTGCTTTAAAATAAAAATGAAGATTTGGATTGCTATTTTTTCAGCTGTTTATCTTCTTCTATATAAGAATCTCAATGTTTTACCTTTCTTGGGGGGAAAGGCTTTTGTTGAGAATATTTGTAAACTCTATATTCAGCATAAGACAATGGTTCTTCCCCTCCCCCCCTTTTCCTCTTACTTTTTAAATTTGGAAGACTTCAGCCAAACTTCGATCGGGAGGAAGCAAGTAGATCTGGCAAATAAAATTCTCCTCTCAGCAGCCTGAGAAAATAACATATGAATCAACAAACCAATACTATCAAAAAATACTTAGAACCTCATAATCACTAGTAAATTAATATTTTAATATTTTTCTCCATGTTTTATTTCAGTACTGTGATCATAGAGTTAGCTGTACCATGTACAAGTCCCTATCAAAATGCCAGGCATCTAAGAACAAGGGATATCAGGATTCCCCTTTACTATTTCCATCAAAAAATTGAGCTGAGGTTTAAAAACCTGAAATGGATAGTGGAATTGGACCAAAGATTCCTACCCTTCTACTGATTTCAAGATTAATTCCTACCTTGTTGTTACATATGTTGCCTGTTGTTTCTTTCTTCACAAATCCATTCAGAAGGTTTAGATTATTTTCTTGCATATGATTTCACGGAATATTCTCCAAATAGGTACCACTGACTTAAAACACTCAGAACAATTTTGCAAATGAGAGTGGTTATTTAGCAGCTACTATTCCGTGCACTCTCAGAGAAACGTTTCCAAGAGCTTCTAAATCATATTGGCATGTTTAAATATTTAAACATACAAGAAGAAAGCAATATGCCATCCACGTAAGGAAAAAAAAAGGGGTGGGGTGGAGAAGGAAGAAAGCAGACAAATGCGAGAATTAAAGTCACTAAAAATAAGATCAGAGGAATACTGGGGCAGAAGTTTGAAAAGCTAATGCCCTGCACTGTCATTTTCCTTTCTCTGCTGGAGTTACTGCATTTAAGTGTCCACTCAGCAAAAAAGAATGTATGTTTCAGTGAATTCATTACAAAATCTGGTGTTTTATTTTAGGAAGACCATAAAAATGCATTTTCACCACTACACCAGATTTTGTTCTGTAGAGGCGCAGGGTGTGACCTGAACTTCCTTCTGCTGGCATGGTGGGGTGTCAAAGTAGGAGAGGGGACTGGGAGCTGTGCTGAAAAGGCAATAAGCATTGATTGGTGGGATTAGCTCTTAAAGTTTCAATCATAGTTTGCCACAGTGTGACAAAGACTCATCTTGAGCCACGCTGTGACACTCAGCATTTCTTGTTAGAGCTGTGGCAGTCTCAGCTGACTGGCAAGATTCATCATTTTTGTGGGGCTTCTGCCATCGACTGGGTGAGTGTGTTCCCAGAAAAGTACTCTGGTTGCTGGCCTTTTAGAAGAGATGAGTGATAGTGAAGCTCCAACAAGACCAGTGTCAGTTCATGGAGATATGTACAGCAACACTGGTGAACATGGCGTTTCCTTCTGACAGCAGATACACTTCAGAAGAAGTGTAGAAGGATCACTATGATGAAAACTGAGTGTCCAGGCCGCCTTCTTGCTAAACAAAATAGTCAAGGAAGATGGGAAGGCCTGATGACCATTTGTTACATTCCTCCAGATAGCTTCCATATTTTCCAGTTCATGTCCAGAGAGGGAATTTCCACTGTAATTTGCTAACAGGAAGTGAAAGAGGTCTCCTCCCATCCCACAAAAATGCCTCTGACCTTTAAGAAGCAGCACATCTGGTGTAACACCAGTGACTTCTCAGTCGGTTTAGGTCAGCAGCTCACAGGCTCCAGCCAGACAAGTCCATGTCTCTCGGGCAGGTGTTTTGGCCAGTAGCTGGAATTAGGAGAGCTTGTGGGGTGGCAGGGCTCATTTTCTCTGATTATATCACTTTCCTTCCTTCCCAAGGGCTGGTGCCTGTGAGTGCCCTGGATCCTGCATCTCTGGGTGTTTGCATTGTTCATATCTAAAGCAGCAATCACCTCACACAACTGCAGGTAATGATGAGCTTTGAGACATTTATCAGGTGCTACTGCCCTTTTTTATTCATCACTGTGCTATACAGGCCTTCTGTAGTTTATAACAGCGTTGAAGATGATTAACAACACATATCAGCAATCCCTGATAAAGAACAGAACCAGCTATAACCTTTGCCCCAAAATTAAGGGGAAAGTTCTAACCTTCTTCTAAGTTGGAAAATAGTCAATAAAATCAATCCTTCAGAATTTTATTCCTTTCCTTCCTAATTCTCCTGTCCACATTTGCTTAATAATGATAGCTTAATAATTTACTGCCAACCCATCCATTACTTTTTTTTTCTCTTTCCTGACACGCAGTGCTAAAGTATTTATGATCTCCAGACCCCCCTTCCCCCAACATCCTCATTAATTTTTACTTAAGTTAAAATTACTAAACCTTTCTCATCTAGTCTTCCAGTTGTAAAGAATTAGTCAAGTCTGTAAAGCTGGTCTCTTTGCAAAACTAGCTCCCCTTGAACTAGTTATTCCCTTGAAAGATCTGCAAGGTTCAGTTTTCATAAAACAAAGTGAATTTAAATGGTTCAGCTTTGTCAATTGTAGCCTTACTTTCAGGGCACCATAAGATAAGATGCACTAAGGGGAAAGATGAATGCATGATAAATAAGCCTGCTTGTCATGATGTGGTGGTTTAGTTTTCTTGGTTTTGGTTTAGGCCTTCCCTGGTAAGAGGGTTATAACTAAGGAAGTATTCCACACCATTCCTTCATGTAATCAGGTGTATATAAGATGAGGAGGAAGGTTCCTATCTCTCTCTTCCTTTCATGTGTTTGGAGGACAGCAGGTCTCAGTGTGTGGGCTTACCTCTTATCTACGTGAGCTGAGTCCTGCCCGAGAAACTGTTTTTCCAGACGCGTGGAGGTGAAGGAACTGTTTTCTTGAGGGAAGTTTGTTGAGAATTTATTTTGTTAGTTACTTTATTGAGCTATTCCCTGAATTTTTGAGTGTGTATCTGGTTTTTTTTGTTTTGTTTTTACCTGATTTTTGTCCCTTTTCCCCTTCCCCTTTTCCCCCTTTTCCCTTTTGGGATTGTTTAGATTCTTGTTCTGTATATTCATAGTGTTTAATTGTATATAACTGTAATATATGTGAATATATATATATTTTTACTACAATTTTCTTTTGGTACCTTTTTTCTCTCTCCGGAGGGGTGGCTGGAATCTGTTTGGCCAACGACTGGGTTTGGCAGGGAGCCAACCCAAACCTCCACACATGATTGCTTTAGAGCATCTAGTTTGTCTCTTGAACATGGAGAAATCGATTGCAAAACCTGAAGAAATTGCAAAAGTTCATTTCAGTTGAAGTGAGCCCAGAATAATTTTTATTTCAGGAAAATACGCTTTGCCACTGGTCCTACAGAAGCTATGATAAGGAAAATTTAATCAAAATTCTGGTAAACTTCAGCTTTCTTGTATATGTTATGCAACAACATGTAATAATTGTTGAGCAGATTCATTATGTTTCATATACAGGGAATGAATAGGAAAGTGTTATTTTAAATCCCTTCATTATCAATAGTTGCCCACTACATGACTTTTCCAAATAAGCCACATTTCCTTTTGCCAATCATATCAAACATGATATGAACTACTTTAAAGCATCTTTACGTGCCACCTAAGTGGCAGGGAGCCAAGTCTGTTTTCTGACTGATGGACAAACTTTGCATATATGGGAATACAAACGGTCAGTAGTGAATAATGGTAACTTGTTTGCTCACACATGTCAGTTGTAGACAATTTTTAAGCAGAAATCACAATATTTCTGTATTTGTAAAAAAAACCCACCACCAACAACAAAAAATGGCAGTATGGTGTCATGAAATGGGTTTTCTAATTGGATTTTTAAGTACAATTTTAGACATAAAACACCCCAATTTGCTTTGTGAGAAATCACAGTTACCACTTTGTGTTGTAAATCACTTCTAGCTTCTTGCTTTGCTTCAAGAAACTTGTTAACTTCTTGTTGGTTCAAAAACAGTATTTAACTTCAGTGAATCCAAGATTTTTCTGTGCCTTCTAGGTCAGTGTCATTCCCAATGAATAAAATGGTGATTATATCAGCAGTCAGTCTCACAGTGAGACTTCACTCTTTTGTGAAGAAAAACCCTTGAGACAACTGTTTTTACAAGCCATGTAAATATGTAGCTTAGATTATTCAGCAAGCTACTCAGTACAACAAAATAACAAGTCTTCTTGGAGCATTTGATTATGTATAAGTGATATTGAACAAAAAACCCTCAAAGTAGCTTGAAGATGTCTTGGCCTCAGTTGTCATTGAGCAAGTTTCAGTCAAGGGTAAGAGACTTTTCTTCTCATACTTACTAAGGGTTAAAGCTTCCTCACATGTGGATGACATGAAACTACAGACACAGTGTAAGTTTGTACACTATCTTATTTTGCAATAATCATCTGTAAATCCAAGTCCAATGCTGCGCTTCTAGGTGAATAGAGCTCCAAGATCTGGTCTTAAGTTAGAGAGGTGCATGGTCTTCAAAACTCACAAAACTCAATCAGCTTCTTCCGTGTCCTCCTCCACTTCTATCATTGAACTCCTGGAAATCTAGACTGAGGTGAATGTCACTGATAAAAAGTTAACTTGTCTGTGTGACATTTGCTTGTATCTCTTAAAAAAATAAAATTCTCAGAACTGTGTGACGGAGAAGAAGTTATGAGTGAGGAAGTAAGTGTAGCTCAGCTTGCATTACTCCTAAGCTCTATTAATGTTGCCTGTATTTGTGGATGCCCCGGCTCAATTCTTCAAATGAAGAAACAGCTTTTGAAGCCAACTGCTGTAATTTTGCATTTGCAGAGCGGGCAGCTGTAGCAGGACAACTTTTTTCCTGGACATTTCATTATCACAGCACTTTCTTTTCCCCCATCTCTTTCACTTGCCTGCCCTGCCTTCTGTCTTGCCTCAGCCTGGTTTATTTGATTTATTGTAAAGTCACTGGGGAAGCTCAAATTACAGCTTTGAAGTACACAGTGACTTCAAGGTCCTTGGCATGCACACACTTTCCCTGTCTAAGCTGCATCAGGCTTTGCCCACTCTCAGAGAGGCCCTTCCCTTGAGTAAGGGAACAGACTTTTATAGCTCTTGATCCTTACAAATTACCTGTGGGCTGTACATCAGGCTTTGAATTTTCACATATTCAGAGGTTTTTGGTTTTTTTTTTTTTTCATTTTCAGGTGTAAGTCATGCATAGCAGTCTTAGTTTTTGAGAAAACTAAAAAACAGCAGAACTAACAGTGGCTGAATTTTACTCAACTACACAAAGTTATCCAATTAATATCCTAATCAATAATAAAAGAAATATACTCTACAAAACAATGAATAAGATCCTATTTGAAAATTGTTCTTCTCTATTGATGGGCACATTTATTTTCAAACTCACAGGTGTAGCTTTTCAATAATATTGTTGTCTTATACAGCTCCACATGAGTGTTTTGTAGGACACCCCTGCCCAAAAACCAAAACAAAGAAGTGCAACCCTTGCAAAGTATTTAGATACACAAATCATCAGAATGACATTGAAAGAGGTTTGTACAACACTGAACATCAAGCATAGAATTACCATCATAACATATTTTTCCTGTGCTGCAGTGGCTGTTTTGGCAAATTTTTTTCATATTCTATTTAATGCATAAGAAAACCTTTCATGGACAGTGGTTAAGTCTTGACAAAATTGTTCACAATAAGTCATATACAGGATTTTTTTGTTGTCACTTCATATTGTATACATGGATAATACTTTCAGCCATAAAAATATCCACAGGTTCTATTACAAATGTGTATTCTATCTTGCTCTGAAAAAAGATGTTATAGGTTGGTTTTGTTTCTTTCTAGGAATCTGAGATAGATGAAGCTGTTCATAGTCTTTCTAACTCATTGGAACTGAACCTGACACTATTCTCTTGAAACCTTCTCTTGAAAGCACAAAAACCTAATCTAGGTTTTTCAACCCTTTTTTATAGCAACAAAAACATTTTGGATGGCAAAATTATCTCTGCTGATGCTTTTCACAAAAACAGAAGCAGTACCCCTTTATTCTGGTTAGTGTAGGGATCATGTGATACATGAAGCACTTGTAGGTTGGATTTATAACCAAGTTTCAGTCGGGGTCAGAGTCTGTGCTGAGGAGAGATGGAAGAGTAGAAGTACGTAAGGTTGCAAGAAACCTACCGTGCTTTCCATGTATAAGTCCTAAACCTTAGTGTGGTGTAATAACTATTCTTCAAGAAATTGGCAGTGATATAATACTAAGTCGCCAACCTATATATAGATTTGGATATAAATATTTTAGGCTTTTCTCCATTGAAAAATATGAAACATTTGGGAAAATAATTGCCAATATGTGGGCTAAGCTTCAGCACTTCTAGCCAAATCATCAATGCTTCAGTGAGTATTTGTTTCTTGTGGTGTACAAACTGCGTAAAGAATGTCAGGAATGACAACATTTGACAAGAACACTTGAAAGTGTAAAATCTGAATCACGCTTTCCTCCCATTTGGAGTGCTTGAGTTTAATGTAAGGCCTTCAATAACTCTGCTGAATTCAGCAGGCAGTTTGTTCTGAGTCTCAACAATTGTGTCTGTCAGGAACTAACTCATTGTCCAATTCGTATGTTCTACTTCTGTTCTGCCTACAGGATACCTTGCTTAAAATATGCTCTACAAATGCCCACCGTTCATGGTTATTTGAATCTATCAGGAAATACTTAGCAATTAGGAAGTTTGCTTCTGAGATCTTGATTTAATGCTGGAGGAAGTTTTTTGCTATGCAGTGTATGATGCACTCATAGGCTAACATTCAAATAGCAATAAATTTGTAGGGAAAAGTCCAGGTAGCTCAGGTTCAGACAAAAAAAAGGTTGTTTGTTGGGCTCCACATCCTATTTTTTTTTATTTTAGAAACAGATATTACAGCACATGGACAAACTGACTTCAGGAGAGCTTTTCTAACAGAAACCTGCTGAGCATCTGGCCTCCGGGATGAGAAACAAATCACTGCAAACATAAGCTCATGCCCACAGCACTCTGGTGTACAGAGCTACTGCTTTCAGACTTAAGTAACTGATGCCTCTGCTCAGTTTCTAAGCCAGCAAAGGTTCATTGTGCCCCACTCACTGAATTATTGAAATACAGTAAGTCTGCAGGACTCACTCCAAACTAGTGCAGGAAATTATGAAATGGCCCATGTAACTCCTCTGTGCAGCAGTTTGAATGCATTCAAACTGTGCAGCACTTTGAATGCCTCTCTTAATTTCAGAGTTGATGAAACCCCTTGCATTTCCTCTGCTTTTTTTTGAGGATCTGCATGGGCACTGGTGAATTTTAGGTCAGGTCTAGCTAGTATGGCAAGATAAAATGTAATAAGTCTAGAAATAAAGCACTTGGTTACCAGGGTATAGTGAGGACATGAATAATAAAGACTGGTGAGATACCTTTTGTATGTCTTCAAGGTAGGTTCAATAATGAAAAATATTTTTATCTCAAAAGCACTCTATTAATCTACTCTAAGTGTCCATCAAGATCTGTGAAAGCCAGTGAAGATGATCATGTAGCCCTGTTTGACCTTCAAAATCTAATTTCTGAGTTGTTTTTTGTAGCAAGTCATTCTACTGTTAAGCCAGTTCTGATTATTTATATCTTCTTAGGTGAACAGTATTTGGTTATGTGTGAACCCATGAAACAAAACTATCTCCTGATATGTCTGACCTGATGCTGCAATATCTCTCTTTCTATGACTTTTAGAGTTGCTATTGAGGGCAGACAGAAGGAAAACCATGGACTGCTTTTCCTACAGCTGCCTAGCTTGGATTTCTGTGCCAAAAGGCTTGTAGGACAGAAGCTCTTTTTACTAAGGTACTGAGGCATGTGGTACTAATGAGATGTGCAGTAATGCATTTTCAATTCCAAAGCTATCCCAGAGGGAGGTGCTTCAAGGATTAATGGAAAGCAAAACACTGGTTATCTTGTTAAATTGTCATTTACTGTGTGTCTTATCAGGACTTACAAATATGAAAGTTATTTATGCTTCCAGGATGTGTGATATTGCACTCTGTGGAGTAGTTACTACTTGAAAATTTGCATGATGAGGTAAAAAACAAAGGCTAAATAAGAGAAGAAAATCTCTTGATTTAATGGCTTTATCCTCAAGACTTGGATAGGGTTGAGAAAAGGCAAGAAGGATTGTTCCTTTGGTTTAAAGGAAAGCACTAGTTAGTTAGTGGGGTTTAACCCTGAATTTCTTGTGTACTCCTGGATAGTTTCCCAAGTTAGATACTTCAGCCAGGAAAAGAATAAAAGCAGCACAAAAGTGAGTTGCCTCTCATTTCCCCTGTTGTTTTCATGGGCAATCTCATATCCCCTGTGATGAAAGAACATCTCAAAGCATACCCCAGAGCTTTAACAAATCAGCAGAGGACTGTTTTCCATTGAAACTTGCTCTTAGCCTCACGTTTCAGTTTAGCAGAGGAAAGTATATAAGATGGGACTTTTTTGTAATTAGATATTTTTCCTAAAATTTTTCAACTTGAGTCTTCTGAAGTATACTACTGCTAGCTGAGCAATGCAGGATGCTCTACATATTCACCAGTTTTCTTTACATGATGTCCAAAGGAGAGATCTGTCAAAAATCAACATTTTCAAGCAGATGGAAATAGTTTTGTTCTATGAGAAGATGCAGAGGCCCAAGGGTATTCTCAGTAACAGGAAAATTATTTGCAGTTGGTCAGACAAGCTGTCTGACTCAGGTAATCTACAGTTCATCAGGTCATTTTGTTGAAACTGAAGTCCGAGATGAGAGTTTCTGTTCAGATGAAATGAATCGTTATGATTTTTTGTGCATGTGCACAACACAAGGCCAGCGCCTGTGTTTTTTGTGTGAGAATCTGCAATTATTTGCTGTACATGTGCTAAGGTGTCTGCAAAACTTTTGGACAGCAGTGAAGCAAACTGAAGAACAAAGCAGACATTTCATTCATCAATTTACTTTAAGGGGTGGAGGGGAAGACAAACTACTTCAGGAAAGAAGGCACAGATGTTCTACATTAAAAACCAAGAAAACTGGAATTTGGCAGATGGACTAGCATCAAAATACCTAGCAGACTGGTATACAAATACCTGCTGGTGAACAAAGTCATCAAATAACTCTCCTGGAAGAGGGCAAGAAATGTGTTTAGCATTCTCATTGGCAGTCACCACTGACTGATCGAGTGTTTTATCATCAGCAGAGCTGGGAGAGGAAAGACTTGCCTTGCTTTTGCTTGACTCTGGAAGTAACAGAAGAAATTTTCAAGGATTGTTTATACTGTAGGTGTAAACTGCATTTCCCCAGTGGAAACAAAATCCATGCTATGTAAAGCTATATGTCAGCACAAGGTGGTAGATGATCTTTGTCCAGAGATTTTACCTCTAAATAAGATTTAAAAGCAAAAACAGGAAAGTCCTATGACTAAGCCTCTTGGTCTGTCACAAATTAACCAGTGCCCTCTCCTGCTTTGTGCAGATTGTGAGACAAAGGAATGTGTAAACCCAGTCTAAATATATTAAACTACCTAGAAAACTACTCTGCAACTGTTGTGACGTAATCAGCAGAGCTGACTCCTTCACCAAAAACAAATGACTTGGCATTACCTCAGCAGCACCCCACATCAGGCCACAGACCAGGGCTGGTGCTGAGTTTTGCTACTGCCCTGGGTAGCAAATTGCCCCACACTATGCTGAAGGCAGAGAGGAAGGGGGATAGTCCTTAAGCTTCAGGAATGCTGATCTATTTTTTCTCATCTCTCTCCTCTAGCCAGGCAGCCTCCCTGTTGCCTACAAAAAGGTCCAGCAAATCTGCAGTTAATGCCTACATGTGCTTCTGATTATCTCTTCCTCCTCCCCCCTCCACTGAAAACTGTGGTTTGTCTGCAGCACAGAGAGCAGTCAGAGGAAGTAAAGGGCTGTTTTAGGGAGCTGCTGATTTTCTTCAGTTGGTCCTGACTGTAGCGAATAAACAATTCTTATGCAATTCTAACTTGTAGGTAACTTTACTGGGCATTTTTTCCTGGACAGGAAAGTAGAAGCACCAGGAGAAAAAAGTATGGTGACAGCAACAGTGGCATCTGTTTAATCATCTCCTCCCATTCCTTGGTCTAATAGCCATGAGAGTTTAAGCCCCTGCCTGTATACCACTGTCACAGTCATCATCTGGGAGCTCTGCCCTGAGTCTGATCACACATCCTCTTCTCACTCACTTCAAGAACAGATATTTTGCTTCACCACAGTATAAGGACACATGACTTTCATCATCTTCAAAAATTCTTTAGTATTTCCAGAATTTTCCTCTATTTTCTCATGTGTACTTGTGAAGTCTCCACTTGACAATTCACTAGACTTCTGTGAAGTAATCAGCAGAGCCAACTTCACCAAAAACAGAAGCCCTCCTGCTCTCAACTGCTGTTTACGGAAGTCTCTGCTACCTGTGAAGAACCACAAGTCACCTATGTCCTAACTAACAAAAAGTTACATTTGATGACAGAAGTGGTATGATACTCACTCACAGGTTTTATGCTAGCTTTTTTGGAGGGGGGTGGTTCTTCTCCCCAGGAAGGGACAAATCACCTTTGAAAATGACGCAAGATTTGCCAAGAAAGCAAGACTGATGGGAAATTATCTGTTGCCTTGAGAGCTGGAACAGAAGTCAGAAGAGTGGTAGTGGCATGTTTGTGTGCCCTGCATAATAAATTGCAAAACTGACAAAAAGCAGGTTAAAGGTCATGAATGTCAAAATACCACTTCCAGTCCTCCTCTCCTACCACATTTCCCCATGTTCAGGGAAATGAGTAGCTGGTCTTTGTGTTGCAAGACCAGAGTCCAGGACACATCTGTCATGGGCAGTCCTGCTTCATCAGATGGGATTGCTTGGAGATAGTTTCCAACTGCTGCAGCACATCTCCTTCCAGCTGCATGGAAGTGTTCCCTGTTATTTGTATTATAATAGCATTTTATAATATATTTTAGAAATACTTGGAGTCCCAGCCAACATAAGATCCTTACCATATTGTTTGCATGGGTGGGAAGAGAACATCCTGTGGTGTTTAAAGCCTGCGTACAAACAACGCAAAATTCGTTGGTCAGAGATCCACAAACTCTTCCCATAATATGCTGACAGAAGTAGTTTCACCTGATATTTTGGGTGCAATTAGATGGAATTTTATCAATAAGGATTTCTAATCCACCCCATTAGTTTTCTGAATATTATCATGCATAAGCACCAAAAGATGCTTTGAAACTTCTGATAAATTTCCTAGAAAGAAAGCAGCTGTTGATTGAAATTGAATTCTTTTTGATTGTGGTTCTAAAAATAATAATAATAATAATAATAATAATAATAATAATAATAATAATAATAATAATAATAATAATAATAATAATAAAAACCAAACAAAAAAAAACAAAACAAAAATAAAAGAAAGCAAACAAAAAAACCACCCTCCCCCCAAAAAAAACAACAAAACAAAGCAAGAAAAAAAAAAGAAAAACCCACTCAACAAAAGTTTCTGTTGTACAACTGAAACACCCAAATCAATAAAATGTACTGGTTTACCTGAAAATAAGGTTTGTCAGGAGCTTAATTTTTCTCTTTCTTATGAAAGCAGAGAAGGAAAGCATTGCATTGTTTTTAGAAAAGTAAGAATTTTTTTAAAAACCATGGCTCTGTTCAGAATTGCACATGAACTTGTCCCTGGTAATTTTCAGAAAATACTCATCTGCATGTAATGTATTTCCTTGTTGTGTTTATGTCCTATCTGGAGGGAGAGAGGCAGGGAATGGTGCAAACAGGAGAAAAAGGAGAGCAGACATACCCTCCTCTACTGCTGTTCCTGTGTTTGCAGGCCTAGCACTCAGTGTTCAGCCCTGACTTGCTCAAACCTTGCCACATGCTGGAGCAGAGCTTTCAGACAGCCTCACAAAGAGCCCAACACAGCA
The DNA here is from genome assembly GCA_013396755.1 of Sclerurus mexicanus. Lineage (NCBI taxonomy): Eukaryota > Metazoa > Chordata > Aves > Passeriformes > Furnariidae > Sclerurus > Sclerurus mexicanus. The sequence continues at coordinate 229,422 of VWZF01003473.1, read as the reverse complement.
TGTCCCCATCTGCTATCGATTACTGCACAGAACGTGCCAGCCTCATGTTGTCAGGGGCCAGCATCCTGGTGCTTCTTCTGCTCAGCAATAATACACACTGATCTCCAAAGCTGGATGGCATTCAACCTCCAAGAGGGCTCAGGGGAGTACTCCCTCTTTGAAGATACTATAGGTCCATTGATGCATCCTTAAGAAGAGTTCTGTAAAACTTGCTGGCTTCTAATGGGGAGTCTCTACCCAGTGGAAGCTTTATGGCATTATCAAAAAACATTAGAGGAATGAAGATAAAAGGTGAGTTTTCCCACATTACTAAAGTCTTCCTGCATCTTGGTAATGCATTTTGAAGAGCCCATGTACACTATGTGTGAGTCATTTAACATTGGATGCGGCTACTTGTCAATAAGGAATGGAAGGAAAATCAAAAGAAGTATTCCTGGCTGTGGAAAATTTATCTCATTACCTGTTTTGAACCAAATGATCAAGGATAGGAAACATTAATATGGGTTAAAATGTCTTAGAGTGTTGCTTAAACAGTTATATTTTCTTGTTGGCAACTGACAGAATAAGAAAATACATAGAGGTGGCTGATCCTGTTATCAATTGAATAAGAATCTGTAGCATGACCAACAATGGGCTCAATCCTTCTAATTTACAACACAGTCTGTGTTGTTTGGTACACTGACCCACCTGTGCCCCTCACTCACGTTTTTGTAGTTGATGAATTGCATACAATGAATGGCTTTGCATAAAGCAACTGGAAATTGCACTGAGCCAGATACAAGCAGATTACACTGAGACTTTGCTACTTGAATTCCTGACTCCCCATGGTGACCATGGTAGCATTTGTCAGCAGCACAGTTCTGAGGCTCTCCCTCACTCCATGGTTCTGGGAGAAAATTAATACTGGAAAGGTCAGGTTACAACAACAAATGAACATTCAAATTCAGCTAAATAGAAGAAAACAGATCATTAAGAAAGACAGGCTGATGTATTTAGTCCGAGGATGACATAAGGTGTCAGAGCAGATATCTCATCTGTTAAACACTAACTTAATTTCCATTTTTGCTACAACTTTCTTTTTACAGCAGTAGGTACTATAGTTTTGGCAGTGTTACTGTTGGCAGAGATCTGTCATATGTAAATACAGAAGCCTCTAATCATCCCAATTATTAGAGTTGTCACAATCCAGGAGTTTATATATCATAAAGTAAGATGGGGACACCCCAAATGTAAATTTCCAAGAGTTATTAAGCCCATGGAAGAATTAGAAGAGTTTGATGCTTTAAAATACATTGGCTGATAGTACCAAAAAAGATTCAAAACCTTTAGTGCCATAAAGGAAAGCCCAGTTGACAGAAACACAGTTGAAACACAGTTTGTCTGGCATGATCTCCAGCAACTCATGTTGACATAATTTTTAATATTTGTATTTCTGGTCATGTTCAACTTGTCTCAAGTTTTAACCTTCTGCTGTTATCAGGTGCAAAATCTCAGTGTGAGGTAATTGAAACAAGTAGCCCATAAGCACTGGAAGTAGTCACCAGTAGTCTCCCTTTCAGGTGATTTCTGCTCTGTACATTTTGACTTCGTGCCTAAATACTGTCAGAACTACTGTGCAGCTCATGCTATATGGAATACTAACATCTACATGAAAGACAGGTATTGTGCATAATGTGTCTGCAGGTTAAATCTAGGCATAAGCCTATGATGCCAGGTGAGAAAAAACCTTGAAAAATAAAACATGACCTCTGCTTAGTTTTTGTGAGCATATCGATACTCAGAACCTCCATTTGCTGATGACTGCCCACTGTCTGAATGGCAGGTGTAAGGGGACAAACTGAGTTGCTTCCTTTCCCTTAAAGAGGGATAAGTAATGCTTTTTTTTGCTTCTAGAGGCTGCCTCTTTCCATCAAACCTGCAGAAATGGAGAGCTAGCCTCTCTTTAATTCAGCTGAGAATGGATGACAGTCTTGTAAATGCTGAGGGACAGAAACAGTCATCTAACTGTTGGGAGGGGAAGTATGTGATTGCATGCCCTCACGCAAACAACAAACAAACAAAGAAGATATACATTGCTGATAATGTCTTTTACTAATGCCAGGGCTGAAAAGTTGGAAGACTGAATTGGGGCTACCTCTGCCAGTGAGACCTGAACACTATGGAAACAGTATCACTGCTCCCCACTTTTGCACAAAAATTAAAACACACAGGGAAACAATTCTTATTATACTCGATAGTGCAACACTTAGCTCTTTTTCCCATGTATTCACAGTTGACATTGTGGGACCCTGAGACCAGCTCAGTTGGTTAGAGCCTGGTGCTAATAATGCCAAGGTTGTGTGTTGTGGGTTTGTACCCTGTATGGGCCACTCACTTAAAAGCTGGACTCAGTGATCCTTGTGAGTCCCTTCCAACTCAGAATATTCTGTGATTGTTGGTTTAGGCAGCAAAAAATGCTGAGAAGAGAGTGTAACAAAGATTCCTCAAGCATTCAGATTTTAAAACAAATTCACTTTGACTGTCTCCAGCTCCCCATTGTATTAGTAAATATTTTAAGCCCAGATTTGGCAAAAGACTTAGGGGCAAGCCTAAAGCAAACAGTATGTTTACTTCCTAGTATACTCAGTGCTTTTAAACCCAAGCATGTTTACCATTAAGTATAGGAATGAACCATCCATGAATGAGGGGTGTAGAACTTGCTCCAAAGCCTTGTGGAGTCAACAAGAATGGTTACTTTAACATCCTTGGTTTCAAAACAGACCCTTTAAGGGAGTCTTGCTACTTCACTGTGGAAATTTGCCAGAAAGAGACTTCAATCTCATAAAAAGAAAATTGTAAATGTTGGACAAATATTTTAGTATGAGTGATTTCCCTGGATCTAATCAGGGTTATGTTTCAATGAACATGATGGACCAGATCCTCATCTGGTTTTTATCAGACTCCATGAACTTAAGAGAAGGTATTCATAACCAGGATAGCGAAAGAACCAGTCTATTATTGGTTGGGTGGTTGCATCCAAAGAGTATTTGTCAATGTCTCAGAGTCCTGGATGGATCCCTTCATGCACCTGTAGTGAATTTGCAGTTGACACCAAGCTGAGTGGTGTGGTTGACACACCCAAAGGATGAGATGTCATCCAGAAAGACCTGGACGAGCTCAAGAAAAGGGCCCATAGGAATCTCATGAGGTTTAACAAAGCTAAGTGCAGGACAACCTCCAATACCAACACAGGCTGGGATTGAGCAGATGGAGAGCAGCCCTGCTGAGGACTTGGGGATGCTGGTGGATGAGAGGCTGGACATGACACAGCAATGTCCACTTGCAGCTCAGAAAACCAACCATGTCCTTGGCTGCATCAAAAGCAGCATGGCCCGCAGGTTAAGGGAAGGGATTCTGCTTTTCCACTCTGCTCAGATCCCACCTTGAGTACTGCACCCATCTCTGAAGTCCCCAGGACAGGAAGGACATCCAGAGGAGGGCCAGCAAGTTCATTAGAAAGATGGAGCACCTCTCCTCTGACAAAAGCTTAAGAGAACTAGGATTGCTCAGCCTGAAAAAGAGAAGGCTTTAGGGTGACCTAATTGCAGCCTTTCAGAACCTGAAGGGAACTACAAAAAAACAATCTTATTTTTTATATAAAGACAGACAGCTATCTGCACTTCATGTGTCCTCTATGCATAGCCCAGGACACTAGAACAGCCAAACTTTCTGAGGCTCTCTGGAGAATCTGAAATTGTTGTAGGGTGAGATGGAATAAGGAACTTGTTTGCTTGACTTTGCCGTCTTCACAGTCCTCAAGAGGTGAAGCTAGACTAGAGTATAACATTTCTAGAAAACAAGTCTTTATACCCCACAAGTCAACAAATGGATTATACTTTCCTATAGAAACAATCCACTAGAGTGCAGGCTTTATCTGCAACTAGAAGAAAAGAAATAATCAGGACCTATTTGTGTTCCTCTGTTACATGTAGAACAGCCAATAATTACCAAGTGACTCTTAACTTCACAGCAGAGAGGAGCCCGTGAAGGTCCAATGCGGTTCCAGTTTCAGGGAGGTGCTGCTGCTGGCAGGTCTGGAGGCTGCACACATGGCTGCATGCCAGAGCACAGATCAGTGACTCTCTTTCACAGTGTCCTCTCTGATTCAAGCATGTTGTTGTACAGTTTCCATGGGGTCCATCTCTGAGTTCGGCTCATTCATAATTCCCCTACTCTTGTTCCCCTTGCCACAGGTCATGTGGGAGATACTGTTAGTTATAGGTGTTGAAAGCTGGGATTTCTAATAAAGTTTATGTATACTTTTTGTCCAAAAACATCTTTCAGAAATGCAGCTTTGCCAAAACTCTTTGTTTCATGAAAGTGCTTTAAATTCAGAAAAACATTATTTTTCTCATTTTAGAAAATGACAATGTAGCCTTTCATTTCTCTTAACTCTTTTCTAGGTTGGTTTTTTTTTTTTAAAAAAAAGAGAAAAATCTACTTTTCATTTTTGTTCTTATTTTCTTTTCCCCCTTTTTAGTACACTCATCTCAGAAACTGAAGAAAGAGCATTGAAAACCAAGTAGAGGGATGGAAATCAACAGAGGAAAGGCAGGGGAATCCTCTCTCGCTTTCTTCTCCCCCACATTTTTTCCTGACTTGTGTCCTCTCATGAAAAAAGATCCACAGTCTCCTCCATGTTTTTAATTTGAGTCAGCTTCAAAGAAGTGAGTGCAGGGCCCTTCATCTCCCTGCCCCTGCATCCCCCTGGCCAGATGTACAGCAGCAGGCTGTGCAGAGGTGCAGCCCTCCTGCCAACCCCCCCGCACCCTCTGAAGCGGGGACCTAGGAGTGTCAACACCCCCAGTATCCCATGTACCTCCTAGGCACCTCAGGATGTCATTTCCCCAAACAGCTTCTCAGCCATACCTCGCTTGCTGCCTGACTCTCACTCTTCCTCAATCAGGCAGAGTAAAGCTTCTGAACTAAACCAGTCAGATTTTATGTAATCCCATTAGACAGTTACATAGGCTACTCTGCTGCCCTTGAGGAAAGTGTGAGTGGTTTTGGAATGTATGCCCATGAGCAGGTCTTCTGGACACTCTTGTCTGGCAATTAGTAGCCCCAGGAAAAATACAATATTCTGTGAAGCAAAATATCATGTTTCACCTATGACAACTTCCTTCCAAGGTTGTAAGGGAGTTTGATGTCATAGAAGGCCCCAAGCTCATGGCAATAAAATCTCATTTTTCTAGCAAAAATGAAACAAATACAAACAACTGTATGTGAAGTACTTGAAGAAGGCACCACAATATAGCAAAGTTACCTTTATGCTTATGAAAGCAATGGAAAACAGACTATCATTACTGGCAGTTTGCAAGCCTGGTATGTAATTACAAAGTCCTCTAATTTGATAGTGTCAAGGTTTCACCCTAGCAGGCAACTAAATACCACATGGTCACTTGCTCATAACCCAGCCCCCCGATGGTAGGATGAGGACCAGAATCAGAAAAAATGGCAAAACCCATGGATTGATATACGAACAGTTTAATAATTGAAATAAAATAAAAGCTATAATTGTAATGAAAAAGGCCATGCTGGTGAGGAAGGGATTAACTTTCAAGAGGGAGTCATGTAGTTGCTGATACAGGGTTAATAAAACACTTGTATTTACCTTATTTGTACCATTAATTTCTAAACTTCTTGCTGTTGCAACACTTTAGTGGCTGCAGATGGTACCACTCACATCATCCCACTGATCCATGTGATTCTGAAGCTCTCTGGATGGTAGCATTAGACATGTAGCAGGCACATTTGTGGGTGTGGAGCTGGCAGTGAGATGTGAAGTGCTACCATTTGGCAGTCATCTCATGGAAACTCCATTATTAACAAGCAGCAGTGCACATCTGTTCTGTTAGGAACCTTATTTGGAGCCTTTTGTTATTTTCACACCCTAGTTCTTCATAATGATGAAGATGGTTTTCATGTTTTGTAAAGTGTAGACTCTGGTGATGCCACTGATAAATAGATATAAATAATTTCTTAGAAAAGTGCCATTACTTTCCATTTTGACAAAATTCATTCCTACCACTAATGTTCATTGATCGCATCTGCTGGTTTTATTTCTCAGTTTCTTCCTATATTTCCACCATCTGGTTTTCAAGATCATAGCTTTATGTTTGATTGTTAGTGATTAGTTTTTGTTAGTTTTTTATGTTATTTTGTTTAACATTTTTATACAATTTAGTTTTACTATTTAATAATCTTTTATTCTTCCACACAGTTACTGTACTCCCAGAGTTTGGTTTTGATGTCTTTGCTCAAGTCTCCTTGCTTTGCAACTTCTTGATAGAAGGTAGAGAGAAAAGCTTCTTCTGCTAACAGAAAAGAATATCATAGGAATGAACTTTGCCAAAATTTCATTTCTTTTCTTGTTGCCTCTGATTTTTAAACTTCTGAGTACAAAAAGATGGAACTCAAAGCTGGTTTTTAGGCTGTTCTAAAAAACCATGCTACTGGTTTGTACCTCAGGTACCCATAGCATTAGGAAGAGACTGTACTGAAAATTGTCTTTGAACACTTTTAATTGCATTTAGTGCTCTGGCATAGCAGAGGACCTGCAAAAACAAAGTATCTTAAAATTTACCTCAGTCTCTAAGTATAATAAAAATAACAATATGAATATTTTTACCTGCCGTTTCAAGAAAAGTTCCCATGGTTACAATATGCATAAAGATATTTATTTGTATGTCTTTATTCTACATTAGGTCATGGGGAAAATATTTTAAAAGAATGGGCTATAAAAAGTATACATTACCTTTGGGGTTTTTTTAAACAGAAACTGCATTTCTGCCAAAGTCAATCTGGCTAACCACCATTTAAAAGAGATATTTTTACTGCATCCTGTAATAAGAATTCCATATAATGTCCAGTATTTACTTCTCAAAGTGCCATTTTCTGTATTTCTGCTATGCAGCTTTTTACAGGGAGATCAGAAAAGCTAGCAGTTCCATGTTTGCTATGAACGCAAAGTGAAAGGATGGCTCCCCAAACTGCCCTAGCTGAGTGCAGGTGACCAAGCAGAAGAAGCACTGCCATGGAAGGGATTCACCAAGAGACTTGCACCAGGCTGTGTATGGGAGTGTGGCTGCAACACAAGTCTGGACAGGAACAACGAGCCTGCATGTGTCACCCTGTCCCTCCTCGCTGCCTGTCCCCCCACAAGTGCTGAGAGGTCCGATAGTGACAATGCACCAGCCAAGTCCCGCAGCCGAAGCCAGAGCCCCCTGTCTGTCAAACCTGCTGCAAATGCCGTGCTCGCACCTGCACTGGGTTGCTGGGCTGCAAAGAGCTGCTGCAGCAGCAGAGACAGATCTCTGGAGCAAAGAACAAAATGGCAGGTTGTAAGGAGAATGATGGAGAGGGCTGGGGAAGGGAGGGAGAAGGCAGAGCAGGAAAGCAGCTGGATGCCTTTTTATTTTACTTTTATTCAAATGGAAGACATTTGTTCTATGCTCCCTCCAGCAATGTAAGAGGTGCTGCTGAGGTGCTGAAAGGGAAGAAAGAGGCACAAATAGAAAGGGAAAGGAACACTTGAAAAAGAAAATTCAGACCAAGGAGAGAAAATCTGGAACTGTTTCAAAGCAAGCCCTCCCTTAACTACAGGGAGCAAGCCTGTGTGTCTAAACAGGCTGTGTAATTTGCCGTAGCTCGTACCCTCTAACTTAGCCACTAGGTGTATTTGTATAGAACTAAGAGCAATTCAGAGCATGTCAGGAAGTGAGGCTGAGTATGTGTTTCTTGGGACTCTGTCTGATGAAAGTACACTTAACTACCTATTTGGGGATATAGGTTTGGCAAACAACCTAGTCAGAAAAAGGAAAAAAATAATATTTTTACTTCAGAGCTCCTCAGTGAATAGTGAGTTGTACTGGAAACATTAAAAAATTATCATTTCAGAAGCTTGTTCAGAAGCTGTCACTCCAATGCAGCAATGGTACTGTTTGCAAACTGGGGAAAAAAACACTTTTCAATTTTTTGAAACAGTCAGAGGAGTATTGAAATATACCTGTAGGTGCAAAACCTTTGTTTGTGAAGTGGTTTGCATTCATTGGGCTTTTTTTTTTCCCCCTCAGTAATTCATAGACATCCTCATTAATGCTATTATTTACAGTAGAGACAGCATCTGGAGACTAGTGAGGCTAAAGGCGTGATTATCCTGCATTTCCTTCTGCAATCAGGAAAGAAAATCCATTGCAGTGTGTGATTGGGTGAAGAGCTGATGGTTTTTCTGGCCCGACACTTATTTTTCAGGGCTTGGCAGCATTTTCAGTCAGCAGGTTGCTACTGCTACTTTTGGGGATTATTTGTATAAAGCCAATGCCCTGGAGTCTTTTTCATAGGCTAGATCCATACAATGTGCAATACTGGATGAAGCACATAGTAAAAATCATGGTCAAGAGATAAAAATTGAAGTAAGAGGTAAGAAACCACAAATGGGAACAAACAGCAAATGACTGCAAAACAGCAAGACCACATCAATCAGGATAACAAGCTGTGCTTTTCTCTTTTGGTCTCCCAGTTTTACCCCTCTCAGTGTCATTTCCTGAAAAGGTCAAACTTCTTTACCTAAGACACTTCATTCTCACAGCATTCCACCTGCAGGTGTTGCTGGTGCTTTCAACATGGAAATGAGCTCACTGTGCTTTAAAATAAGGTCACCCACACGACTCATCACAAGTGTGAAATATCAAGCACTGTCAAAGTGCTAAATGCATTTCATTGGAGCCTACATCTGCTTTAAGGAGATTGCACATGGATCCGCTTTAAGCTTTGCACTGGTTTATTACTGGTGGCACCGTTTATGCAGGAGTGTTGTAGAGGCTTTTCATGTATCTATACACACAGGCATGGGATTTTAAATTCATAATATATGTGGGGATTTGTTTTGTTGTGGTTAGAGCAATTCTGTATTATCTCATAATTTTGCTAGTGCTTGCAAAAGGACAGTGTTAGATGTTGTACCTTGTGAGAGGTTTTACAGAATTTAAAACCAAAACTTGTTAAGGGGTTTTCTGTCCACTATACCAAATTTGACAAAGTGGATATATGATAGATATACAATAGAGAATTTTTAATACAGTTAAAATATTGGTCAAAATTTAATTGTTATTAGTTTGATATAGTTTGTTATTAGTTTGTCTGTGGTTTATAATCTGTAGTTTTTAATTAGAATAGTTAATATATAGTTATAGTTAATAAATAACTAGTTACAGTATTTGTTATTGACATTAGAACATTTGCAAGTATTGAAGTAACTTATATAATGTTTGTAAAAGCTTTCATTGCCTTAATGTCTGTACTAAAAGTAGTCAGGAGTCACCTAATGGTCTAGAATGGGGATGTACTTTGTGGACCCAAACACACAGGCTTGTGAAGACAAAATGTGAAGAGAAAACTGTTACAGTTCACTGAGGATCCATTTCTGGCTGTTGTGTCTACTTGTCAAAAATTCTCGACATGCTGAAAGGCAATTATCTGCCAAGGGATATGTACTAAAAATCGGTGGCGATCTCATGGCCGACAAAGCCACTAATTCACATTTAAGAGCATGGGGTCACTGCTGTGGTCACTGTACTGAGCTTTTGATCAGATTTGTGGATGGAGTGGAAATTGCTGCAATGTAATGGATGATCTTGGCCTCTCACAGGAGGGACAATCCTGGCAAATATTACAGTCAGGGGCTTAGGGTCTGAGTGTGGTCATTAAAATGCAAAATTTTAAGTACTTCCATGCCATTAGCAAGAGACTAATAGGAAAAAATGTGACATGGTGAGCTTTGTGTCTGCCTCTGTGGATGTGGAGACACAAAGGATTTATGCCCTGCAGAAGGCATAATCAACACAAATGCATCTAAGCGCACAGAAGTGACCAGCAGAATTACTCCTTTGGTTTTCGTCTTCATTCTTATCTACAAGCCACCAGAGGGGCTGCTTGCTGAAGATCTAATGACAAGATGATATTGCCATGAAACAAGAGCATGTCCCAGCCTAAACATACGTACTTGGGAAACAGAGCATCATATCTCCCATGTAATACCTGGAATACAGTCTGGGAGAAACAAATGATCTCCCCTCAGGTTAACTGCATATCAGATGATATGTGTAAGTATGGCCTCCCTACCAACACTTTCTGGTTGTCATTTTGAGACAAGATGCATGTTGAGACAGCATATCCTCACTGAGATTAGGGAATTTCATGTTCTGTTATGAAACTAAGCTCCCTAAAAGACCCTAAATTTTCTAAATTTAGATGCCATCCTCAGTTGTGGGAATGTTCCGATTTCTCTCCTTTCTGGTTGAATTTCCCCTCTAACCTACAGGCTTATGAAAGCAGGATGGCATGAAATATTCACAAAGAAATTAGTCCTGATCAACACATTGCTAAGGGTTCTAGCCTGTCTTTCAGTGTGTTTAGTGTTCACCTCCACCTACTCTCTATGCAGAAGTTGGAAGCCTGTCCCAATGCACTTGCTTCCCTGAAACTTGTCGGACTCAATTAGCCCCTTTTCCTTCTAGTCTTTCACATCCCGTGGGACAGTTCACAGTAAGTTAATGTACAGAACAACTGCTTATTGCAATTGTTCAAGGTAAACATGTTCCTGCTCTGTGCAAAATTCTTCAATGAAATACCTGCAGCCTGAGCAAGAGCACCCTGGTAGTTAGTTCAGCTATCACTGTGCTTGCTGTTAAAAGTCATCCAGAGTAGCAGTGCTACAGCTGAGACCTGCATGAGAGCAGATAATTGATCTGGCAGAGGATAGAATGGAGACCACCTCACTAGGGGATGGCGAGGAGTTCATTTTTGGCAGGTGTTAAGAAAGTTAATCTGGTTATACTCATGATGAGGGTTCATAGGGGTGGATAAGATAGAGCTGGAATTAAGATACACCTTTTTTGTTGAGAAAAGTAAGGTTCGATTCCCAAGGTACAGCAGTTTTCTTGAAGTCAAATTTCACTGTCTGAGCTTTCTTCTGGGACTCCAGGTTCAGATACTGAGAGCTGAATCACAGTGAGACCCTCTTATCAATATCATATCCAGCCAGCCAGAGATGCAAAGGTCAGTTCTCTACACATCCTGGTCTAGCAGCTGCTCTTCCCAATGAGCCCATAAGGAATTTCCCACTGTTGGTATTTTCACCGTTGTTTCCTGGGGCTGAAAGAGGACTTGATTTACAATGAGTTTCAAACTAAGCAGATTGACATCAAAGCAGCGGAAATCAGGCCCCAGTAAGTGGTTTATAAATGCAGCCTAAGTGTTTTGAATCAAAACAGTTCTTTCAGTAAATTTGGAGGGGTGCGTCTTATCATTGTTAGTTTCTGTCTTGAAAACACTGAAGTATCACTCATATTGAATTCACTCTGGGATCACTAGGAAAAAAAAGAAAAAGAGGTTCCAATTCCTGAGTGAAATCCTTACTGGTAGATTTTTCCTGTTTGTTTTTTTTTGTTTGTTTGTTTGTTTTTCTTCCATTATATTACTTGGAAAGGATAGTAATCAAAACAAGAAAGGTATGTACAGATTATCTCAGAGAAACCTCCTGTGGGTTGTATTGTACAACACTAAGGAATGGAACCTCAGCTAATGAAGGCTTTTCTCATCTCAGATGGAGAAGACAAGGCTTGCTTTGCACAGGCTTTACAAACAGCCTTGAGTCCATTTCATACCCCTGAACAAAGAGCTTTTGCAGAGGCATCCAGTGAGGACCAGATGTCTGACTCATAAAGTACTTAACTGAAATGACAGCGATATATGAGTTTGCTGGATGTTTCTGTTAGCAAACGTGCTATCTCTATGTGTATATCTCCAAGCTAGCAGTGACTACATTTCCTTTCAAAACTGAAACAGTGTCTTTTTGTAGTACTGGCACATCTATTGGCTGTGTTGGATAGCATAAAACAAACACAATGTTACAAGGAAGGAGGAAGGAAAAATCTAACAGCTTTTGAAATAAGCCTTTTGTGTTATGAGGCATCTGAAACTTCTTGGAATGCATGTGTATAAACACAGCACAGAAGAAGATAAATAAGGCTTGAATAAGTATTTTGTATTACACTTCACCCAAACAGCAGAATTATTTAAAATCTAGTCTTCATCCAGGTTTGACTTTTACAAATGGATCTGGGATGTCTGATCAGCTGAACTAAAACCAGCATAGCTGTGATACAGGAGATGATGCATTGAGGTGCACAAAGGAAGAACTGTGCCTCAGAGCAACCTTGTCTTCTCTCTTCATCTGCCTGAAATGGCTGAGTATGTGCAGTGATGTTATCATGTTGATGTGAGCAGGAGTGGAAGGAAAAAAAATTCCCAAAGGAATAGCTTAGACTTATATAAACTTAGGTAAAAAATGAAATCCAAAACCACAGAGATGCTTCAGTCTCTGTCTGCCATTAAAACCCTTAGGAGCTGAACACTAAGGCTGACTTGATGGACATGAGACTAAATGCAGAAGGTCATGCTTGCAGCAGAACCACTGACAACCTAGAGGGAAGTTGTTTCCTGAATATGTGCAATTTTGTACTTTCTTCAGGGCTGCATAGAAACCTGAATCTTCATTTCACAGGAACATGTGGGATTTCCATGATCTTTATTTAAAGTCTTACCCTGAATGGAGGCAGATTTTCCCACATGCTGTGCCGAAGGGGAAGACTCTTACAATGAAGCTGAAAGACAAAGTCTACTTTTCCCCACGTTAATGAATGAGTTGGGGAAAATTTTGTTTTACTCTACCAAGCAAGCATATAGAGAGGCTTACAAAAGGAAATCCTTCATTCTGGTCCAGAATGAAGTTTCCCATATATCTCTTCTCAAAACACTATTGATTTGGTAAATTCTTCTTGTCAGTTTCACCTTATCTTTTCAAAATATACAATTGAAACAATGCTTTTCCTTGAACTTGAATTACAAGAGAGCTTCCAAATGAAAATGAATTAAAAAAAATCAATCATAACTGAAACTCTTCCTTGAGCAATGTTGCCTTTAAAAAAAAAAAAATCACATTTTTTAACAGCTATAAAGCAATACCACAACCTTTTCACTGTGGTTAAAAACAGTCAGGGAACTGTACCTCACTGATGAAGTAAGTGTAACTGTATAAATATTCTGTGAATTACTCTTCACAATGAGACATCTGTCTAAGCAAAATTTGTGTTATTGTCCAGGCAGTACTGAGAACTTTCTAGCACTGACCTTAGAGAAGACATACTGTGTAGCCCAAATCCAAACATGACCAAGCTAAGTGCAAGTAAACCAGGGGTGCTTTGCTTTCATTAGACTTTCTCCCTGACCTCTGGATGATGAGGGCATAGGAAAAGGAAGCAATTTTTCTTCTGTCCTTGGGGAAAGAACATTTGAAAGAGATTTCCTGTGACTGGTCTACATCATCTCTCTACTGGCTGATGTGAAACTCTGGAAGACCACCTTTTCTTAGCATCCATCACAAATGTTTATTCACTTTTTCTCCATGATGTATGATGTCAAATTCAAGTTTTAGGTGAGTACAGCATGTGGTTGGATGGAAATGGTCAAAACAGTTCAGTGTTTCAGAGGAACAAAATGTCTTACTGGGACAATTGTTCAAAAGTCGATTCTTCAGATTTCCTTAAATTTTCAGCTATTTCCCATCTTTCTCTTGCCAGAGACTGTAAGGCTCAATTAATATAGTCCAATACCCTAACCTTCTTTGGGCATTTTGTTGAAAATTTGAAGGTTTTGTCCTATGATGAGTTTAAAAATATATTTAGAACCTCAATCATTGTCATTTTGTCAAATACATCATAGAAATAAGACTTCCTATGTATTTCCAATCCTTTTGAGTTGTGGTCTGTTTGATTATCTTAAGGCCCTATGTCAAACTCTTTGTTCTCAGAGTCATGGTTCCCATGGACCAGTTGACTATGACCAGCAAGCCAGAAATCAGTGCTGAACCTCTCCAGATTTCTCTCTGGTGGTATCCACTTAAGGGCAATTTATGTTTCTGCATTCCTTATCAGAAGACCTTCCTGATGTGCATCAGAGCTTTCCTTTTGTTCTTCCTAGATTAACAGAATGACTCCGTATTCTCTATCTCTTTTACCCTTGTGCAAGCCCAAGTAGTGTAAGAAAGAAACCACCAAGACTGTCATGGTTTACATAAGTGTTTCACAGAGTAACATAAACATTATCTTACATATAGCCTGAGCTGCATGAAAAGAAAGACATTGAATGGGAGAATTGATGGTACAAATGTGGGAGAATGATTGATTCTTATACTAAACAATTGATCAAAAATACACTGCTGAGCTATTTTAGATATGGGGCTCTCAGATGTTATGAGATTAATTATGAGACTAACTTGGTTAGTCATCTTTCTCAGAGAAACAGACGTCTTACATTTTTAGGTAATGTCAGACTGTGGCTATAATCAAGGAAGAATTTGGGATCAGTGTTAAATTCAAAGGAGGAAAATGAATTAAAACACATAATGTTCACAGGGGTCCTAATTTTTTCTTTCCTTTCTGTAAAGTGGGAATGTTAAGCTGAAAGTTTCACAGGCTTCAGAGATACAGCATTAAGACTAAAACTAGGACAAGTATTGTAACTCTGATGAGGGATCAGTATGGGAAATATGCATGGGATACAGAGGGAGGAAGGACCTGAGAGCAGATTGGAATATATCAGCATTTTGAGTTTCATACACAGGTTCCTGAAGCTACTTTTAGGAGTCAGGGAGATGAGTTAAAACTAGAGATATGGTGAAATGGGGAATTCAGGAAGGATCAGCTGTGCTATGCTGAGAGTCAACAGCAGCCTGGGTCCACATATTCTAAAAAATCACTGGCATTATAGCACAACGACCAAGTACCTTAATGTGATTTTTTTTCAGCCAGAATTGAATAGTCACCTCTGATGAAGACATTCAGAGCAAGTTTCCAAATGGAGCTGAAGGGAAATAGGCATCATTTACAGGGATGCTTTTAGGTCTTCCATTTTTAGTGGTCCACAATCCAAGTCTGGGGTTTATAATTAGAATTTAGACTTCAAAAAGTTGAACAACTGAGAAGACGGAGGTGTTTAGAGCAATCCCACAGTTACTTTTTTTTTCTTTCATGTCTATAATGGAATTAGTGTCAAGAAAAGGACACTACAAATTCAATTCAAAAAAGGCATTTAAAATTGCCAGATAATCCTTTTTAGGACTGGTAATACTCCATTTGGTCCAACAATTACTTTTAATTCTAGGTTTCATGTGTGTTGTATGACTTAATTGAGAACAATGTCAGGTGTTGGTTGAGGTAGATAATAGGCTAGAGGAAGAAAATTAAACTGGGTCTCTAGATATGTTGAAAGTTAGTATTACCATTATGCCGAAGATATTTTGACCTGAGGTTCATATGTATCAATGACATAGGGTTCACATTTAGAGTATTGCTAGTGTTGGAATTAGCAGTGTCATGGTATCTGAAGGAAGAAACTATCAAGGAAGTGCCCAGTTCTGCTCTAATGTAACTGAATTAGAGTTTTAGTTTCTAAAAATCCTCAACACAGGATGATTTTGAGGTTTGGTTTTTACAGAGGTCACCAGACCAAATCTAAAACTGTAGCTAAAACAAGGGGTGTGATTAAGGTTGAAGTTCAGGCTGGGAGAAAAACATGGGAGAAAAAAAAGGGCCAAGAATAGTCTAGTAGTCTAAGTTAGGATCTTGTGTGGCTTGCTGCGTATTTTTTTAATCTTAGGTTTGTGGGCTAAGTGACCCTGTGGCCTACATTATTGGTGATATTCTGTTAAAAAAAAGTGAGACAGTGGAGGATGACAGAACAAACTCAGAAAACACAAAGAGACAAGATCAAGCAGCTTATGGACAGTGCTTGAACCGGAGCTAATGTTTCCATCTTGCTGCATTCTCCTACTCTGAAGCCTAACCCTGAGTACCCATCACCCTCTCAGTAGTCCCATGGCTCTTCCCAGCTCTTTCTGGTGCTAATGGCCCAGGCAAACATGACCCTGGGCTATTCTCAGGAGAAGATGTAAGGGAGATGGGGAAGAATTGTGCTGTCCTCCCAAGAGTGGGAATGACTCTGCGGTCACAATCAACTGCAGCTCAAAGCATGCTTTGAGGTGGGCTTCTGCTCTCCTGAAGTTGTGTCATGGCTCCTCCTATGGCTTCTCCAGAGCTTCAGTTTATTCCAGTCCAAATCCTAGCCATATTTTAACTCTAGTTTCAGTAGCTCCCACTGACTCTAATGCCTAAAAGCAAGCTGGTGGTGAATGCTGGGACCAGCTGTGCTTTAAGGCTGTCTGTCCTGAATATATTATTGACCAGTATACACATCAAGTCTGGATTCTGCTGTTAGCCCTGGCCTTAAATAAAACCAAGTTACCCCTAGAAGTGTCTGGCCTAAAAGCAAAAAGGAAATCCACATTAGAAGTTAAGAACAGGGTAGGATGGCATCTGTGCTGAACCCATTTATGGGTCTCTCTTGGCCCTGACTGTAGCCCCTCCTAACCCTTATTTTAGCTGTGCATTGCTGTGCCAGGAGCCCCTTGGGAATCCAGAGAGCTAGTCTTGCACCATGGTTTCATCTAGTTAGTAGTCTGCAGTGCATATACTTTTTGACTGTCTCCACTCTTTTCCATAACCATATAGCCTTGAGCATAAACCAATTGCTAAATGAGTTTCTTCATCCCCAAACATTTATGGATTAAGAGCAGTAAGGGGACCAGCTCTCACATTATTCCTTAAGTCTGCCTAATTATGTGTTCTCCACTTCTAACTCCAGTTCAAGATTTTAATTTGATTTCTGATCCTAGCTGTAAATTAGCAAGCTCAGCATTAATTCATAGATATGTAAAACACTGAAAGACAAGTGCTGAAGGAGCTTTTATTTTAATTAAATATAATTAATTAATTAAAGTGTGATACTGATGACACAGGATTTTTATCAGTGTCTTAAACCAACACATAACTCTCATAATACCCCTAGATACAGCTTTAGTCTCAAGGCAACTGGCAATCTTAAACCATTTGGATATTGGTCCTCAAATACTCATTGTAGACTACTTACAACCTTTTCATTGCCAGAGCCTTTTAGTAAGCATAAAAACACTCTGAAAATCAGAGTTAAATTACCATAAACAAAAAATTCTACAGATAACAAATGCTGTGAAATTTGTTTCACTATGGACCCCATTTCCGCTTATCAGAAATGTACTTGAAATTGAATGCTGGTTAGAGAACCAAGCTTTGCTGATGAATGACAAGTTTAAAATGAGACCCACGATCAGTCACAGATTTCCCTCTTTAACATCTTCATGCTTTATAGAAATATTAGTCCTTATCTGGGTCTCATAACAAAAGAGATCAGAAATGTTAAACTTCTACAAGCACTCTTATTTGAAAGAGCCTCTGTGATATTACTAGTATTTCTTTGCATTATAATGGCTTCTGAAAAACAGAATACAAAAATACGAATCTAAGGTTTTTTTGCCATTTTTTCCACATTGTAATAAGATCTAGAAACTCTGTTTAAAAATTTATACATACACCTGTTTTGAAAACAATTATGGTTGGGGTTTTTTTTTGATTATTTTTTTTAATAAGATGGATTTTGTACTGAACAGGTAACATAATTTGGGGATTTCTAGGAAGAAAGACTTATTTCTCACCCTACATTTAGACCTGAAACCTGGGAGCTTGAAAAAACTAACCATGTACCAAAGTCCATGCATGTGCAAGATCCCTAATTCATCGTTTTTATTCAGCACTAACCAGAACTCCAATTTCTTGTAGCCTGAACCCTAGCTCTAATATGAAGTTTAGCCCCCAGAACACTGAGACAAGTAAGCTTCAGCCTACTGCACTGGGAACACCGGCCAACATGGCAGACTATCTAGCAAGTAGCAACATAACCACCTTACCAAATATCAGCGGACCAACAGGCCTTGCTGTAGTCAAACAAAAACCTTTCCTAATGGGACAGTGAGATGTCAAATGTCACTCACACTTTTGTCACAGCTGCTTGAGATGTCCAACATAGAGTCCTCTACCCATGCTAAATTGCCATTTCTGTGACAATATTCATAAATTTGTTAGGGAATAAGTCTGTATCAGAAATTAATGCAGTAGAAAAATTATAATGCTCAAGACATACTGATAAGACTTCAGGAAAAGTTAGCCTTTAGTCCTCTCTCCAGCAGAGCACCTCCTGACTGAAGAAAAGGTCCTCCATGTCTCAGAGAGCTCTGAGACACTGCATGAATCATGCAGGTCTTGCAGAAAATTGGGTTGACTGAGAGCAGACATGAGTCTGGATTTGGCAGCAAAATAGGTTAGTGCACACATCCCTTCAAAAGTTACTGAAGCTGCATCCTCATAGCAGAAAACTAGTCAGTGTCTGTGGTGACAGGGACTAAGAACACTATTTGGCATTAAATTCTAAGAGGTTCACTCTAAATATATATATTGAAGCATCTCTCTTTACTCATGTCCTCTGTGTGGTATTCAAAAAAGACTGTACTAATGGACCACTACTGCCAAGATACTGCAGAGTAGTTTTGAAGTATTCTTGGTTATTCTCTTCCTATAGTGCCACATTTTTGTGTTTACCACATTTCTTCTTTAGTTTGGAGCTGCTGCCTAAAATATCTTAGTCCAATATTTATTGTTATTGAAACAATAGGTTGGATCTCAGGACCATGACTATCTAGGAGTATGCACTTGTACAATTACAGAAAGCATGAGATACAAGGCTGGGACTTGCATCATGAAAGAAGTCTTCCCCCATTACAGAAAGGCTGCAAAGAATAAGATTTCTTTTCATAACTAGTGATGCAAGGGGAGGATCATGGCTGATGGTAGATGCCTGAGAACCAGGGTGGCTGAAATACCGTTATTGTTTCAGCTATTTTGGAAGAAATCTTCTACATTCTCAAGGGAAGAAAAGACAACTCAAAGACCTTAAGAAGGGGAAAAAACAACTCAAAAAACCAAGCCCCTAAGGTGCATCCCAAGAAAATGTGCAGGAGATGAGGGGAAGGAGGAAAACCTGGCTGTAGCAGGTCATTCAGCCCTATGTTCCATGCTCTCATTTCTGTCCAATAAAACCAGTGAGCCCACCGCTGGGCCCCATGTGACAACCAGCTCGAGTCCTCCCTCAGCAGGGGAGTCCCACACTGTTGGCTGCCGCCATGGGTGATGCATGCTGCGAGCGGGCATTCTCTGCATCCCCTTGCATCCCCGTAACAAAGCGCATTCCCAGCTGGATTACTCATANGGGTAATAAAGATGATGTTACTATCCTGTGACACTTTTGTGAAACACTGAAGTACTGTTCTTCAATGTGACATTTAATTTCCAACACAAGCTGATGTCTCTTACTACACTTAACTCTCTTTTAGTTAAACTGCATGTGGAAAGACAATTCCATTTTATACAAACTATTGGTTTTGTGCAGAAGTGTCTCTCCTATTCATCTTGTGGGCTGAACAAGAACTGAGCCCTGGGATCAGAAAGTAAATGAGAATTTACTCAAATTAGATGTCAAACTGGTCACCTGCTGACCCAGGACTTCAGACTCAGGGTAACCAACACCTCTTCTCCACAAACTGCACATCTTTCCTGAGCTCAGGGATCTGGCTGGCTTTTGGGAAAACCATGTCAGGTTCAGTGGAGTAAGAAGTTACAGAATTATGTATTCCCTGAGGCAGGATAAAGGGAAGCCAGGGAATGAGAGCTTGCAAGAAGGATGTTGTTGAAATATTTCTGTTAGAAAGCAAAAGTTTACACCAAAATCCCCTGATAACAAAGGATTTTCCCTGCTAATAGGGCAAAGCCAGGCAATTTGGCTGGGAGCACTGCTGGGAGAATAGGGAAGTGCTTCATCCAAGGCAGAAGTGGAGAAATGGGACAAGCCAGAAGTTGTCCACAGCCCTGAATTTCACTCTGGGGAGGAGGAAAACTCTCAAGACAGGGGCAGCTTTGTCATCTCTGTGTATAAATCTAGATTTCACCAGAATTTGTGGGGAAATCATGTGTTTACCAAATTAAAACAAACAAATAAAACAAAAGAAAAGCAAACAAACAAACAAAAAAGTCAAAGCTTTTGCTTTCCACTTTGAATTGCTGTCATCCTGCACCAAGAGATTGTGAGACTAGAGGTATTGTGGGAGCATTGTGTCTGGGCAGCAGAACCAGTGCTGTTTTTCCCAGCTGTGGAAAGGAGAGCAAAATTTTCAGTCTGCTTTGCTCTGAATGGTTATGTACAGTCTCTGAATAATACAACAAAATTAGTTTTAAGAGCAACAGTCCAGAACCTTAGATGTGTCAATATTTGTGCATATTGTGTAGCACTGAAGCCTTTCCTGTTTTCTGCTTGTCTATTGTCTCTTCTGTCTCTTCTGCGGCACAAATAGAACAAGAACACCAGACAGAAACAGGTGAGGTCACAAGTAATTTATCCTTCCTTTCTGTGGCACTGCACCCTAACTGCTGTGACCAGCAAGAGAGCACACTGACAAGGTCTCCATTGTGAGCATGTTCTGGAGAGTCAGAGCTGGCTGTTTCACATGAACCTGGGCCAGATCACAACCACAGGCAGAATTCAGCTGAAATTTGGGAAGATGCTTTGCATAACTTTGATGGACGATTAAACTTCAGGAAAATGGAAGGTGTAGCTTGGATCCAAAGGGTGCATCTGAAAACCTGCATTGGCATTATCCTATAAAGAGACAAAACAGCATCATCAATTTTGTTCTGCTTCTGCCAGAGGAGCATGGGTCAGTGCTCCTCCCAGCGAGGTGAAGCTGTTGTTGAGCAAGCATTTCAGCCTGAGCAGTGGAGTAATAGTCTGCTTTGAGTGCCACTTTAATTAGCATTAATGTTTTTGGTCTTCACTCGGTCAAGAATATTTTTTCTTTTGTAAGGTAAGGACATGACCTCTGAGAGATCTATGTAGTAGGACACTTTGAATACATTGTTAGCTCTGAGGTTTGGACATAAGTAGTTAGTTTCAGCTACTGCAGCTCTATCTCCATAGTTGTGGTTAAGTTACACCAGGAATGAACTTGAGTCAGTATTTTTTTAACAATTATCTCTAATATTCCTATGTTACTTGTCGGCTGGTCTGGGGGAATAATACAAGACATTTCATTTGCTCATTGGTTATTATTTCATTGCTTTCCTTTGCTAGGCTGAAGTCTGAGGGGGAAAACCTCTGCAAGGACTGTGCTTATCCTGACTTCCAGCTTTCTGTGGATTGAGAGCAGCATTAAGGAGAATTGATGAGTGAGAAGTTCAACGTGACCCAGCAATGTGCTCTTGCAGCCCACAAAGCCTGCATTTTGATATTCTATATCAAAAGCAGCATGGCCAGCAGGGTGAGAGAAGGAATTCTGTCTCTTTCCTCTGGTCATATGAGACCCCACCTGGAGTACTGTGTCCAGCTCTGGAGCCCCCAACATGAGAAGAACATGGACCTGTTGGAGTCACTCCAAAGGAGAGGGAGGGCCATAAAGATGATGGCTGGAGCAGCTCTCCTATGAGGACAGCCTGAGAAACTTGTGGCCATTCAGTCTGGAGAAGTGAAGTCATCAGAGAGACCTTAAACCTTATAGCACCTTCCAGTACCTAAAGGGAGCCTAGAAGAAAGCTGGAGAGGGACTTCTGACAAGGGCATGTAGTGATATGATAAGGGGTAATGGCTTTAAACTGAAAGAGTGTAGGTTTAGATTAGATATCAAGAAGAAATTCTTTGCCAGAGCACGGTGAGGCACTGGCACAGGTTGCTCACAAAAGCTGTGGAAGCCCCATCCCTGGAAGCATTCAAGGTC
>VWZF01003473.1:191847-202107 GCA_013396755.1 Sclerurus mexicanus | reverse complement strand
TAGCAGCTTACCCTGTCCCTACAAGCAATTCTATGTTTTAATGAAGATACACTGCTAGTGTGCAGATTTGTTTAAAATGATATGGTATTATCAGAGTCCTTAATGTTATGACATCTGTTCAGAAATCTCAGGAAGCTCAAGACAAAACTTTCAGCCATGTGGAATTATAAACGAGTTGAATGCTGCTAGTAACTTCAAAAACCTCTGTCCCTGGCATTTTCAGCAAGTTGCAATCAGCAACTATTTCAGCCTTATGGCCCTTACCTGGCCACCTCAAATTCAGCTTTAGACAAGCACAAAATCCCATGGGAAAGTTTTGTAAACACAAAGCCATACCTCTTCGTTTTTCATCTCAGCAATGCAAGGAAGAATGTATGCTTTGGAAAGAGCATGAGCTATGTCTCCCACCACAGGCCTGTGTTTGATGCAGTTCAGATGCTGTTTCTGTACTTCAGCAAAAGCATTCTTTAATTTTAGATTCCATGTCAGCCTGAAGTCAGGATATTGTTGTATTTTCTCTGGTTTTTCCATTAAGCATTTCTTATTTATCCAAATTTCACAATTTTGTATCAGTCTGTAAATGAACTGTGCAATGTTTTAGAACTCTTCTGTTCCTTTTCTGTGTTTTGCATGGGGGTTGGTTAGCAGAGAGAAAAACAGTGCATGCCTTAGATGTAATAATTCATATTTATGGAAAAGGCAGAAGATGATTCTGGTACAGAAGGGCAGAGGCCTGCTAATACTCTGTGCAATCTAAGGAAGAAGTGAATCAAAGGAATTATTACAGTTTCGAGATGGCCCAAATATCACTGGGGTCTGTCCATAGTTGCCCTGCAATAGATAATGAAATCATAGGTGATGATATCAAACTGAAGTGTAGGGGTTTTGAAAGCACTTAGAGCCAGAAGTGGTTTATTGAAAACAGTGGTTAATGTGCCAAGAGAAGCTGAAGTGGAACTTATGTGTTATTACTGAGTTAATGGTATTGCCAAGAAAGGAAGACTAGACATGAGTAATGCCCAAAGAAATCACTTAGAGTACCTGTCAGACTGACTGAAGTAGGCTGTATCAGTATATTGTCTGTTACGTCTTACAACATTTCTCTTTCTTTAAAGAAAAATACACTGACTATCTGTTGACCTAAAATATCTATGACACCAGCATTTTGAAACTGTATGTATATGTTAATGAGAGGAAAAGTCTTCAGCCTGGTCTCAGTTCTATGACATGTCCCACCACAGGAGATCCTTTGGGTACTTGTTGATGTTGCAGGTGTATTCCAACACAAGGACAGAACAATCATGATGACACACGGTCCTTCCTTGAGAGACACCAAGATGTTTTATCTACAGTAACCTCTAACTTGAAAAGTCTGCCTGGTAGCACTTGAGGAAGGAAACAATGAAAGAAATAGTGCAAAATGTTCAAAGGGGAGAGCACTAGGCAGGAATTTCAGAAGTTGTTCATAGCATGTTTCAATTACAATAGAAGTTTTAGAAGGAAGTGAATCAAAATTACTCTAGCATTATTTAGATAGTCTGCATTATTTGAGAAAGAGTATTTTGAAACTATTTATTTTAATTAAAAATAATAAGATTCTAGGGAAAGAAAACCAAAACTAACAACTCTGCACCTGAACTCCTTAATGCAGTAAATTCTTTACTAAATTTGGAACCCACCATATATAATATACTTGACATACTTTCCACATAATTACCCAGTTTAGTACCTGCTATACCTTGTGTTTTTGTGCCCACCAGATGTTTACACCATTGCTGCTGACTTCCTTGTGACTGGCAGGGAGGTCACTTCTAGATCTGTAGGTGACAGCTCCCTCCCACTTTTCCTGCTCCTCACCCTTTTGGATGCAGCATTTCATAAATGAATAATGGATTGGTGATCCTCTTCAAGGCTGGATCATGAACTCACTGAAGCCAACAGCTGTTACATCACCTACCTGGGTAAGAGAGATGTGATTTTGGGCTGCATCTGTGTAGTTAAAAAATCTGCCAGGGTATTGGTAGATTACAAAGATATTGGTAAATCCAGTGGAAGGAGAGGGACTTTCTTCACCACCTCACACAAAAGCTTTTGGTGTGCTTGGCGTTACTGTTTATCCTTCTAGAGAGAAATGGTCCCAGCTGTGGGATCAGACCTCCCTGTGCTTGATGGTAATATCCCACTCAAACAAAGGTATTTTTGGCATTGTGATCAGAGGAAAATCTCAGGCTGGGAGTACTCACAACCCAAGGTGGACATGAAACAATTTCTTGGCAAATTATGTTGCCCATCATGACAAAACTTGAGAATTAGTGCGGAAAAACCACACAAATAACAACCAAACAACCCCAAAAACAAACAAACAAACAAACAAAACACAACTTCAGTAAGAGTTGCAACAGTTTCCTAGAAGCCGTGTCCCCTTACCGCATGCCAGTGCTGGATGAGGAGGCTGTCAATCACAAACCTTGTCTCACAAATGTCACTGACTGCCACCAAAGCATGAACTTTCCTGGTGCCAGCATGGTCTCAGTCTCACATCACCACTGTGACCACCTACACTCTGCTCCTTTTCATTCATTAGTGCTCAAGTGGCATGGAATAAATTGTGCAACAGGCCAGGAACCCACACCTTCCATCACTTAACCAAGGCTCATTTGGGTAGGCATCTCTCTGGCCATTTCTGCACTGAAAAGGAGAGGAGTATATTCCTACCTCACACTACAAGTCTGGAAAACATTGCTTTCCTCCTCCCTGTTAATTACTCAGAAGGAGACAAGCTGCAGCTAACAGATTGAGGTAATTCACCTAATTCACAACAGGCCTGGAGGCATTGTGATTATGGGGATTCATGTTTGAACCTAAACGCTGTAAAGGAATCACAGATAATGAGATCAGAAATCCCTAAAATTGCAGGAAAAAATTCAGGCTTTAGGCTGGGTAATGTAAATTAAAGCATTTCTGCAGACTGACCCCACAAAATGCATTTTGTGCAGATTGATCTCTATAGGAATGTGCTGCGACCTTATGGAGAGGACCCTGTAAACTGTGAATGATTAAGTCAAGGACACTATAAGTCAGGTAAAGCAGATATCAGTTATGTGTTCCTTTGGTCTCCCCAGATTTTTCAAGTGTCACCCCATTCAACCTCCTGCAGTAGACATTATTCCAAATCACCACAAAACCCTGAGCAAGAGCCTCAGGACAGCTAGATTAGTAGAAAACACCCTCAAAACCTTTTGGTACTATGTAGTGACATTCCTTCTATTTTACTGTTGCTAACCCTGTAGCAATCACTTTACTCACACTTTTAAGTTTGTTTTTTTTACCACTGTGAACAGTAGAAACTTTGTAAAAATACATTCCCTGAAGCTTCATTTACGTTCATTCATTCAGTGTAGGTAGCCTCAGGCAAACAGCTGCATGAGGCACAGGATGAACAAGAGAAATACAACTATCTGGTAGAAAAAACACAGGGTGGGGGACAGAACCCAACAATAATATAAAATTTTTACTTTTCATTTCCAATTTGAATTTTGGAGTACATTTATTAACCACTTTAGCCCAGTGATGCATTTCATTATGAAGGCTACAATGGCAGCAGCAATACATAGTCTTGTGCTATAGCTGTTTGTGAAGTTCAAGAAACAATTTCATGGGTAGAAAGGGGCTCAGAACCATGTACTGTGCTGTCGGAAAGGTGGCAAACTCACCTTTTGTGATGCAAGACAATCAGCTCAAGGATCAAAAAGTTGCAAGACTGACATAAGACTGATGTCTCCTGATTTTCTGGTGTCCCTATTAGTCTGTATTCAGTGTGAGATAGCCAGGCTATGAACTGATGGAGTGCTGTAGTTGCACATGTGAAAATAAAGGACACTTTTGGAAATGCTGAATTTCATGGTAAATTTCTCTGAAAGCTTTGGCTTTCACAAGGAGTATCATGATTGTTTTATTTCTCAGTGCCAGGTTTGCTATTCCCTTAGCCCATTTGATCTTAATGAGACCCACATTACAAAAACGCCACACAACCTGTAGGGAATATATACAACCTTGCATGTTTATTTAATGTTACTTACTTCAAGACCACTTAGGATGAGAAGAAAGAAGAAGGCTTGGTTCCTGCATGTGCAAAAGTAAAGGCAGATCCAAGCTGTGTTAGGAGATTAAGGGCACACTTGGAATTAATTAGTTTCTGCATTGCTTTGAGAATTTTATATGCTGGGCTTGAGAGTGCTGCTGATGTCATCTGCCATGAAAGCACAGCTGGATCGCAGCATGAAGGCAGCAAGTCCTTGAGACAGAATCACACTCCTGGTATTTCAGACACAATCACATGCAATTTTCTGGCAATGGGTGCTGCCTTATAGACAAGGAAGTTGGTCTGGAAGCAGAGATGTAGATCTGTCCCCATAGCAGGTAAGCTGGTGTGGCACAGCCATGCACTGGTTCTCAAGCACTCAGTCAAACCATGGCCATTTGGGTCTGCCTGTACTTGCACACTGATCTTGGCATAAAAAATGATGAATACTTCTTGCATCAGGGTTACAGAGAAGTCTCTGTACCTGAGCAGTATGGAGGTCCCAAAATGTACATGGAGCAATAGGATGAGAGTGGCAAAAAGCAAAAAGGTTAGGAGTGACAGTCCCAGTTTAGGGACAGGAAGGAAAGGCTTTGACTGAAATGATATCACTACAAGTCCTGCATGTTGAATCACAGACTGGGAACTTGAGCTTCAAGTGGTGGTCAAATCCCCACTTGGCATGCTAAATCCTGCCCTCATTGTTAGGGTAAATCCTACCCAAGGAGTGGAGAGAAATATCTGCTTGAAATGAAGGCTGGATGTCCTCTAACTTTCCTGATGTTTTCATTATTTAAAATTTGGAAAAAGAGAAAAAGGCACCAGTTTTATTTCAGGGAGACCTCAGTATGTCAGGACTAATAGGCTTTACATTTATTCAGGGCCAGCTTACAACTGTAAGTGCAGAGCAGTTTTGCACAGTGCTGCCTCACATCTTGTTGATGAGCAGCATACACCTTTCCATTAGCTCCCTTTTGTTGTGACACTGCTGTTTCCTGGGTTACTGCCTGTGAATTCCATCTTTGTAAGACTGGACTTCTTGTAACCCCAGTGCAAAAAAGAAGCTTTTGCCTAGAAGTCTATTAGGAATGTAGTGATCTTTTCAGATGTGGAGGCAATTTTGGCCTGCTTCAGCCTTTTCATCTTTCAGATCTTGGGCTAAGCATTCTCCATACTATAATGCAAAATGCGGTTAAATTCATGATATTGCAGATATCTTTATCCATAACGATGGAATTAAGCTTTCTCTTTCCCATTCCTTCATAAAAAAGCAGCGTGTCATCTGCATTTACAGCTCAGTAAATGCAATGTCATATTTCAGTTGAAATTTGTCTGCATTGTGCATTGTTTTGCCCTCTTTCCTTTCCTGCACTACTGGAAATTAATTCCTCCCCAATTCTTTTGGTGTGAAGAGCGGCGAAAAAAAAACAAAACTAACAAGGAAAGTGCTTATTCTAGATAAAATAAAGTAAGCTGAAGTTAAACAAAGCATGTCACCTTTTCAGGGATAAGTTGACACTTGCATCAACACTAGACTGGTAAAGCAGCAACTAAAGTGTGGGAGCATAAGCTAGAAATGTTGAAATGTCAGCAGTTTGGTGAGAAGGGAGCTGATTGCTGACCAAAGGTTTGGGCACAGGTCTGTGAAATGCGCACATGCCCTCCTTGCACGAAAGTAGGGGGGCATAGAGAAATACCCCGGTGTTTCACACAAACTGTGGCTGGCCCCTCGTTTGCATTCACTAGAGGTGGTGAAGCTGTGTTCAGGTGTAGTAATGCAGTCACTTCCCTCCCTCCCTGGGAACAGAGTAAAATTACAGCTCTTACAAGGCATTTGACAGAACTGCAAATGATGAGAGCACACCACTTGAAATGAAACTCAGATGCACAAGGCTCCTCCTGAAACACAGCTTGATACTGCAGCTCAGAGCGTGACTCATACGCATCTCCTCCCTGTCACCGCCATTAGGCCTGCAGGACAGCTCAGCAGGCAGTGGTAGACTGAGTCACCTTCTCCCCCGTATTTCATGAAGCTTGCAGGGGAAGAAATTAAATCAAACCATGAATCTAGTGATGTTTTATTAGGGTTTTGCTTTTGGAAAGTATGCTGTGGGTTTCTGTTAGGCTTGAAGTTTTTTCCACAAGCCATCTCAACAGATTCCCTGCTGCCTACTTCCACCAGCCTGCTCATTGCACAAATCAGCTTGAACACGTATTCTGCTACCAGCTCAGGAAACATAAAGCTTCCAACAAAGGCTTTAAACCTACTGCAGAAACCAAACCAGAAAGACAGAAGGACTGTCTTAATTAAGCTGAAGCTGTTTAGAGTAATGTTAAGTGACACCAGTTGTGAAGACACATGAAGATTAACCACCAACCTCCTAATTGCTTTGAAATTCTACATTCTCTCTGCAAGAGAATTCACCTCTTCAAGAGTTGATAGAATGAAGTGTGAGGGGCCATAAAGAATAAAAGGCAGGCTGAGTTCCTTTTTAAAAAACAAAATGGTAAAGACTCGTAGTTTGTGCAAGGCAGGATATGGTAATTAACAGGAGAATCCCCAAGGTTATATAAAACCTAAAATCTTTCAGAGGCAAACCCATGCTATTTTCTTCTGTTGACAGCACATTACATTCTCATCAGGGCAAAAAGTATAGTATATGTAAAAAGCCATAACTTTGATTAGGAGTCAGATAGAAAACAGTATCACAGCTCTTTGTTCTTTCAGCAGCTTTTTAGATGGGGACAATTTTCCTTGAAGTGAATACTTGTTCTTGGATCATACACTCTTCTTCTGAGTGCATGATGCTTCCTTAGACTTTTGGGAGGGAATGGCTCAAGAAAAGAAAGGCAAAAGATCAGAGTATAAGCAAGAGTCAAACATGAAAGCTTAATCTAGAAGAGCTGGATTTTGCCCCATCTCTCCTGTTTGGGCTATTCCAAGCAGTGAAGGGAGAATTAGAATCTTTAGAAGTCAGAGGCCACCCATCC
The DNA here is from genome assembly GCA_013396755.1 of Sclerurus mexicanus. Classification (NCBI taxonomy): domain Eukaryota; kingdom Metazoa; phylum Chordata; class Aves; order Passeriformes; family Furnariidae; genus Sclerurus; species Sclerurus mexicanus. The sequence goes on along the minus strand of VWZF01003473.1, from coordinate 195,035 downwards.
TTCTTATTTAGACATTCACAAAGGATGTATATTGATTTAACATTGTTTACTTAAAAACATCCACCAAGCAACACTGGAACAGGTTGCTATGTGGACTAAACCTACTAAAAGGAGGGAGGAACAAAAGTTGTAAATACTAGTCTTTAAACAGATTTACTACAATGCAAAATTCTTTAATGGTCAAACGAGAAGCATCATCAGTTAGATTTTGAAAGGAACTGCGATTCTCACTTGAGTTGACTAGACTATGAGAACATATTGCACCATTCAATGCTTTCTTGTACTTTGCGCTGTGTTTTCCCTTTGGAACAGCTCCATTCACTCATGTCAAACTTCATGTCAGTCATAATTTCATCTATATTCTCATAGTTATTTATTCCTGAATATATATACTTTCCTTTTCTCCAGAGCTCTCAGGCAAACCACTGTCTTCCATTTGTGAGCAGAACAACATACTCACAAGCCAGTATAGACATATAATGGTAGTCATGACTTAGAAGAAATCTGGCAGTCACTGTGGCAAGCTGTCACCGCCAAGTCTGTGACAGCTGTTCCCTGAATGCCAGTCCAGCAGGAAAGGATAGGTACTTGCTTCTATGACCCATGTGTGACTGTCACACCACTTATTTAGGGCCAGAAGAAACAAATTCATGCTGCACTATGGAATGTAAAAACGGCCCAGTGTGATGGGTTTGTTTTTATTCTTTACCCATGGTCTTAAAATCCTCACTGTATTTGCAAGAGCACTTCAGGCCTACAATTTCACAACTATTTCAGTTACTTTATCATCATCCAAAATAGCAATTCAACAGGTGAAACTGTTCAGCTGTCACAAAAGCAGAAAAAAAGTGGCATCTCCCATGTATCTGTGCAAAGAAACACTTTTCTGTCAGCAACAACATTTCCAGTTTGCTATCCCTGTGTGAGTGCCTCTGGGTTTACCTCCAGCAGAGGGCAGAAATAGACATGAGGTTCACCAAGCACAAATGTGATATCCTGAGGTTTTGCCAGGGATGCTCAGTAAAGGTGAGCCCAGACCAAGATTTTGCATCCAAAGGAGATTTGAGAAAGCTCAATGTTGTATATGTAGCTAAATTCAGTGTTCATTGCAGTAGCAATGGTCTAATGAAAAATTCTTCATCCAAACACGACCAGCCTATGGGGATATTGCAGCCTCAGTTTGAACTTGATCCCTGTCATCCAATTCTCTCTCAGCTATCCAGTTGCTTGTTTCCAGAGATGTGAAAAGCCATTATTTTTTTAAAGTACAATGTACTTTTATGTTCTTAGACATAATGCCATTATATGTTTTGTACGGCATACTGTTCAATCCCATTTTTTAGGAATATGGTACTCGAAGCATCTGTATTATAGCAGGAGTCAGAAAACAAAGGTGGAGTTATATTTTGGGAAATAGTCTCTGTGCAAAACAAGTGATACAGGGCACAAGCATTTTTCCTGCAAACAGCTACCAGAAAGCAAAGTTACAATACATACATGAGAAATTCTGATTTGGGAATGAGCTATATTTTGAAACCTCTCTTCTTTCTCTCCTTTTCCCATGAGATCTTTTTCCCATGTATCTTTGCTATTGTTTCCTGCCTACTGATGATGACCCTGTCAGCCTTGCACCATAAAGAAAAAAAGCCCCACAGAAGGTGTCATTTCCACCCCTGAGGACCAGTGATGACCTCAGAGAGGCCCAAGATCCAAAAAAGATTGCAAATTGTCTCACTCTGTTCCCTGAAATACATTTCTTCTATGAGCTGGTTGAAAAATATGCACAAAGGGGACAAGTAATTTGTATCACCTCAAAAATAATGAGCCTGTGAGTAAACTATATTGCTAAGGATATAATTCTCTAAAAGTTTGATTGCAGTCCTTAATATTGTGAGTACTCTAGAGTCCCTGTGGCCCTTGGTTTTACCTTCTCTTTGACTTCAGCTTTCAGGCTTCCTTTCACAAGAGCACTCTCTTGCTTAGGCTTGGCAAAATATGGGATGAAAGATGCACCTATGCATTTGTTTTGCAACTTCAATTTTGTGAAAGTCCTAAAGGCATCTGTTTATCTGTGGTAATGGTAGCTAATGAATAAAATCAATAGCTGAATACTTTTAGTGGCTGAGGGAAGAAAATGCTTCAGACAGGAAAAAAAAAACCAAACCAAAACAAACAAACAAAAAAAACCCAAACCACCAAACAATGAAAATGTAGATTAGTGTCTAAAATAATAAAGTATAGGAACATTTTTCTTTTCTCGAATATTCACTGGATTCCTCAGAAAAAAATTCAGAGGAAGCATCAAACCTTTCAAAAACATTCTTATTTCTTTATATTTTACAATAGCTTTTTCTTACTTGCACACACACAACTACTCACTGCATATCAATAGCAGCCATTACTCTCACGTAGTTGTGGTTCAACAAAATACCTCAGCAGGAAGAGTGGGAGAGAGGTTGTCTTTCAGTCATGTTTCTACAGATAAAAGCATATTTCTGACAAGCCTGATTGTTGGGGGGGTTCAAGCTGAGGACTTCCTCTTCTGAAATATTTTAAAGACATGTGTTCCTGGGGACAGCTGCTGTTTGGAAAGGTCAGTGCACAGAGAGGCAGGGCAGGCACTGCTCCCTCATTCCACACATCCTTATCCATGGCTGCAGCCTCCAGTTTTGCCAGGAAAAATGCAGTCAGAGGGAGTGGAGAGGACCATTTTGTCCACATTGACTAATCTCTTTCAGTCTACTGGTCTGCACAGTTGAGAGCAAGGGTTCAAAACTGCGGCTGCAAGCATTCCTACCCTGAGAATAAGCATCACAGAAGCAACACTGATAGAAGAACTGATAGCTAACGTGACCCAAGCTGTTGAGGTCTCAGATACACAAAACCACCTTGTGTGGTGCAAAGACTCATGCTGCAGTATAGCTCTGTGTGTGGGGAGTCCACAGTGGCCTTGTAATAACAATAAGCAATTGTTTGCAAATTGAAAGCTATTTTTGTTCTCTGATGTTAGTAAGCAAATGAGATGGCAGCTGATTTACCAGATGATGCTACCATATCTGACTAAAATAATAAAGGATAGGAACATTTTTCTTTTCTAGAATACTCACTAGATTCCTCTGACAAAATTCAGAGGAAGCATCAAACGTTTCAAAAACATTCTTATTTCTTTATATTTTACAATACCTTCC
>VWZF01003473.1:155453-181617 GCA_013396755.1 Sclerurus mexicanus | reverse complement strand
AAAAAAGGAAAAAAAAAAACAAGACTACAACAGAAACCAGAGCATTAAGGCATTAAGAATCTGTTCCATTAGGAACTCAGCAGGAAGGTGAAAAGTTTAAGTAACTGAAAAACAGAGTAACAGACAGCAGTTGGAGATTGTGGTGCAGATGCGTATGCACAAAAATATTAATGTAGTATGCTGTCAAAGACATAATACCTCTAGTTCAGCCATATGTAAACAGGCACAGTTCCAGAGGAATAAACCAAACTTCACCCACTTAAACTCTGACTTCATCTTCGTGTGTGTCTGTACACAGAATCTGGGTTTGAGAAAGAAGAGATTTTACTTGTGCATGTTTTGATACATATCAAAAATAAAATCTTTGGGTTTATTTTTTTAAGGTATATTTTTATTCTCTTTAATCAGAGCTGAGCAAGTTTTGCACAAGTCTAGTTTCTTCATTCTGGCACTTGGGAACTCCGAGTCCTGTTTTCAATTGCTAACTGACAGCAATTACATGCAGAGCTTTGAGCAAATCACTAAATCCCTCATTTCTTAGTGGAGAATATAACTCTTCCTCAGAGGCAGGAGAGGTGCTGCTGCAGTAGAAATAGTTTCCAGATCCACCAGCAAAGAACTAAGTTGCAGTGAAGGGTAAACAAGCAGGTGAGCAAGAAATAAGCAGTTTAGCAGACCTAAGTCACAAAAGCTTTCATGTAATCTACAGATAATTCAGTACTAGGCAAGTGCTACACAGTTTAAGATTAAACAAAAGAATTGAGATGTGTAATTACTTCTTGATGGGCTTGGGTTTGGTTGTTTGGGGTTTTTCTCCAATGTAGACCTAAGCCTTTAAACACTGCTATGGCTTGGTTTTATTTATACATTTATTTGTTGTAAAGGAATGGTAGCTTTTCCACCCATGCTGATAAATGATCCCTTCTATTAAGGTCAGTACTAGTTGCTTCTGTCAGAACACAGCTCTCAAAACCACAAGAAGGTGGTCTTGTCTGTAAACAGCCCTAAATAACTTATTACAGGAGACACTTAGTAGGACAGAAATGTTTATCAGGCTTAGCCTAGAAGTCTTTTACACAGACTAAACTGACTGGCATTTTAAAGTAGACACAGATGAAGAGACGAAGGAGGTCAGGAACTATGTGTACTTTGAAAAGAGACACAAATGAGAAGAAGCAATGTGTGTCCTTTGGTGTGTACATTTCTGCTTCAAGCAGCCATCTCAGTCATCTCTTTGAATGCCAGCCTGCCTTTTTTCACTGAAATGTTCACATACTTTAACCATGTGTTGATCAAATCTTACAATGAAATCTAAAATCAGTCATGCCTATAGGACTAAACATGTCTTTTATTGCTGGCAGGAGAAATGGGAGGTTCTTTTCCAGATTTATGACATCACTGATGACTGTAGTCCTAACAAAAATGAAAGAGAAATATTCTTGCTTTTAAAACATTCATCTTTAGTGAGGTCTTCAGGTATGGTCAAATATTTTTTTTTAAAAAAGCACAATTCATTTGTGCTGCCTCTGTGTTCCTGCAGCATATAGATGACTAGAAACGGACACAGTCCCTGGACTAAACAGATATTTTGTCTTTTCTCCAGATAATATTGTTTGCAATAGGAAACAATGAAACCCATGCAATGACATTGAAGACAAAAGGCATTTTACTATTATTGCATTATGCTAGACATTTGATTTTGTCAAACTCAGTTTTCCTCCTGTCTTTTTAAACTAATCTCTGCTCTATAATCTCAGAACATTATATAGCCTTTCAAAATTTTTGCTCTATGCCCAGTCTTTCACTCTGTGTGATTCAACCAAATGTGCCTCCTTAGCCCAGTTTTTTCTAAATGGCAGCAGCCAAACTGATAGTGGTGGAGATAGAAGAAGGTTTGATAGCCAGGGCTGCCTAATTGGTGTTGTCTCTGATACCAAACTATCCATATCTCACATGCTTCATGGACAAGAGAAGGAAGAATGTTTAGGCTTAGCTGGTTTTCAGATTTGCTGCGGTGTACAAGGGCAACTTTACGGGTCACAGCTGTGCTTATCTGAGGGTTTCCTGGCTTTTTACATTTCTGCCACCCGTAAGCCATCAAGACTGCTGTTGCAGAGTGGTGACTTTACAGAGCAGCTCAAGGGTGTGACATGATCATTTTAAAATTCCAACACAGGCTTTGTTTTGCTGTAAGAGACTGGACTCATTTTGTCACAGAGGTCTCTATTTCACCTCAGTGTTCCGCACCCCTGCACTGTATATACTGTCTTCTGCATTGCTGAGAGTCAGGCCTGAATTTTCCACTGCCAATTAGCAAAACAAGTCTCATGGCTATGATGTCAAGGAGCTCTAATGCATGTCTGTGTTATTATGGCAGTCAAATGCTACGTTACACAGAGCTGAAAGTGTGCAGCACAGAGTGAAACCAGGACAATGTCTGTATCTGTAAATGTGGGTAGCAAGGCATGTGATCAGTAGTAATGATACTCTATGCCAACATACCTTTTATGTCATTTGAAACTCAAAGCCAAGAGTCACATGCTTCCAACAGTCAAAGATGTATGGGGTGGCCATGTATCAACTGCATTTTTGTTATTAAAGTATAGCACTTGAGGGTTCCACTCAAAGTTGATGTTTGACTCTGCTGGGGATTGTCAAACCCTAGTCTCTGTCCCAAAGACTTTACAATCCCTCTTGTTGCTTTGAGCAAATTTTGCATTAATGCATTTTAATGGAGCATTTGAAATAAGCCTAAAAGGCATTATATATTTTTTGACTGCAGTTACTAATTTCAGAGTTTTCAAGGCTCCCCACTGCACCCCATACCCTGAGGGAATCTGTTCTCAGTTTCACTCTCATTGAAACCTGACATGCTCCAGAAGTCCCGGGAGCTGTTCTGGGTTGTAGCAGGTGCCCAGTTCACAGATGGACCACAGAGATGCACATGGCATGCTCCTCCCCCATTTCTCCTTCCTCCAACCTAATTTCCACCAGTCCATGTTGATGGGAGTTTCTAAGGATGGTGACTTTTTAGAAAACAGATGCTTTTTTTACAAGTGACCGTTCATTATCTGCTTGAAGGCAATCCTCTTCCATATAAAATCCTTGTGTGAGTAGAAGAGAAGCAGTTTTATTGTTCTGGGTAGACTCTTGGAGGCAGCATACTTACTCTGAGAGATATCTGCTATTTCTTGTACCAAGAGTATTTTATACTTTCAGCAATGTAAGGCAAACAAATCAGTGTAACGAAGTCCAAGCTCCTGACTCAGTAGGAAGTAGAACAGGGAAGTCCTGCTGCCTTTTATTCTTAGACTTCATCCCAGGGAGAACGGCTATTTGTTCTGCTGAATGAACAGTGTGAGGAGCTTTGCAATTTCGGGAGTAGCACTGAGCACAATCCTTGCTTGACTGGCTAACCAAAAAAGCATCTGGAACTCACCCGTTCTGATTCACAAAGAGCACATTGCTCCAGGCTTCCCATGGATGTGCTAAAATACAAGGCTGTATTCCAATCTTGAAGATGACAGACAGGGTTGTGTTGCACTCCTTTCAAGTACAATTGGGAGTCACAGGCCAACCTACCTAGGTGTGCAGACAGTGGTATGGACCCCTTTATATAAAGTCACTTAAATTATGTTAGCCACTTACTGACACTGAAAACTTGATTTTGACCTCACCCATTAACTCATCGCTGACTATACAACCTACGCATTTTGTTGCAGTAGCTGATTTCTGGAGCTCACACAAGTTACACATGTTGCTTTGTGAGTAATTTCATCATCTTCTCCTTGTTAGGTACTACGTCTCCACAAAACGTAATCTTTCACTTACTGCAGTAGGTAAAAGCTTGTCTGAATCACACTAGGCACGAAGAACGAGTCACAGTTCAAAAGGCAAAGAAAAATAATAGGGTTCAGAAGAGTTTGGCTGAGAACATATCCTCTAACGCAAAAAATTTAAAAACTATCCTAGCAAAGTTCATAAAGGTGTAATATAAATCATGGTAATTTAAAGGCTTACTCAGCACATTATACAGATTGTTATTTAAAATGTAAAGACTATATACAATGCCAGTCCTCTCATAATTTTTTTTAATCATTTTGCATCAGGATTTTTCAGATTAGTTATACAATAGGTTACTTTACTTATTCAGTGCTTACAAGACCACAAAAACTCACCTCATCTGAGTTACAAGAAGACCCACTACCATGCCCCTGTGTTTACCCTTATCTGAGACGAGCCCAGGATGAGAAGTGGATTTCACTTCACTCATGAAGATGCTCATACCCCTCAAATGTGTCTTGAAGAAGAGAGATAGATTCTTTGCATTCACATAAAGGGAAACCTTCTTTCTTGTCCTTCCAATCTGGTATTTTCAGACACATTAATTTTTCACTGTATCAAAAAGTAAGATACAGCAGTGGCATGATGGATCACTGACCGTGAGGCAAGTCCCTCAAAATGGTACCTGGAGGATTTTGACTGAAAAGGAGTAGATTTCTGGTCTTTTTCAGGTTATGAATATTCCTGTAGATGCCAGTGAAATGGAAAGAGTCATGGATGCTGATACTGCTGTTTCCAGTGATTAAATCATTACTCTGCCTGAGTCAGGAGTTCTCTCTATGACCACGAGATTGGGTCAAATCCCTGACTTAAGAAGTTCTTCCCAACTAGAACAAATCCATAACCTTCAACAGAAAACAGTCCAAACATTGCAGATTTGTAAACCTTTACTTTATGTATTTTAAATATGTGGCCACAAGTGTGTGCAATTCAGCGGTAAGGCTCAAACAGCCTTGCACCCTCACCTACTTCCTCCCAGTCAACCTCAACTTTTTCCAACTTTTCCAAACCTGAGAGTTTTTGTAAAGAAGTGAAAAAACTAAATAGTTTCAATACATACGTGTAGGTGTTAAAGACCAGATTTCTGGTCAAGCAATTCAATAATATGGTTTTTTAATTCCACCTTCCTGTAGGACAAATGCTTCTGTAGTTCCCATTAACCTTCACAGGGTGTATGGATCTACCTCAAAGAAAGAAAAAGTCTTTTTTTTTCAGCCTTCATGCATAGCTTATGACCTGGAGACTAAATTTTGGCTCAGGGTCTTCTGTGAACAGGTTCCAGAACAATTTGAAGAGCTCAGTCTTGGGCAATGTGCTTATAGTTTTCTTATTGCCTCTTATTTTTGCATCCACCTAATGATTATGTAAATGTTGTATGTTTATCTTCTATCACTATACTATAAAATAATTTCTAAAATCACATTTTAAAAATTACCATTATTCCACAGATTTTAAGTTCAAGCACTCAATTCCTCTCTAACTCCTATGGAGAAAAAAATTAATGCCTATTTTAATCACTCACTGTTAGATTTCCAATTGTTAATTCAACCTCCAAACTAGTGAGTACCTTCCTCTATTCTACTGTGTTGAATAGTAGTAGTGGACAAAACCATACAGCATGGCCTGTTTCTAATTACACTCTCATGTTTCCTTCTAATGAACCAAAAAGAAAAAAATCCCCATTTTGTGCATTGCCTGTTAACCTCTGAAAAGGTCAGTGCCTTGCTCCTGTAAATGCAGCACACTTTTTGCCTTAAATTTAGCATAGTTATTACTTTCTGGAAGGCAGAATGTTTCTTGCTTAGACTCGTGGAGAATCAGGCTGGCCCTTTTCATTCAACTTCTGTATTTGAAGGCTCACAGAAAAGTAATTAAGTCTGACCATGAATGTAATAGCTGCCACAAACGTTGCCTTGGCTACTTATCCTTTATGTGCAAAATTGATGACTGATACAGCATGTTTTCCATAAAAAGATATACATACTCTTGTCTTGAAGATCTTAAGCCATGGTAGAGCAAGGATTTGCATTCAAGTATTACTAGTTCTAAACAACCTTATGTTGGTTACTTCCAGTTACCAAACTATAGGAATCAGCAACACACATACTTTTGCCTACCAGACAACTTCTTTCTGCCATGGGCCAAAAGCCCCAGATTTGTGACAGGAAATTTAGGTCGATTTAATCTACTGCCAATTAACAAGTTGCTAGTTACTGATCCTGTATTGAGAAATAAAACAAGTAAGCAAACATATAAACACCTGAGCTTTGCTCCTGACACCTTTCCTGCTCCCTTTTCGCTGTCTTTGCTGCACTCAGCCCCTTCATAGATGTGGCTAGTGACACAGGGGATTTGGTTGATGCATTGTTGTTCCCTTAGTTTTGCTTTTCTCATTTCTGATTTCACTGCCCCAGCACTGAGTCCCCCACAGGCTGATGTTCCCTCAGAGCTGTATGCCCTCCTCACTGGGCGACTCTTTGTTCTATGCTGCCTAAGAAGCCCCTGAAAGCAAAAATTAAAACCCAAAATCTGATGGGGCCCTAGGTTCGTTTTATGGCACAGCTCAAAAGCCAGAGCTGGAGCAATTTTTTTGTTTCTTTAGTTGCTGAGGAGTCACCATAAGGGTAACTATGTCTCCAAAGAGTTACCATGGTAATTACCAGACCTCCCTTGGCACTTTGGACACCTTACTACTGAAAGAAAGGAGAAATGGCCATCTAGAAATCTTGGAAAACCACAGTCCAAGCCAGGCAACTGCTGGCAGCAGCTCAATAAAGCAAACGTGCCATGAGGGAAGATGTGCTAATCTGTTAAAAATACGGGGTTATACTTTTATCAGGTTTAAAGTGGCCTTAGTTGGTGAGGTCTATGAGTCTGTTCCCCTAGTTGACTGGCTTTAAACAAGTAGCTTTCTACTTGTTTCCCATTGTAGCCCTTACTGTGCCTTCCATGTGAAAGCAGCACACGAACTAAGAGAACATTTGCAAAAACATGCTGTGAATACTATGCATGGGTTTATAAACACAAGCAGGGATTCAATTGTAAATGGCAAAAAAGAGTAGCAGGCAACGAGGTCTTCAATTATTAACTAACAAGGCTGAGCTGACCCCAAGGTTTTCCTCCACGCTTGTGAAGCAGAGCAGGGGGATTTCACTGAGTGCACAGCATCAGCCTGATCAGAAAAGCAGTGCTGTGGCAGCCAGCCAGTAGAGCACTCCTAAGGGTGTAGCAGCTGGGTTTCTGGATTACATAGGTTTTGCTCTCATGGAGCTGAGCAAAACCTTGAGATGTCTCTGTCATCCTGGCTTACTCTCTCAGGGTGGGGAACTGATTCCAAATTTACTCATCTCTTTCCATCTGGGATGTGTCGGAGTATCCTTTCCTTCTATTCCAGAAAGGCACAGAAGGGCTTCCGGCAGCTTCCCTGTGTACCCACCACCTGTGGGATGGGTGTTAGATACCCTACAGTGTCCACATAAAAAGTATATACCACACTGGGACAGTGGATATCAAGCTGGATATCTTCCCCGGTCTCCAGTGTCTCTGAGACATGACGCTGAAATCCTGGAGGAGCAAATCTCACATAGCACACAGGGAAAACCTGTGTTCTTCTTAGGGAAATGGAGTGCCTAGAAACATGGACTGCCACCTGTATCACCTGATGGCTGCTGCCATGTCTGCTGCCTATCTTCCCCTGCCACCTGATCTCTCCTTCTTTCTTTGTGTGAACCTGCTCCAAAAAGCTTTGGAGACAGACATTTGGGGAAGCTAGAAGAAAAAAGGAGGCACAGGAGCCCCATGGAACAGAATAAAGTAGACTGTGCTTCCATGAGTCTTGTGAGCTGTCTGCATACACACTCATGGGTTTCCCTTTTTTTTCATCCTATTTTTTTTTTGTTTGTTGGTTTGATTTGGTTTTTACTTTATTTCTAGCTTTCTTAGTAAGTCTAACCTTAAAAGAACAGAAATGGAAGTAAAATAAGAAATAAGAGACCTGGTTTCACTTCTGACACTAGGGATTGGGGCCTTTCCAGCATCTTAATGATGGGTGTATAGCAGAAGCTCAGCTTTGGTAGAAAGTCTTCGCTCACTACTAGCCTAATAGTTAGGATTTGACTTTTTTTTTCTTTTGCCCTGTCCACAAAGTCTGTTCAGACATGAGCATCAGAGATAAGCTACAAAGGACAGATATATGTTTGCCACCTAACTACACTAAGCCTATTTATGACAAAGGGTGTCTGCAGAGTCACAGTGAAGACACAGTCCGTGTTGGAGTTAAGTACTGGACAGGAGAGCAAGTTTACAGAGGAAGTGTGTAAGCCAGCAAAATGAATCTGCCTGTGATAACATACACAAGAAGTGGATTACTGGACTGTTCATTAATGAAGCTTGGTGACCAGAAAGGTTACTGCAATAGGAATTATATTTAATGAAGGAGGCATCTGCTCTGGAGGAATACTGTATCTCCTAGTACCTGAGATTATTCTTGTATTTGCACATATCTGGAAGGAATTATACCCTTTGTACAAACTGCTATGATTTTCTTTTGTCCTACATATTCATCACTGAATAACCCCCTTGACTTTAATGGAGCATCACCTAGAATGTATTTTCCTGTGCTTTAGAAGAATATATTGTGCATGCATCCTGCATACATTATTTAAACAGAAGAACTACAAAAACACCATGAAATGTATTCATCAGCCTGACTGACAGAGCTGTTAAACACCTGCAGGTCCTATTTATGGTCAGTGGAAAGTGGGGACAGAGGCATCGCCTCTTTTACATTCTGAGGAATTCTGAGGATATTGAAGTGAAGGTTTTTAATGGTGCAATCAAATCATTATAAGCAAAAAGCTACAAAATCAAAACAATGAAAGCATCAGTTCATTAATGGAACAGTTCCAGCCATCTGGTATTCATATGTTCTGCACTGGGGCTGTTATTGTGTAGATATAAATGACCCAATCTTACTTTCCAGCAAGAGCTTTCATTAACTAAATATATCCAAATTTTTTATTGTTCAGCTAATATTACAGGCCCTATCCTGTGTTTTGAAAGAGGCTTTTTTTTTAGAGTTTTGGACAGTTAAACTTCAGTCCCACATTACTTCTCCTTTGGGGATGTGTGTATTCCCCACTCCACTGTAGACACAGCACCTCTTAGAAAAGTTTTAGTTACTTATGGTGCTGATGCTCTAGTATAGAGAGAAGAATGGGCTAATTATTATTTCAGTAAAAATAACAACTCTTAGACACTAATGATAAATACTGTCTCTAAAATGAAAAGACAATCCTAATCTATGACTGAGTTTGTCACTTGCTGTTGTTTTTTTTTTCTTTCAAATTATAGCTCCAACAGCTCTTCTAAGACCACAGAAGAATAGAATAGGTAAGCTTGGAAAGGACCACAGTGGGTCATCTAGTCCAACCTCCTTGCTCAAGCAGAGTCATGCGAGAGCACACGGCAGAGGATTGTGCCGTGTTCTTGAATATCTCCAGTGAAGGAGATTCCTCAGCCTCTCTGGGCAATCTTTTCCAGTGCTCGGTCACGTGCACAGAAGTTCTTAATCATAGTCCGGTGGAACTTCCTGTGCATCAGTTTCTGCCCATTGGTTCTTGTCCTATTGCTTGGCACTACTGAGAAGATCCTGGCTACATCCTTCTGACACCCTCCCTTCAGATATTTACAGACATTGAAGAGATTCCCTCTCAGTCATCAATTCTTGATGGTTAACAGGCCCAGCTTCCTCAGCATTTCCTCATAAGAGAGGTGCTTCAGTCCCTTAGTCATCTTTGCTGTCCTCACTGGGTCTGCTCCAGGAGCTCCATGAAAGATCTGCCATTTAAACAGACCAACTGATGGGTAGAGTTATATACAGTACAGAGGCATCCATCTGACTGTTTCCAAGCAATTTCTTTTTTTTTTTAGTCTTGTGAAGGAATCTGGTATTCAATTTATTGGTGGAAAAATATAATTCAGTTCCATGTGAGAGACAGGATAAATTATGGGTTTTAGATGCTCTCTGTTCACTAAGAATCTCTCTTTGGGGCAGGATTTTATATTCGCTGTACCTCACAGCTAGAGCCAAATGGGCAGGTGCTGGAGCAGTTCTCCATGGTGTCTGCTGCACTTGCTGGGGGTAAAGCTTTCCCTTATTTCCTTGTATCCTCAGGAGAAGGGGGATTTCAGTCATTTCATGGCAGACCAGGCCCATATGTTTGATGAAGAGACAAATCAGAATAACATTCACCATCCAGTCTTTCCTCAACACCCTACAAACAAATGATATTTCTTGGACAACCTGGAAAACAAAATGCTGCATGAGTAGCAGTGTCCAGGCAGCTACTTGGTCTTTTATGCATTTTTCACACATGCGCAGCTTCCCTGAAACAGTCGTGATGGGCCAGACAGAGGCTCAAGGCTGCGTGCTCCTTGGAGCTGAAGGACACATGGGGTTGTTCAACGCTGCCCTCCCACAGGAGATGCATGTCCCATGCTTCCCCCACTGCCTTCCCTGGATGGAACCTCCAGCCCTCCTTGTCTCTATCCCTACCACAAAACCATAGCTCCCCTCACTGTCTCGCCTCCCTTACCATTGTGAAGCCACATGTGTCAGCTTCCTGGCCTCCCATCTGGGAGCCTCCTGGCAGCCTTCTGCCCCCATGCCTGCCCCCAACAAGCATCATACGCTTCACACAGCCATCAGCTCTTGTTGATGCATCTGACATTACATGATTTGTAAGATTATTAGCAGTAACTCAGAGGTTTATGGTCCGGTATGAATTATTACTGGATTTATCACTAGTGCACTGACCTCCTTGGCACCTCTGACAATAACTGCCTGAAGCACCTTACAAACTCTGGTCCAGCCATCTCAGGATAACACAGGCATTGTGAATGCCAGGACAAACCCAAACCTTCTTTCACAAATAGCTGATGCATTGGTCTCTTGGACAGATGCTGCTCTCATTTCTGGCATTGAGCTTTTCTAAACAGCCTGATCTGACCTAGATCTTGCCACAGAGGCTACAGCCCTAACTCTCAATATGCTCAGGCACCCATGGGCACCCAATTTTTCTTCAATCTTGGTCCTGCTATTAGGGACTAGGCAATGGCAGAAAGCCATGAAAAGCCAAAGCTTGGCTTCCAGGAGCACTACTATCATGTTAGCTTTTCAGCAATCAGGTACACTGCAGAACATGCTCGGGTCCAGGCCACAGGAAGCTGAGCTAGTGAGAGAGAGAGAGTCTCCACAGAAAGAGCTGCTTTTTAGCCTTAATGACTTTACAGGTTTTTCAGGAGTTTGTGGTTCATAGAATGTCATGCACTGCTACTGCGTCATAGCAAGAGGCCAGAGGAGACTAAACAAGGACAGAAGCACTGCAATGGAACAAAGATGATGTGGCTTTACAGACAGGGCTGCTTTCTTTCTGTGAGATTTCTCATGTGTCTGAAGTTGCTCTGGAAAACGGCATGTTATCTGACTGGGAGTAATGTTGGTATTTGCTTAGATTCCTGTGCATCCTGATCTGAACAGATCCCCTACATGTGAACACTGGCCTTCAGACAGTACATATACAACAAATGAGCAAAAAGTCAAACTCCAGAGAGTCCTTAATTCTGTGTGCATTGCAGGAGCTGTTCTTTGTAATGTAATACATGCTTTAGCAATCCACTACGAATGGTGGGATTTTAAGATACTGGAACATACTTAAAAACATACTTAAAAAGTGTAAACTTGTTCAAGGTCTCTAAATATTCCTATCTCTCATAATGCTGAAGCATGCCATTTTTTTTCCACATTAAGACACTACTAGTTATGACCTCATCTATTGTTTCCTTCAAAGCATCCATTGCACTGAAAGTTTCAGCACATTTCCAATCCAAAATGAAGTTGCCCACTACTAAATGAGCACCACAATATACTGCATAGAGAAGCAACAGAGTGAAGAGGCATATTAAGTTTAAATTCCCTGAATTTTTATTTTTTTAATTAAAAACAGCAGAGGTACTTTCCAGGCCCTGACTGAAGAGGAATTAGATGTCTAACTTTTCTGGTTTTGTATGACTAATCTCATAGACACTCGGTCAAAATTTTATGAATGCTGAGAATTAAATATATCACTGTCTGCACATATTAAGCATACTTATTATTTTAATTGATTCACTTTGAACACATGGAACTTTTGTGGTTTGTTCTGGAAGCAGACTTCTTTCCAGACTGAAGGATGTGAAAACTACTTCCCTATCTGGTGCGATTCAGTACATCTGAGTGTGATTACATAAACACGCCTCAGACCACGGAGCAGCACAGCCAAGTCTCGTAGCAGTTACATTCATTAAACTTTGTCAGACCATGTGATCTCCCCTGGACTTTCAATATTAGCCAGTTTCTTCTAAGATTTACTGAATATTCCCTATATTTTCTTATTTAAAGCTAGAGTGATTGACTGAGAATTAATTACATTATCCTTGAATAAATGATAAGTCACTGTTTCAGGACTGAACAAGCATGCCTGAAGTCACTAACAGAAAACAAAAGAACTGAAAAAACATTGCTGCCTTAACTACATCAGTTCACTGAAAGTGGACTTGGAAATACTTTTCTTTAAAACATGTGTCATCGTTTTACCTTCATATAATTCCATCCCATACATAGATCAGCCCTTCCCCATGACTTCAGGACTGCTATTTTCCTTCAAGGGTCAGTAGCTAGAGTCAATGCAGAGAGGGTCCTGACCAACAATTTCTGAGGAACCACAGGGATGCTAAAACAGGGCAATTTTCAATTTGCAGATGCAGTGGCTCTTACCATTGAGCATCTGCATACCTGCAGCTTCCTACTGAAGAATGCTTGAGGTTGTAGGTCTCACCACAGAGATGTAAATCCTGTCAGATCACCTTTTTCTTGAAACTTTGATTACTTTTAAGCTAATCTTGATACTGATAGTAGTATCAGGGCAACTGGTTGAGTTCCTGTCCCAAAAAGATGAGTGAAATCTGGCTTATAATGAAGCTACATACGAAATATTCTCATAGCACTGGAGAAATTTTACATTCTGAAGATGTGCTCTCTTATCAGTGGTCATGTAAGTCATCCCATTTCCACCACCAGGGAAGGATACATGCAGTTTGAGTACACTGTTTCAAGCCTGCAGTTGTCCAGTCTGGATGTAGATATGTAGATATCTGTATAGATATATCTGCATAGATAATATATATATATCTGCATAGATAAGAAACTATTAAAACTTGTCATCATACTTAGTGTGTGGATGCTAAACTAAGTATTAGAGTTTGTACCGGAACATGCTTCTTGGTCACCTCTTGCTAACCCTGGGTAGCTTGCTTTGAACAAGTAAAAGTTGAAAGCATTTTTCAAAGCCTGCTGAATGCTTAACAAGACTTTACAGCCAGTTGAAGTCTAGTCTTAGTGCTAAATTACAGTGCTGAGTACAAAAACAAGGTATGGTGTTGTATGGGGACGAAAGAAAAAAAAAAAAAAAACCAAGAAAAAAGCCATTTGACTGCCTCCTAAAGAGAAAGAGATCCTCACCAGCCATGACAGCAAAAGATCTGCTCATAGTCTCTGAAAACCTTTCCAGCAACAATCCCTGTGATTCAGCAGATATTGTCAGTAGCTATAGAAAACAGTGTCATCACTGTGGTGATGGTACACAGGCAAAGATCTGACTTGAGGAGGGCTGTCTCTGCTGCTTTCTGGTGCCTTGGGAAACACAATGAGTACTTTAAGAGGGCTTGATGATCATAATAGGCTTTTGTGCTGCTGGAGGCATTGATGACTTGTATAGCTGTAGGAAATCTCACTAAAAATCTCTGTGCAAGGGTTAAAAACGCTTAGCCATTTCAGACACCAAACGCTAAGTGTTGTGCAACATGCTGTCTTTTCACTTGATGCATGTACATGCAAAAGTGGCCTCTAGATGCTCCCGCAATCCAACGAAATCAATCTGTTTCACAGTAAAAACTGATGGAGGATGGGAGGTGGGGAAGACGTTGAACCTGGTTTGGTATAATAAAATAACTCTTCTGAATCTGAAAAACTATCTGTTGTGCAGCCCTCTTCACGTCCGACGTTAAGGGTTTCGTGAACCTGCAAGTTGACTCTTTCCTATGAATGAGGCTCCAAAACGGGTCTTGCCGACATGGGCAAGAGATCCGAAACTTTCCCAGGACGAGCACTGTGGCTGCTCCAGAAACACCTGCATACCACGGCCACGCAGCCTCTGCCCGAAACCCCGCAGTTCTTCCCCAGGGCAGCCTCCGCGACTACTCAAGGTCTGCCACGGGGAGTGGGCGGAAAGCGGGGACGCCGCCGCTCCTCCCGGCGCTCCTGCCGGCGCCTGCCACGCTGGGGCCCCGGCGGAGAGAGATCGGGGCCGGCGGGGCGGGGCGGAGCGGGCACACCTGGGCCCCCGCCCGGCGGAGGAGCGCGGGCGGAGCGGAGATGAAGAGAGCCCNAGTGTTGAGCACTTGTTTGATTAAGGGACACTAACAGCACTTTGAGTCGGTCCTGGGTTTTTTTTTTTTCCTCCTCTACTCTGTGAAGTCGCTTTGGATTTATTTATACCAATTAAGGCAGTGGGAAAAGTCCTAGTCAAAAAATGGTTGCCACCTCTCACTCTTGACTTCCTCAGTCCTTTGGACGAAGAGCCTGCTAAGGTAGGATGGGAGCAGTGTCCGTGGTGTTTGCAAAGGTAAAGAACAGGGAGGTGAATGACAAACACGAGGGTATGGAGTGTTAGAGAAAGATCGGGAGGGTGGGGAGCAGGAGGGAAGCGAGGGGACAAAAGCCGTTAGCGAACAGAAGTGAGAAGGCGGAGGTGGAACCAGAGAGACCAAGTTTCTTCCTCTCGCTTTTCTCTGTGTTCTTTTCAAATAGCTCCACAGCGGGAACGAAACCATCCCAAAAAGCTGCTTGGTACGGATATATATGAAAACTTTTCGTTATTAGAAAAAAATGTTGGAATGTCTTGTGGATTGTATGAAACCAGTTCACACCTTCGTGATTTCAGTTGTCTGTGGATAAACTAGAAGCTGCTTTTCAAAAAGAAAGGGGGGAGGGAGGCCTTTCTTCTTTTATTTTTTCCCCTCCGTATTTGCTGTAGATTTGGATTATTTTTTAGTTGAATTTTTGTCTGTTTGTTTGGGGGGCTTTTTTGTGGGGTTTTTTGTTGTTTTGTTTGTTTGTTTGGTTTTTGTTGTTGTTGTTGGGTTTTTTGGTGTTTTTTTTTTGTTGAGTTTTTTTCTGTTGCTTGGGGGGGGGATTTTTTTTTTTAAGTTTGAAGACAAAATTTCCTGAGGGAGCCTCTGTAGGCAACTTATGTTCCCAAACTATGAGGGCATTGGGGTAGCTGCAGTCCTTTGACTGCTAAAAGCTGCTGCAACTCTTATCTTTACAAAGAAAGTCTCTTGCATGCTAAGTCAGGTTTGGTGTGTGTACCATTTGGTCTAAAATGAATCACTCTCAGGTCTGAGAGTCATGTTTCAATTTGGCAGCCAGGGCTGTGTGCCATGCAGCCTGTTACTCTTGCAAGGATGGGGTATACTGTAGTACTAAAATAATATTTCTGGCAATTTCAGCGGTGGACTGAAGCCATACTCTGTGTGCATAAGCGTGAGTGAAGCTCTGCCTTGCAGCTCGCTATTACTGGCTATAGGCGTGCCGCATGTTTCTGCTTAACTGATATGCGCTCCGACTTACAAAGTGACTTGATAGGCTTGTGTTTTACTGTTGTCCTTTATTAAATACGAACCACACGAATTCAAATGCTGTCTTGCTTCAGAACAGACTGACACTGTCTCATCCTGCGCAGTTGCACATGAACTGTAATTGTTGTGCTGCAAATAACCAAGGAATAATTTAGGAATACTCAGAAGTTCTGTTTCATGATCCATATGGTGTTGCCCTTATCACTCCTTAATACAGATTGCACTAGTTAGACCCTTGGCTGCTGTAAGCCTTGTTCTGAGAACTTAGCACTAACAGCACTTGTTGGCTGGGGAGAGGAAAACACTGGCTTGGTGTCTACTGTCTCTTCCTCCAGTCTTCAAAATAAATATTGAGGGTGGAAAGGTTAAATAGCTTTTGAGACAAAACACGTGGAAAATGCAAAATTAATGCTACACTGCATACCCAGCTTTAATATGTGAACACCACATGTGAGCAACAATCTTAACACTGTGTGTGAAAATACTTATGTTTGTGTGGTTTTCATCTGTAACTCTGTAAGATTGTAACTAAAATATAATTCCTTCTCTGCTTAAAAATGGGGAAAAATAAAAATATATCTTTAACTTGGTCTTGTAGCATCACACAATGAAACTATGTGGGGAATCCAAGAAAGAGTTGGGGATTGAAAAAAGTGTCTTGCTCTGGAGCAGAAACTTAGATAGTACTTACATGGCGCTCATTTTTACATCACTGCGACAAACCCTTAATAACACCTTAATGAATACTTTGAACTTTCTCAGTAGCTTCTCCACATTGAGCTTGCTTTGTCTGATTTAGAGGTTTAAATCAAAAGGGAAGTATTTCTTCTGAGCAGTTAATTCTTTTTGGAGACCTCCATCTTCTCTTTGAGTACCCAGGAGTTGAAGCACTAGCTCACGGAGGTGAGTTGCTTCCTACAGATGTCGGAAGAGCGGGCTTTGAGCACCTCTAGGTGGTGACCTGCCAGCACTTGCTGAATGCTTGCTGTACCATTTGCTGTGTATCTGGCTTTTTTATTATGTGGATACAGGGGAAAACTGAGTGCAGCTCTTTCACCATCGGGGCTGGATGGGGAACTCTCTCATAGCCATCAGTCATGGTCTTGGTGATGTCCAAGGATACATGGAAGAATATGAGAGTGGTAACAGGCTGTACTGTAAGGCAGTTGTGCTTTTCACTATCATTTTCTTTCCAAAATTAGAATTTGCTACATTATTGGGATCTTCTCACTTTCAGAAAGAAAAGTGCATGTTATTTAAGGAACACTTAAATTCAGTTTAAATTCAGTTTTACTCCATCTAAATGGGGTATTTGAATATAGCTGCTACAAGTAATACTAAGGGAAAGATGCATACAATTGTTTTATTGAGAAGAGGATAGAGCAATCAGTATTTGATCCCTCCAGCATCTTTAGTTAGTGGATTAGTTCTTCGTATATTGTGTGTTTCACTTCTTCATCTTTCACGAGTTTTATGAATATTTTATCAATTTAGTAGTGTTAAAAGGAACAAACTTTTAAGAAAGTAAACAGTGTGGTTGTAAAAAACAGTGTGCAAAAATGAAGGCATTATGAAAATCCTCTTTTTTCCTTTTTTTTTCTTTCTTTTCCCCATCTTCTCATGTCCTTTTTTTCAAGATTACTTTCCCGTTAGGTAGGATCCTCATTTATGGCCTTAGGATTTTTGATAATGTGAAGGGAGAACAGTGCTCTAAGAAATACTTGATCATGAAGGACTTGAGGCAGCAATGGCTTAAACTGGAAGTTGTGATGTAGCATCCAATGTGTGGTTTTGACTTTTTTTTTCTTTGTTTCACAAGGTAATACTGTAGAAATGTGGTACTCCTCAGCAGTGCAGCATTGGGGCTGAATTTACACATTTCATGTTTTCCTCCCACATGTTTTAATTCGTAGCTAATGCAGAAGCTTAAGGTTTCATTCATGGCCCATAGATGTCCATGGTAAAATCTGTATTGGCACTGAACAACTTTGGATCAGGTGCAAGGCTAATGTGTTGCTTTCACAGAATCGCAAAATTATTTCCAGGGCAGAGGAAGGCTCTATCAAGGGAGTAAGACCTGCTGTTCTGCTTCCATTTCAGGGAACTAAAATTTTGGGTTTCTTCATTTATATTTCAAGCTTAGTTTCTTTAAAACAAATAGAAGCATTGCCTTTGCGTTTCTGCACCTTCACTGACATACTGGAACAAATGATAGTGAACATCTGAACTTCTGGTGCTTTGTTTTGATCCTTCTTGAAGGTAAAGTTGAATTCTGAGAAGTACCTAGGTTTGTGCATCCAAACCTCTCCTCTCATCCGTTGTTTCTTGACTGCCTGACACTCTTCCTGTACTCCAGGCTAATCAACCTGGCTTGCAAAATCTTGGTCATTTTTTGCCTGAATGTTGCACTCTAGGATTAATTTTCATTTTTTTAATGACTGGTATCTCTTATTCTTGAAAATATACTTTCTATTTGTGCAGCATTGAGCACCAGTAAGGAAAAGAGCTATGTGCTTGTGCTGGTTTGGATAGTATATCTCTGTCCCCATCCCACAGGACAACTCCATGATCATTGCATTTCTCTAATGAGCTCTTGACAAAGACAGTTTGAGGTGGTAAAGGCTTTATATATCTGTACAAAAGGACAGTAGCTTTTCTTGGATCAGAGTGAATTGTCCAGAGTTTCCTGACAGGCACAGCCTGGACACATTTTTCTCAAACCTGTATCTGCTTCCAGCTGAATCTGGCTCCTTCTTGACCCAGATGTTATTGGCAGTTATGTTAGTGCCCATAAGGAGGGGAGCACTGGCACATTTACACCAGGGTAAAGAAGCATTTCATATTAAAAAGAAAGTGAACCTTCTCCCTTTGTGTCTGGCAGACAAGAACAGCCAAAGACTTGTGTGGCAGCTGTGGTTCAGGGAGCGTGAGTAAGGCATGCCTGTCCTTGCCAGCAGCACAGCCGGAAAGGGGGAACCAGATCACTCCTCCTCATCGCTCCCAGGATGAATAGCCTGGACAGGGTCCTGGACTGGGGTGTGTAGAGAGTGTTTTGCTTTCCAAATGCCTTGAAGATTGGTGCTGGTGAACTTTGTGATGGTTTATGACCTGGCTGTCGCTTCTACTGGGGAAACAGGAGTAAAATGTTGTGCCTTGCTGTTTCCCACTCACATATTGCAATGTGGTCTGCTGCTGAGATAGTGGTAAATAGTGTGGGTTGGTGGCATGAGAAATGCTTTCAATTGTAAAAGTGGGAAGGCTGGATCTCTTTTAGAAGGAAATGTATTTTGGGAGCACAGGTACTGTATTGGGGAAAACTGTATATGCAGTTTCGTGTCAACTGCGTTATCTTTATTTTAGATTGATGCAACTTAAGAGGCATTGGAACTGCTCTTTTGTTGGCTTTTTTTTTGGGAGGGGGGCTTTCATATGGCATACCCTAGATAAAATTTGAAGGTGCTTTGACTTTCTCATTAAAAATACAAAGGTTCCAAGTATGCAAGCCTAATGTTATCTTTTTGCTTTTGCTTCTGATTGTGACTAAGAGGTGAACACCTCTTAAAGTGGATTTTTGGAATTGCTGGACAAAAACCTGTGAGTTTTATAGTCCTATATGATGAACTTCAATTCTATGTAAGCTTCATGCTGTTGTATTACAGACTACTTAGCCTTTTGTGTAGGAATTTACATGCCACAGTGACCTTCTGAATAGGGTGAATTTCAGAGGCATTTTATGAAGTACATCTTTTCTTTGCCAGCTAGAAAATGCAGTGCTTGCAGGAGCAAGCAAAAAAGCATTGGATTGACATCAAAGGCAAGATCTTCCTGCACAAAATACTGAAGATTTTAAGAGTGGTAAAAATCTGGCAAAGGAAATGCATGCTCTTTTTTTATTGTAAGCCCCTTTTCCCTCCCTTCCCCCCTCTTTGTAGGGTGTGTATGTCAAACATGAAATAGTGCAGGTACATTGCTTATGGGAGCAGAAATTTTTCTTAGAAGTTTTTGGCCATTTGGGGATGATTGTTATCACCCTGGATGGAAAAATATATTTCTTACTAGGGCAGTATCCTTTTTTTATTGTGAAGAAGTTAGCTGCAGCTTGCATTAAAAAAAAAAAAAAGATAGATTGGACGAGTATTCAATGCATAGTGCATGGAGAAATTTGTATCTTCTTTGAACAGGTGGGTAACTGTTTAAGAGCAGTGAGTTTAACATAAACTCCATCAAAGACTTACCGATATCTGAGCAATCAAGGGAGATGTTATATAGGTCACACCTATTTGTTAGGTGGTTACATTTCAGACTGTGTTTGCAGAAAAGAAGAAAGACTGATAAACTCTCAGGAGGAAATAGCTACATAGCTTTTAAGTGTGGCAAGTATTGTTTTGTCTGGTGCAAAGAGGTTTTGATAAGGGGTCTCTAGCCACTGGATTTCACTAAATGTTTAGGCATTGATAGTGCAGTCTGCTTTTGACCTGTTGTATTAGTCAGACCTGCAGGACGGTGTCCTGAAGCCTTGAGCTGTCGCTGGTGACAGAGCAAGGGAACTGGGATGGCATTATGTAGCTGCAGTGTGAGACGGGCCATGTACCTGCCTGTTCTCTACGCTAGCCAGGCTGTGGGTGTCAAGAGCCAGGATGCTGGTGCAAAAAATGGGCTGAGTTTGTTTGCTGCTCATTTACAAATAAGCTTTGCTGGTGTCAAATGAGCTGGAGGGGCTGATCCTGGCCTTGGGAACACCACCTGTGGAGCAGTTCCTGTCTCTTCAGTGCACAGCACAGAAGCCCAGTGGGTGGTGAGCACCTCCAGTCTCCAGCTGCTCTGGGGCATGGGGAAGCAAATTGTCAAGCCACAGTATCAGCAGCAGCTTCTTCAAGAAGCTCTGACTGGCTAGCTGGTGGCAGCAGACCTCAGTGGAGGGTTGTAGGTTAGTACCTCAAGCCAATGCCTGTATCAGGAGAAGGTCACCTTGCCCCTCGAAGAAGTTACTTTGTACTAGAAGGGACTGTGGTGGTCACTGTTGTGGTCAGGGTGCAGTATTCTTCCTGTTCAAGTGCCTGCATCGGGTGCTCACTGACTTTCTTGTGGGATCTGTTTTCTTGTGGTTACTGTGTTTTTTCCAATCTGTTACTGCAGCAGTGAGGTCCTTTCTTGAGTCCTAGCACTTTTAAGGTCTTGTCTTTGTTACTAACCATTTTCACAGTTACTTTTAACACAATATGAAGTAGTAGCAAAGGGTGGAGGTGTGTTTTTGTGTTTGCTGTTCTATCTGAACACTACTTAGCTCTTTCATTGACACTCCAGCTGGTAAGAGTAAATTGTACACTTTTTGTGCATAATTTAGTTGCTGTTCTCATGCCTATTGTGACAAGTGCGTTTTCAGTGATTTCAGTAGAGACTGGATCATTAGTGTTACAAGATACATACAGTCGTGAGATGCGCTGCAGTGGAAAGATGTTGCTTTTATGTGGTAGTGAAGCTGTAATGTATGATGTGAAGGGGAAATCTGGCTACTTTGCCTCAGGTTGTGCTTACAAGATTGAACTTTGTAGCACATTTCTATATTTGCTTGCAAATTTTGAACATTTAAAACTAATTATTGCAGGACCCAGAATAGATTCAGACCAATAATGATAAATTTGTCAATCCCAAAGGAGCATGAAGCACAGTAAATTTTGTATTAATGGTGTTGCATGTCATTGACTATTGCACTTGGAAGGTGTCTCTGCAAATGCAAACACAGCTCTGCTGAAGTGTCTGATTGGAAAATTATTGGTGCGGGAGATAGCTTGAATGTTCTTTGGGTCCTTGCAGAGAATATCCCCACATGTTCCTATTGTCAGGGTGAATGAGCCAAGGTAGTAAGAGCGTGTTGTCCTACATGCCACAGTAGTACATGCCACGTGAGATGTACTAGGAGTCACATTTGAGCATATGTTAACCGTCCATGTTATCATTAGTTTTAGTCAAGGAGCAAAGCCTTGGCTTTCTGTTGAAGGACTCATTGGGGTGTTCAGCCATTTCTATCCACATGTCCCCCTGTTTACCACTACAGAGTAAACAGATACAAGTCCAGTGCTTCAACAGGTCACTGTCACTGCTCTCTCAGTTCTCTTGTCAAGGAAATGGGATTCACCAATTGTTTTCCTGAGATGTTGCAGAGGGTCAGTATCAGGGAAGTGGATGTCTGGATAGGTACCCAATGTTCGAGGAGTATTGTCCTGAATGTGACTTGTACTTGAAAGATAACATTATAAATGTCTATCAAAGTTTTTTGGTCTTTCCTTTTCCTTTCTGTCCCTCCCAAAATGTGGCAGACATGGAGAGCAATTCTGTGCAAATAAGCCAGGGTGCCTTTGACCTGCCCTTAGCAGGGTTTTTGCACAGGGCTATGAGAGCTGTCCCAATGTGACTGGCAATGCATCAGGATCATTTTGTTCCTCTAAAGCTTTGAATGGAACCAGTGAAAACTTTACCTCAAAGCTGTGTATTATCCTATATAGAAACCTTCCAAACTAGAGAAGACTTTTCTGAATTAATGTTTGCTCCCGTAGTCTTTTAGTGTCTTTTTTACAGCAGTCACAGTGTCCTATTTCAAATACTCAGTGCAGGTAGGACTGGAAGCTGCTTGAGACTTCAGGCTATTAATGTGATCAAAGTAATTCTGGTATTTAGTGAATAGACATAAAATAGGTCTCTAGAGTTGTTGCAATTTTGTAAATAGTTGATAAGAATAGCACAGCTTAGTGCCTGCTTCTCTGAGAAGTAGTTTCTGTTTTCTGTTCCATGCCTTGGGTTGCTTAAGTTTCACATGGAAAAGCATCGTAAGAGGTTCAGCCTAAAGGAAAAAAAAATCAGAGGGAGATGTGCAAGCTGATGACAACCTGATGACAGAAGGGAATTACATGACTATAGAACACATAAATGCCTTAAAACTAATATGTCTGAATGAACACTTCTGCTGTGATCCTACATAATTCCATCTTCAGCATCACCTCCGCAAAGTTTCTTACAAACAGAAGGCAATTATCCCAACTTTAATGACAAAGTTCTGTTTGAGAGACTTGTTTACAGCTTTTCAGTTCTTTTCTCTAAGTTGTTCTTAATATGCTGTGAAGACTCTGTGAAGGAATGCTTGGTATAATTTTTGTGGGATAAGAGTTGCTTTTTCCTTCAGAAGGGTAGCATAAAAATGCAGGAAAGGCTTTGGCAGTGAAGTTGCACCCTGCTCCTTTGTGGTTCATCATTGCCAGGCATGTGGGAAAGGAGAGAGAAAATGCTGACTTTCCTCAGAGCTACCAAGATGAGGTGACATTTCTTTGTTGGTAGAAAATTCCAGTGTGAAGCTGCTGTGCATCTGCTTTCTGCAACTGTTCCAGAAGTTACCCTGTACCCTGTATGTCCCTCTGACTGTTCCTCTTGTGGTTTGATTAGCTTTTCCCTCTCAAGACCCTGCAGGTTGGGTCTCCTGCTGATATAAGCTGTGTCTCCACTAGAGGGGGACGCCAGTATAGCCATACTGGAAAACTTTCAGATTTGATAAGTTTTATTGTTTTTCTCTTCTTCCTGGTTGACAGTGTTGCCTGTTGGGTTTAGTGGAATATCCTCGGAAGAAGGCTGCTGCAGAACTGAAGGCAGTAGCTGACCAAGTAGTAGGCATTGGGTTTCTCCAAAACACTTAGTTCTGCCAGCATGCCATGGTGCAATTTTGTATAGAGTCATAGAATGGTATGGGTTGGAAGGGACCTTAAAGCTCATCTAGTTTCCAACACCCTGCCACAAACAGAAACACGTTCCACTAGACCATGCAACATAACCTTGAACAATTCTAGGTATGGGGGATCTACAGCTTCTCTGGACAACTTGTTCCAGTGCCTTACTACCCTCACAGTAAAGAATTAATTCCTAATATCTTATCTAAATCTACCCTTTTTCAGGGTCAATTACCCTTTGTTCTATCACTACATGCCCTTGTAAAAAGTCTCTCTCCATCTTTTTTTGTAAACCCTCTTTAGGTACTGGAAGGTCCTGTAAGATCTCCCTGGGCCTTTCTCTTCTTCAGGCTGAACAACACCAACTGTCTTCATCTGGTGACATGCTTCAGCCCTCTGATTTTTTCTGTAACCCTCCTCTGGACTTGAGGACTCCAGAGCTAGGCATAGTACTCTGGGTGGGGTGTCCCAAGAGCAGAGTAGAGAGGGAGTATAAGGTTGTCTGACCTCAGAGAGGCTGCTGAGTAGTGGAAGGCTGAAAATCAGATCCGGAATGTCTAAGTGAACTTTGTCAGGGAGGAGAGTAGCTGTGCATGGGCCTCAAGCTTTGGTGTCATGGACACAGCTGGTGTGTGCAATTGTGGGATGCCTAAAAAAATCTGTTTTGTGTGTGGATTTCAGTACGTTCTCGTTTTGTGGCCTAGATCCCTTGAACTTCTTAGTTTATTTCTGCGGTTATGAAGAAAGAGTCTTAGTGGTTCCCAAGTAATGCTTTATGGCTTATGCTTTTGTTACAAACTGTCTTAAGGAGGCTTTGAAGTGTGTGTGTGTGTTTAATGTTTGTACCCATGCTAATGTGCACAAAGTTCCAAGGGGAGAACTTGAGGCAAATTACTCTTTAATTGTGATTTTTTTTTTTTTTTTGTTTAAGAATAATCCCACTTTTGTCCAATAGTATTGCTTTTTTCTTCTTTCTTACTCTTGAGAAGAAGTGCAAGAGACATGTATCTGAAAAGTGCTGAGACAAACTAGACAGTACTTGGACACTAACCTTTGTCGTCATATGTGTTAAGTTTCTTTTGTTTTTTTTCTGGTTTTATATCAACTGCATTCTGCCTCCCGGCTTTTTGTTTTCCCCTTGCATTTGTGGCATCTTCCAAATATTCTGATTGAAATGCTTGTTGTTTCTGTTCGTCATTGTACATACTGAGGACCTAGTCAGAGGTGAATAGTCAATGAAGTATGGTGTGAATTTACAACAGCCTACTTAATTCATGTGACCACTTGTATGCACTAAGAACTTGCCTGCTAAATGCAGCTGACAGTTAATCCAAGTCAATTCTTAAAGTGAATTAGTCAAGCTGTGCGCTAATCCTTTGTGTTTACCTGCATATTCAGATAGGCAGCTGCCTGAGTTGCTTTAAACTTCATTTGCTAATTGAAAAGGGAAGGGTCAGAGGGAAAGGTGATGAAGTCTTGATTTTTTTTTCATCTGTCCTTTCAGGGCATATTTCAGTACTGCTTTGCATTTATAAACCTTGAATTTGTGGAATGATCAGCATGATCTACCTGAGGCCAAAACCCAGTGCTCTGCTGCAGTTCTCTACTAAGCATCCCTGACAGCTGCGGCTGCTCCCAGGATATTTTGGGGAGGGGGTTATGTCCTGATCATCCGTAATAGATGTTTCACAAAAAGTCTGACTGGTTGAGTTGGGATGCTGTAGACAGGGGGGAATATGGTGCAGGATGTGAGGATAAGCAAGCTCTGTTGACCTCTGCCAAGAAACTAGTAATCAGCCCTGATTTTACAGCATGGGCTCACAAGTTCTGGCTGCATTGTTCTGAGCACACCAGAGACTTGTATGATGGGCAAGAAGTAATTCCCTTTCATTTGTCAACATTAGGATTTTTGTTGTCTTGAGCTACTGGGTTTGTTCCCCTTCCATCATGACAAGATCAAAGGTAAGATCTTATTTCTGGGTCACTGCTGTCCATCAGATAAGTTTGTTTGTGGCCTTGGGAAAAAGCAGTGATGTGAGAATAGGGAATTTAAGCCCTGTCATTAAGATAATTCTTTCTTATTGTCAATTTGAAGTTCTTTCAAACTTAACTCAGGTTAACTATGCAAAATACAGCACTGCAGAAATTGCCTGGAGAACACTCTGTTGAAATGATGCAGATGTTGCATGGGCATTTCTAGAGGAGCATGTCTCTTATTTCTGGTTTGAGGGGTTGATAAAACAGTTACTGTGTCTGCATTGGTGCTGGCCTGAACCATGTTAAGCTATTGCTTCAGAGTCTAGTGTTTTTTGGCAGGGGTAGGGAGAATGGCTGGCAAATTTCTATTTCAGATAAACTGAATGAAACTCCTGTTTGTGCACCATTGGTCATGGTGCACATAGATCTATATTGGAGTAGTGAATTTGTAATTTGGATTTGGGGTTTGGCAAGTTTAATTGTGGACTTCCTTGGTTTCAGCATTTTCAGATTATTGTATTTTGTGGTGGTTTGTTCTGCCTGACGGTTGAACATCTGTTTTGTGGATGCTGGGGGAAGAAGGAAGTATTTGCTTTAGGGCTGGCCCCTCTCAATGCTGTTTCGAGAATTGTGACGTTTTGTTATCATCCAGATGTTTTTCTTTATATCTAGTGAAAGGATATTGCCTGAATGTTTAAATACAAACTTGTTTCAGAAGAATGCCAGCATACTACTACTTTTCTGAGTTATAAACAAAAGGTAGGGTTGAAAAATGGAGTCTCTGGCTGATTCATGGAAGCGTTGAATTGTATCCCTTTGTTATTTCTTGGAAAAGAATATTAAAGTCTTTTTTTTTTTTTTTAATTTTTTGAGAAAAATTTTTCATGGTTTTTCCT
>VWZF01003473.1:70804-150941 GCA_013396755.1 Sclerurus mexicanus | reverse complement strand
TTTTTTTTTTTTTTACTTTGTGCAGTTATTGTCCATCTTGGTGCTTATGAAAAATCTTTTGCCCCTGTATACTGTGCTACCAACAGTGACATGAAAAATTCAACTTGTTTCTTGTGAGGATCTCAGTTTCTTCTGCAAATGTGAATGTGAGTAGCTCAGTTTCATTGCACCTTCAGTCTGTTCTTGATCTTTATTCTTGGGCTGAAAAATACAGCCAGTTTCTTAGGGTTGGTTGTAACTTTTGTGATATTCACTCTTGCTAGTATGAAAGGGCAGAGACTGTCAAGTATGTTTTACTCTGTGTTTTGGGTTTGATTTTGTTTTGCTTTTATTTCAGTGTTTGCAAGGTAGAGATTTCCTATTGTTGTGTCTAAACCTTTTCATATGTTAGCAAATTCCATTCTGTTTTTCTAGACAGTGAAGTTTCAGGCTCAAGAAATGTCTGGCTTTACTGGCAGATACTGTTCCCGGGGGGTGATGGTACAGCCAGCACACGAAACAGTGACCTGGTCCCTTGTTTTTGGCACTCCCTTTCCAGACTTCACAGTCCCTCAGGAAAACCTCACAAATCCATTTTCATTGTGTATGCATTAATTCTTATGAAGAGCTTCCAAGTGGGTGAGAAGCTATTGTTCTGTAATTCTTTAGCTTTATTTAGCTAAATCACATGTAATGGCTTCAAGATCATACAGTATCGCCATCTTCAGAGTCATATAATCCAGAAACCTGAAGTCTGTGAAGTCAAACCAAAGTGATACCAAAAGGTGCTTGCTTGGTGGGGGTGCAGGAAAGCAAAGCTGAAAGAAGGCAACAGTGCAGAAGACCTGGTATTGTCTGACACAGAAGAGAGCCACAGATTGTGAAAACTCAAATTGTCTTTCAGTTCCAGAACCTTAATATGTATTTGTGAACCCTTGTGAGACACTCAGTGATGCAGAAGTTGTTGGCATTGCAATATCACTGCCAACTTGCAGATCACAGTGTACTGTGCAAGAAACTGGGGAGGAATAAGGATAATAATTTTTGTCACTGGATTTTGTAATGGATTTTCCAGAAGCAGTTCCTTCAGGATGATGTTTTTGTGATACACAATTGCATTTCTCCTGAGTACTCCAAGTAATGACAAAACTGCATTGTTCCTCTTTTCTGTGATATCAAGCAGCTGATCCACAAGGCATGATGCTTAATCATAGCATGTCAGAGACCAGTATGTTTTATTTGGTGAGGATGTGTTTCTCCACAGAGGATAAGAAACTTTATAATGTTCGTTTTAAGAATTTTAGATATGAACCCAACATGTTTGCAGTTCTCTATACGTACTCAGTAAAGGCAGCAGTGTCTATCAAGAGAAGAGTACACAGAGTGGTATTCACCTACAGTATCTGTATTTCCAGTCATTGAGAATATGTGTGAATCTGCTTCCAAACTTGTGTAATTTTTTTGAACAGTTTGTAGTGCAGCAAGCTATCAAAATGTCATTAGCAAGAAGCCACTCTTGTGCTTTTGTGTTTCAGACTTTGTTTTTAAAAAAGAGATTACATTTTCTGTCATAATGTCTTTCAATGAAATTCATTTGAGGATCCTGTTCCCTTTATTTGCACTTCTTGAAAACACAGGGCTAGACCCTGAACTCACACGGGTATTAAGTTAGGAGCCACCTTTGTTTTCTTAAATGGAGTCTACCTGTTGTAGCACTGCTGTGAAAGCACAGTCTCTTCTGTATTTTATTCATGCTGGAGAAGAGGAGGCAGGTTGGGAGTGGGGGGACAGTCCTTTTGTACAGTATATGACCTGTTTTCAGCTGGGATGTTTTTATGAACCTAAACATCGGCGAAAAGTCTTTGTCATTGTGCTCAGGAGGTAGAGAAGCAAGGTGTTTGCAGAAGAACATTCCTTTTCTTAGCCAAATTGAGGAATTAGTAAAATACAAGCAGTGAGAATACAGAGAGGTGTAGAAGGGGACATATGAAATGGTCACAGACTTAGGAATTTTTTACTAATCTTGTGTTTTCTATTTCTTGGAGAACTAGTGAAAAATGACTGCAGGCATATTCCTTCTCTCATCTGTATTAAATGCTCATAGAATTTTGTGGGTCAAGCTTTTTCTCACATTAGTGTTCCACCTGGACTACACAGAGCGAGCTAAGGGCTGAACAGACTTCAGGAGGTTTTTTTTTTAGTTTTTGTCTTCTGCATTATGATACTCCGTAGTAAGAATGTTCATTTTCTCTCCTTTTTCTGTGACAAACAGGATTTTAAGCATTCCTCTGGTTTAGATAGTATTCCCTAAAGGTTTCTTCCACTGTAAATTTTTTCACACCTTCATTATGCAAAAGTGGCAGCATTTCAGGATTAAGAAAAGACAGAACATTTTAAAAGAAACTAATAATGATCTGTTGTAAAGTAGGTGCAGTGAAACTGATGCTCTTAAGTGAATTTTGAGAAGAACAGAAAAAGGTCTTTTGAGATCTTATTTAAGTTACAATTGTAGCAGCTCACAAGACATATGATTTTGAGGCTGTTGATGGAGTTTTACTGAAAATCAGTTTCCTTTGTCAAGTAGCAAAAGCTTCCCTAAGTCAGAATTTCAAGTGGATGCTGTCTGTACCCTTCATCTGTCAGGTACAGTGGAAAAATTAGTGAATTTCAGAAAATTGGCAAAACTCTCATTTTTGAAAAGGAGACAGGAAGCATGATGATTCTGTTGGTTCTCTGACTTTGTGAAAGCTATGTTGGAGAGATGCTAAGTCTCCATTTGCTGTCCTCTCTGTGAGTGTAGTTGTAGGAATTTGGGGCAAGGAATGGAAAGAATGGAAGGTTACTAACAAGAAATGAGTAGGAAAGAACAGGGGTCATTGGAAAGCTATATAAAGGTGGAAAAAGTGATCCTGGAGCTTGGAAGATGAGACAGCTACATGTGACGTAAGGCATGTGGGAATGTGTTGAAATGTGAAGCAGGCATTTCAAGATCATGCTTTTTAAGAAGGAGGAATAATTTCCACAGTGGCATGCAAAGGCTGAGTTTAAATGAACAAGACCAAAAAAAAAAAATAGACATAACTAAATCAGAAAAGCATGTGGAGCGAAACTTCCTTCTTTCTTGGATTGGTAAGTTAGTGTTGCCTTTGAGAAAACGAACTAGTTGCCAGGAAAGTTACTGACATTGTTGTATAATTACACCACTGCTTCAGTTTGAAAAATACCAGCTCAGTTTAGAGCAATTTTTGGTATGTTTTTTGGATGCCAGTTACACTTAGCGTGAGTAGATTTCTGCTACGACTTGCAGAATAGGAAGTGGTAAGTAGGGACAGCAATGGATCTCTCTCCAAAATCCTTTCTGTAGTGACTAATTTGTGGGTTGTGTTGTATATGTCTAGCCTGATTGGGGGGAAAAAAAGACTACTGCAGTTCTTAGTCCAGAATTTTTAAATGGAATTAGTTTCTTGGCCGTTTACAGTTTTCCCTGCCCACCCCCACCCTTTTTTTTTTTTTGTTTTGTTTTCTTTGCACAAAGAATAGACAAATAAAGGAAAATAATAGAACATACATGCAGAAGCTGAGCTGGCCTTTATAAACATAATAACCATGGAAATAATTTCATTCTGTCAAGTCAGCTGAACAAACTTTACATGGCAATTCAATGTATTTATGTGCTGCAAATCTGTGACTACCTGGAAAAAAAGGATATTGTAATGTTTAAGTTGTTTTTCTCAATAAAGAAGAAAAGTTCATGCTATCGCTGAACTGTTGAACAGTGTTGTTGAGGGAATAAATGTATTCTAAATTCTAGCAAGTTGTTCTGTGAGTACTCTTTTGTGGGCGTTTTCTTTTGTTGGGGGAAAAAAGTTAACAGAGTTCCTGTGCTCTGGAAATTACAGTAATTCCTTTCAAATCTGCTCATGGTCTGTACATTAGCCTTCTTGCTGAATTCACTTTGTGTGAATTCTAGTTTGTAGTCAAGTGAATTTTTTTTTTGCTGTTCTGGACCAAATTCTAATATGCCCTTTGAAACTTCTGCAAATGTGTTGTGAATGGTCATGTAAACAAGTGGATCAGTACAGACTCACAGACTGGTATTGGAGCAGTCAAGGGGCTTGGTTGTTGACTGCACACCCAGTTCTCTTGTTACTCTCAACAATTTTTTTTTCCTTCTTGTTAGAAGCAAATACCAGCATGACTAGGGTCTGAAGAAGGACTTCTGTGTTCCTACCAAGACTTTGCGGGTGCAGAGGAACAGTCCAAGGACAGCAGGGACATTTTGAGTTACCATGGATATCCCCACTGATTTGGTGCCGTCCTCCATGATGTCCCAGCCTGAGGTGATTGAGGTGAGTAGACCGCAATGGAACTCTGGAAAGTGAACTTATTGAACCTCTTTCTAACTTCCTTATTGAATCCTAGCTTTTTCTTCTCTCTCATTTCTGAGCATCAGGGGAATTTTTCCTGAAATACTCAATTAAAGACACTGGCCATTTAATAAGAATGTTGTTTGACATATGACATTGCTGTGTTATACTGGTATTGTAGAAGGAAACACATGGCAAAATATGATCTTTATTGACTCCATGTAGGTGATCGCTGCGCTATAGTTTGATTTTTACTCTGCCTAATAAACACAAAGTAGAAGACTGTAATATGGATAAATTTGAATAATACCAAAGGAAACTTCAGGTTCAGTGTTCTCATCAGAAGAGTTTTAAGCTAAAAGTAGCAATGAAAGTGATAACACACTTACAATCACTAACACACTAATTCTGCTTTCATATATCCAAGTGTGTCTTTCAGACTTCATATTTATAAATACCTACAGGATTTCTTTAGCTCCATGTACTGAACACTGAGTACTTGTGTATTCTGATGAAGTAAAAACTACAAACAGAAAAGGACATGTTCATACCAATGAAGATTTCATTTCAGGAAAGTGTTTTCCAATTCCTTTTGACTTCATAGAGACCAAAGTGCCTGTTACAATTTAAAATTTTTAAGGATGTGCATTTTACTGAAAAGGGCACCACAACTGATTAACAGAATACCTGGTGGGAGGTGAATGCTGCATGCTTATGTTCCAGGCTGCCTGGCTACTGCCAGACTCTTCTCCCTTTTGAGGAAAGGCTCCCCAGACCATATCCTCACATGCTCTGGGAGGCATTTGCACCCCTGTCTCCACTGGTTGTCTCTTTAGAGCTTTCTTTATATAGAAGAAATTTGTGTGTTCAAGGATTGTTGTTCAGGGCAAATGGCTTCTGAAAGGGAAAATAAGATGAGCTGTGGTGTGAGAATGAATGGAAGAAAAGTTATCACTTATAAAGGACTTGATGATCAGCACAGTCACCATTCTGTTGTGTTGAATAAATGCATATGTCCTAGATCTGCAGGGAGTTTTGTCTGAGTAAATTCTGCCTGGACTTTTATCACTAGGACAAACATTAGAAATAAATAGATGATTCTGATCATTGACAGCTCTCCCTCCATGCTTCAATTCTACATACTGTGTTTCAATGAGATGTGACTTGGAAGCAAAAAAGAAATGGCAACAGGAAGCAAAGGAAAGACTGGTGTCTCAGTGTGGGAGATCATGGTAGAAAAAAATATTCTCTCAACCTTGTGTTGTAAAAATAGTCTCAAAATTGCTATCTGTAATCGAAGACTTACATGCCTGCATGAATTCCCACAGATTTCAGTAAATCATTATGATGATAGTTGATACAAGTCTTCAATTGTATGTAAAAGAGTAATATCTCCAAAGAATCAGCTGGGAGCCACATGTGTATTTCTGATGGTAAGGAAGACCTTTTTAACAGACAAGGACATAGGGAGACACATATGTAAAGAGATGATCACTGGATGGAAGTATTGAAGTAAAACACTTTTCATACTGGGACTGCAGGTTTGCCTTTCAAGTTGGTGCTGACATACAAATGAATTTTTGGATATAGTTTAAACCACATTGATTAAAATACCTTTTTTTTTCCCCAGGCATTATTTTGCCATTTAAAACTGAGCAGATGCCACTGTGTGCTGCAGAAGAGATTTAGAGACTAATGTTTTAAGGAAGGATTTTTTTTTTTAAATTTGGAAGTAACCTTGCGTGCTTTTTGCATGAGCTAGATGGCATCTTAGTTACAAAAATAAGTGTTTTGCTACTTTCCTTTAAACTTTTTTTTTTTATCTTTAAACTTTCCTTTAGCATTGGTGGCATAGTTGGCTTCCTTCACATTTGGTCAATTTAGACTCAGAAGTAAATATTATGTATTTTGTATATCCATGTATTTATATGTACATGTGTTAATTAATGTTAACATACATTGCATTAATAAATACTCCTCTGCCTATCATCGATCCTTTTACTGCACAGGGCAAGCAAGTACAGAGGCTTATTTACAGTGGGAGAGAATTCCAGAGACCTCAGCAGGATGTTTTGCAATCCAGAGCTCACCCTCACAGGTTTTTGGTTGGGCTTCAATCCTGCAGATGCTCATGGTGGCACCACAGTAAGAGGAGTTTCTGCTAATTTAGTTGCAAATGGTATTTTTCCCACGATTTGTCTTTTGAGTCAGGTAACAGATGATTTACATTTTGGAAAAGTTTTTGAAAGTCACTTCTTGATACCATATGTGAAATTGTTATTACTGTCTTAAAAGATTCTTATTACTAGTGTATCAACATAGAAACTGCTTCAGGTGCTCTCTACAACCCTCTGTTGAAGCAATGCATTTATCACAGTCATGTCTCTTCTTCCTCCCCCAATGCAGTGATCTATCCAAAGCTTCCATCTTCTTTCCCCACCCCTCAACATCTTTTTACCAGACACAAGAAGTGGTGATTAAGAGCACAGGCATCCTGGTCACGTGTAAAGGTGAAGGATAATTAAAGTTTCAGGGTACTTTGGCTGTCCATAACTGAGATGTGAAATAGAAAATACTTGTGTTACAGTGTTCACAGTGTGACAAAGAAGTCAACGAAACAAAAAAATTTTCCAAATATGCTGTGAGTTTTTGGCAATGGGGTTTTATTATAAGGCAATAAATGATCTTAAATAAATCACTATATATCACAGTCTGATGTTTTCTGTTTAGATAAGCCATTCTGCACTTAAAAAGAGATAAAATGTAACAGAGGTTTTTGATTTTTAAGTTGGAGATATTTTGTGGTGCATGTTATGACTTCATACCTCAGCTATGTATAAGAAAATGATCTCATAGAGACCTGACTAGTCTGATAATGCAGTAAATTGAAAGTTAAATAATTCTGTAAGAAGCATTTAACATCCCAGAGGGCTTTGCTGTTTGCAAAAAAGAGACATCACAAGTGGTGATCTAAACTGATGAAAGTATTCTGTGATGTGATTAGTATCTTCTCTCTTTGTGAGTGGCATGAGATGAATTCTGCAATAAAAGCTTTGAAGAAGAAATGATTTGAGCTCCAGTTGCTTAATGAACCAGGGACTTCCAGCAGTGCTTCAGAAATGCTTAAAACAAGAAAACAACAAAAATTCATCACTGTTTCTTTGCTTTTGCCAGCAGTGGATCCTACCAGCCAAATACTAGAATTAGTACATTTAAATAACTGCCTTGAAGCTGTTCCAAAGAGAAATCCAAAGCAGTTTCCATATAGTGGCCTTTCGTGGTCTGAACCAAAAAGCACTCCTTCCACTCTGTGCCATTGAATACTTTCTATTTTCTCCTTTTTTTGTTTGAATTGGAGTGGAAGTGATTCAAACTATCATTGCCACAGAATGGTCAACCTCATTATATATGTTTGAGAATAGACTGCTGTGGGATGGCCCAGCTGTTGTGCTGTGTTGTTTTCCCCAACACAGTCCAACACTATTTGCGTTTTGGATTTGGTGCCCAAATTTCTGCAGTCAAAAAATGTGTGGATTTTTTATTCCCCTTTGAGCTGAATAAACACATTAGCCTCTTTACCAAAACAGGTCTCTGGTGATGGTGAATAAGGTAAATAAGAGAACAAAAGGAAATGGCGAGATTGGAAGAAACGGTTTGGGGTTAGAAGTATATCTGTTATAGACATCAAAGGGGAAACTAAAATATCAGTATGTTTTGGGTTGGTGTTTTTTTTATTCTTATACTAGATGAGATTACTGGAGGTTCAAAATGCACCTCGTTTTTGTTTAAAGTAGACCAATACTTCCCTATGGGCAGTTGCTCACTACTACTATATGAACAAGTTACACCACTGTTGCTAAAGCTCAGAGAAATACTTTTCTATATTCTGTTTATAGATTTCACAAATATATAAGTGCATCAAAGCAAAGAAACATTTTCTAATGTGTATTTCATGAAGAAAATATATTTTCTGTGGTACACACAGGATAGTCTTCTTGTTTCCATTTGTAAATCTCAATTCCTAGCCCCAAAATGCAATTTTCTATGTTGATTAACATAAGCATTTTGCTT
Source organism: Sclerurus mexicanus (assembly GCA_013396755.1). Lineage (NCBI taxonomy): Eukaryota > Metazoa > Chordata > Aves > Passeriformes > Furnariidae > Sclerurus > Sclerurus mexicanus. The sequence continues at coordinate 142,524 of VWZF01003473.1, read as the reverse complement.
CTGGGCTAAACTCTGCCAAGTGCTCACTTTGCTGGTTTGCTTGGGTGAGGAGTGATGGAAGGTGTGCCCTGGAGATGGAAGCAGCTCCAATAGCCTGTAGCATTTTTTCAGCATAAAATGGCAGTCTTTCAGCTGCTGTAGCCAATAATTAATTCCAAGCTTGGCTTACTGAGCACTTCACTGAGCCCAAAGGACGCATGTTGTAAATCATTATGTGTGGAAATTCACTTGGGATGTTGTAGGTGCAGATTTTTTTTTTTTCCTTTCCATTGCTTACAGTCTGGCTAGTGAAGTGCACAGATAGGAGACTGTGTGCTGCACATCTCCAGAAAGCTCTTTCTGGGGTTGGGGTCTTTGGCAAAGGTACATCCTGCACTGCACTCATCCTCACAGCCGCATTCAGGAACTCACAGCTGGTTGGATGTCTGTCTATGATGTTCAGGTTGTAGGTAAGGCAGGTAGGCAGCTGGGAAGTAAACTGAGCAGGATACTGGAGAAGCCCAGTCAGCATCATGACAAAGACTTTTTTTGAAGGCATAAGAGGTGGAGTATTTCAGACACAAAATGAGATGATGGAATATACTTGTCTTCTGTGTTTCTCACAAAGCCATGAAGCCTGTTACCCATGTTTGACTAGTGTTTTGTGAAGCTGAGCTTGTCAGGTAAGCTTCCCCAGAAAAAAGCCAAGCTTGAAGAGCTTTGCAGAAACCCTTTCTGGGACACTTGAGCTCAAGTATGCAATGTGAGCTCAATATGCTTTTGTGTGGCAAAGCCGATTAGCTTATTTTTCCAATACCTCCACATTGCAGTGGTGATCTCCCTTTGAGAGAAGCTTGGAAGGCAGAGATGGGTGGCAGGGAAAAACCAAATCTTTGTTAATCAAAGTATATAAGCCATCTTAGCAATGTAAGGGAGGGTGTGATAAGTGTAGGACTGTGCCCTGATTCAAACAGTGTTCATTTCCTCCTCAACTGAAAAACATTCATAAAAACGTGTGCAGTACTTGTGAGGGATGCAGCTCATCTGGAAATGCTGGATCTGTGTAAAAGAAGCAACAATAAAACTGTCTGAATTACTGGGCAGGTTGTGGACAGGTGAGTTTACTAGATTATTGTTTGGTTGGGGTTTTTTTGTTTTTCAGTTCTTCTAGGTTTCAATTTCATAAATTTTCTTTTGCTTGTAGAATTCTGCAGTGAAAGATACTTCATGTGCATGTGCATGCATACTTCTTTTCTGCAGCAGTAGAAAATTGAGAAGTTGAAACCACAGTGCTGGCAAACTGGGGCCCTGTTGGGCCAGCTCAGTGTGCTCCTGACTGTCAGTGCTCCTCACTAATACTCTTGTGTTAGAATAGGGAGTTGCATGGCTTCTGATATATCTATCCTCTAAAGCTGGAGGGCTGTTTAAAGGTATTTGAGACCTGATAGTTAGAGACTGTGGCATCTTCAAAAAGAAAGGCAATTTTAGAGTCAGTTGGACTTCCTGATCTGGCACATTCCTTTTTTTAACTCACAGAAGCTTTTTTGAACTGGCTTTTATAGTACTCAGCAGTGAATAAGCACTGTGGAAGGTCAACCATCTCCCTGGTTTTATAGCCAGTCTGTGGAGGTTGTAATCATAGTTTCCAAAAGGATTTGTGTCACTTATGAATTAAACCTTCCAACAGTAAAATTGCCACTTTTCCCAGTGTTGCTGGTGACTTGGATCTCTTTGCTATACTGAATGCCTAAATATGTTGAGTTGCCCTTTCCAGGTATAAACTGTAGGATACACAGAAATTCTCAATTCATTTTCTAGTAGTTGGGACCTTTGTCAGCTCTAAGACTGTAGTAATAAAGCCTGGTATAAAAGCATCCTCAAAGTTACTGCATATGCTAGCTCTTGCCACATGATCCTTAAGTAACTTCATGCTCTATCATGTTGTAACAGAGCTAAAGGGATCCTCTTGCAGAGAGATTAATTTCCTTCTATCTTTTCAGCTGTGTGAAGGGGAAAATGAGTCTAGTGAAATGAAGTTGCCTGCTGTAACAGAACCACCACATCTTATCATACAGGTTTTTCTTAAAGTCCATTGAGTGGTTACTTTGGGAGATGCAATTCTGAAGAGGAGGAGCTGTTTTATGTTGGTGGTAGGGTTTCATACTTTCATTATGCAGATGAAAATACATTTGTTCATAAGGCATAGTAAGCATAAGACTGTAATGAATTAGGACCCTTGTGACTTTATGATTTTTGACTTCTACTTTTGTCTTTAAAGAAAAAAATTTTTCCTCTTTATTTTAAAGCTTTTTTTTTCTTTTGTGTTCTGCAGTTTAAAAAAATAGTTTATGTTTTTCATTAGTTAATGGAGAAATTTTTTTGCAAATTGGGGGGTTTTTCTCATCTGTTACAACTTAACTTTCATAAAACCTATCTTTAGCCATTGTGGATTGAGAAAGTATTTACATATTGATTCAATTTTCCTATACTTACTTGCTTATCCTTATTTTAAAGATACTAATTTATACCCTTCTTTGGAGATTTTGCTGTTGGCAGTTCCCTGATGTTTTTCAGCTCTAGCCCTTCTGTATGTTGGTAAACTTATTTGCCTAAGCTGAAAGCAGTGCTACTGATTTTCCATTCACTTCTGAACTATATGTAAAGATGTAAGAAAATTATTGCAGTTTTGTAGTCTTAGTTTGCCTTTCACATATTAGCCAAATAAATTGTTTTTCATCTCCTCTGTGAGTAAGAAAACAGCAGCATGTTGAGGTTAATTCAGTAAAGGGGAAAAAAGAGAGGAGTAGACTGTGTTTGGAGAGCTTAGGGTTAAGATATTTTTAAGAGTTTTCCTGGATGTGGACTCATTTTTGTGGCTTACAAGTTTGAAAAACGCTGCAAAAGTCGGACCTTACTATTCAAAGAATGTGCAGGTCTATTTCTCTCAACAAGAAATAAGTGCATACAGGGAGGGGGAGATGGGGGCCCTTTTTTTTTCCTTTTTCTTTTTTTTTTTTTTCTGTTAGGTGGACTGAGGAACTCTCTGAACTCTCAGACTGCAGAGTGGTTTTTAAACTGATCATTTGCCCCTCTGGCACCTTGTGCTAACTAAACTTTATTTAGGCAGTATTAATCTATGGTGTTTGAAAACTTTTTGGTGTTTGTTTTTCACTCTAAGTATCTCTCCATACACAGCCCTCACCACATGGGCTATCATTCACAACTGAACTGGCAGGATCCAGAGATCCACCCCCTCCCCTCCCTGTTCCAGGCAGCCAATGTCTTCTCCAGTCTGGTCTCTCTCCCAGGAGTAGTGGGAGCAATGGGCTGCTCACCCATCAGCATCCCATGGTGAAGCTACCCCATAGTGTGGATCCAAATCCTCACTCTAGGCTGTGTTGGAAAGATGGGGCAGCAGCAAGATGAATCAAGCACAAAACATGGGAAAGTCGCTTACACAGGGTATTCTTCCCAGTCTCCCCACTCTTACCTCAGTGGTGGGATCCCATGCAACCAGAGGAAAGGAGACACCCAGACAAGTATAGCAAATAGTGGCTTAAAAGGCCAAGGTTAGGTTCTAGTTGTTGGATGACTACTTGCTGACTGTAGAAGAGTGTGTTTTGTTTAATAAGTCCTGGTGCCAAGTTTCCTGGTCTGTGCGTACTGTGTTGTGGTTGTAACTATGTCTCAAGATATTAAGAGATTTAACAGCCTGTACTTGGGATTTTCTTGTTCTTTGGTTTGGGACAACTGTGTCTTGAGTCAACTTCATATGGCAAGAGGAAACTTTACTTTTAGCCTGTTTTTTGTCCATTTTATTTTATCTTTCTTGCTGGTTTATAACAAAGATGTTTTCTTTTTCTACACAGATGGCGTCCTAGAGGGTTTAGTTAACATGGGCATTTGCAACTCAGTTTGTTTTAAAGTTCTGTTGAGATATGCTGAATGGATGAGGTAAATCTCAGGGCACCACACATCTGGCTTATACAGGCAATGAAACACACTGAGTGAAACTTCAGGAAATTAAAATATAAACTTCCCTGCCCCTTTTCCTGCAGGGGCAGGAGAGGGGATGGGGCTGCCTGCTTGCATATGCTTTTGTGGTATGTTAACACTTTCAGTACTGAGAGATACATTGCATTTCCCTCCTGCTGGAGTCTTTCCAGTCGGCATCATGGCTAAACGTGATGCCTTGGGATTTTTATGTTTGTGACCTGGGAGGTCAAAACCTTCCTTTACGATATATGCTGGCATCTCAGAAGTCCCCTGTTTGAACTTTTGCCAGAAAACTGTCTCTTCTTCTGCTCTTCTTTCCCTTGGGAGTGAAAAGATAATTTTTAAAGGAGATCTCAGGTTTTAGATTAGAATGTCCTAAAAACAAAGCTTCTCTGAAATTTCTTATGTGAATACAGCATTTTGTTTTTCTGTCTTCAAAATGAGAGAAACAGCAAGTAAGTCTCATGCTAACTTCTCTGAGATTGCTCAAGTGCTCTCATGCTTTTAAACTCTGACTCTGTAGCATTTTACAAACTCTCCCATGTGCTGCATACATTCAGCCCTGGCTTGGCATCTTGTGAATGAGCCAAATTTTTTTATCATATCTTGTTTCAGATTTCATATAAAAATGTTGGGGAGGATATTACAAAATCAGAGAATAATGCACATTCTAAACCTATGTGCAAAACAAAGACAAAAAGAAAAAATGAGAAAAATAAAAACATGATACCTACCACATTTTTAATTCCTGAATTAAAAATACATATTCTTCCAGATGTAGCAGGCCTCTTTCCAATGGTGCAACAGAGGAGCAGGAAGCATTACATATGAACAACAGACATCTGAAAGAAAAAATCAGAATGACAAATATATAGGCAAAGAGAATTTGTTCAGGATCACAAAAATCCACTAGATCCTGCATCTAGGTATTCCTACAGAAAGCAAAAAAAACCCCAGTCTATTTATATAATTAATGCAGATGTTGGCAAGCTTTTATAAGGGCCACTAATTCATTCATATGACTTCCTTTCTCCCCCAAGGGTTCTTATACTTGACCTGTTATTACTACAAGGTCTTTAACCAAAGAATTAAAGCCAGATGTCTTGTAGCTAGGTCTCCTTTTGTTAAATATCCCTTATAAATAATTTTTTTTCTATGCAACAAAGACATCCTGCATGAGAACTTCTAAAAATTCTTCAATAATTAAGGCTGAAAGGCTTCAAACCCAAGAGTTATTATATCCTAGAGGAACAGTAAAAGTTTTATACACACTGTGCTGAGAAATAGTATTTACTTTAGCTTTTTATTATCCCAGGCCTGCGAATGTTTCTGATCAATGTTTAAGTTGAAGGTAAAATCTTTCTAAAAAGACCTTTTTCTTTAACATAAATTTAAATGTCATGTAATGTATTTGGGATATAGGTGGAAAATTTTGTGTATTGTTTTATATTGAAATTAAAAGAAACAGAAATAGCTTTGGGTAATTATAAGGAAATCTTTATCAGACACTATTTTGACTTGAGTCCAATTACTAATTCTGTTTCCCAGTTCTGTCCACTTTTGGTTTTAACTTGATGGTTAGGTTAGCTGTAGCATTTCCTGCAGGATGACTGGAACTATCCAAAACTTGGTTTAGTTTGTACGTTTGAATGGGATGAAATTCTAATCCTTTTCAAATTGCTGATCTGTTCTTTGATTGGACTTATTACCTGTTTTTTTGCTAAAACTGGTCCTCTTTTTGTAAAAATCCAAGTTTAGTCAGTAGAGTTTCAGAGCCATAAAAGCAGACAGTCACAAGCAGGTCTCCTGAGCCTCATGTAGAAAGAGACTTTTTTGACATGAGTTTCTTGGTGGGTTTTTTTCATTTGTTTGTTTGTTTTTCAGTTATTACATTTACATTCTCGTTGTATACGTATGCTAAACAGGGAACCAGGATGTTATTCAGAGGAGTTTTGTTTTCTAAGGTTTGTCTTTTAGGAATTGTACCTTGACTGTAACTGAGAAAGGAAACTCATTAAGCATTTTCTTGTGAGCCAACAGTTTTATGCAAAACTTCCACATTCTGGTGGAGTGTGGGGCTTGTTTGTTGCACCCGTAGCTGTTCTTGGCAGAGTACTCTGAAAGGAAAATTAATCATGTGTTCACTGACATAGTCATAACAATGTTTAATGCAGGAACTAAGGTTGGATGCTTTTAACACTAGTTAAGCAAAATATTGCTTTTCTTATTTCTTGGCTCACTCCTACTTCAAATTGGAGTAAGTTGGTTCTGGTGAGTTATATTTAAAAGCATGGTGTATTTCAAACTGTTTAGAAATGTGGCTGGTGCTTGTAGAAGTGTAGTGTCAAGCTTCTTTTATTGTTCGTAAAAGCACTTCATACTTTATGGACAAACACAGCCGCTGGCAATTCACAGTCCCAGAGCATACTGACAATCTTAATTTAGGGTGTTCTTCCCACTTCTTAAGACAGGGCAAAAAGGAATGAACCTGATGGGAAACTGAGTTAAAACCTGCTCACAAATGTAATCCACTTTTCCTTCTCTTTGAGAAGCTCTTCTTTTAATGCCACTACAGTCAAACAACAGTTTTATGCACTGATAATGTAAATAAGGTGTCTTGTAGCAGAGTTAACTTTTCTTAATTACAAATTGCATGCCTTTCCCTTTAAGTGAATCTTTCAGCAAGTCTGCTTGGCCAGAAGCTCATTTTCTGTGCAATTTACGACTGCATCAGAAATCATGCTGGCTTCCAGAGCAGATGGAAGCATTTCTGGTTGTTTCTAATCTGGTTGCTGTTACTAGATTCCTTAGAGCAATTGTTTGCGAGTTGTGGAATGCCATTTGGTCTGAAAAAATAAATTTGTTCTGAAGCATGTTCCCTTCCTGTCCCCCTCCCCGTTCTTTGTGCATGTCTCATCCATGGAGGCAATTGTATGTTTTCAGTTCTGATGCCGTTCTCTTTTGTTTTTTCTCTCTTTTTTCCTTCTTCTTTCAGTCTACAGCCATGAGCGAACCACAGTGTTACTACAATGAAACCATTGCCTTCTTTTATAACCGAAGTGGAAAATATCTAGCCACTGAATGGAATACTGTCAGCAAGCTTGTAATGGGACTGGGGATTACCGTCTGCATCTTCATAATGCTGGCCAACCTCTTGGTTATGGTGGCTATTTATGTCAATCGCCGATTCCACTTTCCTATTTATTACTTAATGGCCAACTTAGCTGCTGCAGACTTTTTTGCAGGGCTGGCCTACTTTTACTTAATGTTCAACACAGGACCCAACACTAGAAGATTGACTGTAAGCACCTGGCTTCTCCGTCAGGGTCTCATTGATACTAGTCTGACAGCTTCTGTAGCCAATTTGTTGGCCATTGCTATTGAGCGGCACATCACAGTTTTCCGAATGCAGCTGCATACTCGGATGAGCAACCGCCGAGTGGTCGTCGTAATTGTTGTTATCTGGACTATGGCCATCGTCATGGGTGCCATACCAAGTGTCGGATGGAATTGTATTTGTGATATCACTCACTGCTCCAACATGGCACCGCTCTATAGTGACTCCTACCTGGTCTTTTGGGCTATTTTCAACCTCGTCACTTTTGTGGTCATGGTGGTCCTATATGCTCATATCTTTGGGTACGTTCGCCAAAGGACTATGAGAATGTCCAGACACAGTTCTGGACCCCGCAGGAATCGGGACACCATGATGAGCCTCCTGAAGACTGTGGTCATTGTGCTTGGTAAGTGCTTACTTTGCTCACCCTGTTCTCCCCACTCTGTTTCTTACTAGGTTATTTCAGTAATGTGTGTCCAGCTTCTGGGAGGTCAGAAGACACCAGAAGAGGTTCAAAGAATAAGAACTTCCAGAGTTCATAACTATATTGGCAATAGCAAACTTGTTTATGGAAGTCGATGTAAGAAACTTGGTCTCTCAGCCCTGTAGTATGAAACTGATGAAAATCCAGAACCTCAAGATGTAATGTCGTGAGGTTTTGCAGCAAAGCACAATTAAAACCTCTTGTAGCAGCCTCTTGGAATACATGCAGTGTTTGCCCTTTTGCCTTTGAAGATGCCAAATGGTTGCAAACTTAAAATAGTACAGGAAGTCTCAATCTTCCACTGAAGTACCTCTTGTCTCCTTTTTGCCACCCAAAAGATGGTACGTGTATTCATGCAAAACTCCAGTATCTGGAGAGCAATGAGAGGCTAGAGGCTATTCATGGAAAGATTGTGTGTTAAGCAGGACTGCATTTACGGTTCACTCAGGTCTAAAATGTTTGGCACATACCAATATCTGCCCATTTGCTAATACACAAGAGTAACATGTGAGGCACTGATGTTCTTCTGCACACTGCTCAAGAGGTGTCTAAGCTTTAGGGATTGGAAAACACAAGGGAAATACACATTTTTTAATCAGGAGGTTCTTGTCATTTTATGAGTGACTTTATTTGGATAGCACAGCCTGGATACGGAGTACCATTGCTTGGTGATGTTCTTTGCAATTTGTTCTTTGTTGCTGCATGTGACAGTGAGCTGAAGGTGGCAGGGATGGTACAGGTTGTCCTCTTGTTCCAACATGTGCTCCTGCCTATTAAGTCTTCTAGCACAGTACACGGGTCTCTTGAGATCCCAGTACCAATCAACAGGTCTGCCCTAGAAGTCCATAAATGCAACAGTATTCAGTTTACAAGGCCCAGAACTTAGCCCCATTTCTCATTGCTTTACACCGTGACTTGTGCTTTCTACCACAAATATAACGGAATAGTTGCAGAGATTTGGTTGAGTCACTGTGTCTACTCACATGTTTAAGAATTTACATGTTGCAATTTGACTTAGTGATTAGCTTTGTAACCAGAATATGAATTGTGCAGTTAACTAACCCGTTCAGCCATTGGTACAATGTATTCCTGCATGTCCTTCTTTTCAGGGAAAGAATATCTATGAGTTTTACAAGGGATACTGTAGTGGTGGGTGAAATCTCTCCTTATTCCCTGGTGGTTTGGAAATCTGTTGCTCCCCACCTCCCTGATCCTCCTGGCAGAAAGCAAAATGAGGTTAAGAACATGAAGGAAATTCAGGTTTTGCAGTCTTCTTCTTCGGAATTATATCTTTATTTTCCCTCCTGAAGGAATTGCTATTCATACAACAGTGTAGTATTTCCTGTGAGGTGACAGACTGGCTCAGACTTGGGAAAAAAAAAAAAAAAAAGGTGGATGGAAAATAGTAAGCACTTAGGCAGAATTCTAGGAGTAAATAGTCACTGAATAAATAGCAGATGTCAGCTAATCCCAAGCATGTGTGAGACTAGAGGTATGTATGCAGCTGGAAGGGTAGGCAGTGACTGTCTTTCATTCTCCTTATGAGCAGAGGTCAGAGGGAAGATGTACGGGCCGCCCACTGTGACCACAACAGTACAGTTGTACAAGGAACATAAAGTGACCTTTTTTCTCCTTAATAAGTACCGTATTTTTTCAGGTATTGTTCTGAAAACAGTGGAACAACTTCAGGGGTTAGTTGGCATTAGCTAAACTGAAGGTGACTCCAGTTTACCAGCAGATGTAGTTCGGCAATATTTCTGATTCCTCATAGAGGCAAGATTTTTCAGGACTGCAGGTAGCACATCTTGATGCTTTCTTCAAAATTCAAGTGGGAATTTGTTTCTTGTTTTTGCTGCACTTCATTCAGTGCTTTGCACACACTGTACTTTAGCACCTCTTCTAATCTGCATGAAACACTGTTTACAAAGAGCGATAACATATTATTTTATTAAGTCTGTTTGAAGAAAACAAAGGCACTCCTAGGCTGTGACACTTTTCTTCTTGTATTTGCAGCTCCCACCTTGATATTATTTTGCAAAGGATTTGGGTTTTGGTTTGCTTTGGTTTTTTCCTATGCAGTGTGGTTTCTTTGGCTAGAGGAAGTCAGTCTTAGGGCTGTAGTGTAAAGAAGCAGGAATACTTCCACTTCCTTACCACCTGTGGGACACAATTGCAAGATAAAGATGGCTGGGAAACAGTTATGAGGTTTTTGTGGGGGGTTGTTTTAAATAAATAAATAATATCTTGATGCAAACAATTAGGCTTGAGGGCAGCGACAGAGAGTTTAGGGGAGTTAAATGTTTGTGCATCAAGGTGTTAACCAAACTGCTAGATGAACCATAAGAAATGTTCATTAGTTGCCATCAGCTAAGGAGTGCCATCCCATATTGCTGAATTTGTGTTTCCAAGGCAGGATTGTTTTGTTGTTCTAAAGAAAAAAGCTTAGCACCACTTCAAAGCACTGGTTTGGAGACATATCTCAGTTTGGAGCAGGTGTTGTAGCTGTTGATCAGGTGGTTATGCTGGTGCTCTGTCCCTGCTTGCAATCTGCTTGTAAGTCTGACTTCAAGTTTTCAGAAGCAGAAGATTTAGTTTCTAGTGTCATACTTCCTGAGTGCCTTCTTGAAAAGGCAGTGCTGCAAGTTTATCTTGGGAATAACAGAACAGGTGAGTGTCTTAGGCTGCATGGAACAATTTGCTGAACATTTATCTCATGCTATCTGGTTTTTTTCTGCCAGTGAACCTCAGTAACACAGAGGAAAAAAACCTCTGCCTTTCTTAGTGGTGTGCTGCTGTTTGAGGCAGAAACTGACTTTTTGCAGGAGGTGAAGATGGGAAAGGAAGCATTTCAGTTTATTCTGGAGATCCTTGTCCCTCCTCTCCTGCCCTAAATATGAGTGGGGAATGGAGCTGGTATGTGTCAGCGTGCTTTACACAGGAGAAGACAATTCATTTTGGAGGAGAGGGAGAGTTCACTGGGATCCAAGTAAAAACAGAACTGGGAGGCTGGATAAATGTATGAGGGTTGGCAGAAGGAGGCAAACCATTCCTCATTTTAGAATCTTTGCTGAAATACTGCTCAGTTGTAAGTAAGCCCCTAGTGAACTGGGCAGCATTGAACTGTTCGTTTGACTTTTAAACTTTCATAAACGGGTGTCCTGGAGTTGTCCTGTTGGCTGTACTCCCAATCCATGCTGCTCCTGCATGCAGAAGAGCACCTTTTCTCCTGCCACTATCCTTGCTGTATTTTGGGGGCAGGAGGGGGAGGGAATTAACACAAGAGCGTCTTGTCTGTGAGCTGCCTAACATGGCCTGCCCTTCTCGCGCCTTGCTGCCTTATCCAAAAGAAGAAGAGATGCCCTAAACGGGGTGCAGTCCTCCAGGCGGTGATGCTGTCATCGTGTGCGGGGAGGATGCCAGCCGCCTCTGACAAGAGGGTGATTGTGTGGGTAGGGCAGTGGCCGCTTGATTCGCTGGCTGGAGCGGTCAGGATCTGGCACACTGCGTCATCCCACAGAGCGGGTGGGATGCTGAATCCTAGGAACAAGTCAGAAGCAGAGAACAGATTTTTTTTTAATGCCCTTTTGTGTTTTTTTTTCCTTGAGTAAAATATTTTAAACAGAAGGAAGTGATTTCATAGCTGAACCCTTTTTTCTTTTAACAAGGCTGCTTTTGAAATCTTTCAAAAGTAATAAGAAACATAAAGCTCTTTCTCTAGACCATGCCTTTCCTTTGCATTGGGACTAAGGAAAGGCTGATCTTTATACTGCACATAGCCATAAAATCATGTCTGGTCTGTCTTGCAGCTGAGGGACACTTTGCCTTTCACCACCACCATGTGTTCCTTTTAAATGAGCAGTCGAGGAACAGGCAGAAAACGCAGCAGATACATCAGCTGAAACTTGGCATCCTGTCTTCTGTTCTTCACTTTTTCTCGTGTTACATTTAAAGACAAAGCTAAACTGTTTTTCTGGTGGAGGTCATAGTTATACTCTAAATGCATTTGGGTGAACCAGATGCAGGTTTGGCCCAAAAGTGGATGGCAATATCTAACTATTGTTTTAAGAAGCAGTGAAAGCACCAAATGAAGGATTTCAGAGCTCACGCCTGGAAAAACTAGCTGTGGTCTGGATTTCTTTGGCCTGAAATAAGTCAGGAAAGGCTAGGGTCTTTTAAGTGTTCCTATATACCTGCCTCTGTAGAGAACTACCAACTTAGATAAGAGCTAACACAGAGACCTGATGTCCTCCAAGCACACGAAAGAGAGAGAGAGAGGAAACCTTCCTCCCTATCTTATATACCCCTGATTACATGAAGGAATGGTGTGGAATACTTCCTTAGTTATAACCTGGTTACTAGGGAAGGCCTAGACCAAAACCAAGAAAACGAAACCACGACAGAATGTTCCTGTTGGAAATATAGCATGTATTTCTCCTCCCTAAACACTCATGAAACATCCATCCCTAGTTTGTCATGTCTTGTTTATACAATGTGGATAACTCTGCCATATACCTCCATGTGCATCTTTGGGCATTCTTCTTTGTTTAGAATTTACACTGTGAGATTGCAATAGTGAGGTTTGGTAACTGAATTTTAAATAACAATAATACCAGCAACCCTTTCTATGTGTATTTCACTTATCTTGACAATTAGCCTTCTGTGCTGGGCGAGGTCTTGATGGTGCTTGGGCAAAATTAAGCATGCATGTTGAGCCAACCACCACAGCTAGCCCTCAGGATGTGGGGAGAGCAAACAGTAGATTCATAATTGCTTACTCTTTATGTTCCTGGGAAGTAAAAAGACACTTAGGACTTCCCACCTGTAAGATCATCTGCTTTGTTTGCAGGAATGTGGTTTACTCTGTAGGATTGGGAAACTAATGTGGGCAAAGATAAAGAAGTGAAGGTTCTTTTTGTATAAACTCTTTTGATTTAAGAGTCTCACTGTGTTTGAAGACAGTTTCTTATTTATTATAACAAAAGAATAAATGCAAGAAAAATGTCTGGAAGTTCAATATAAACATCTGGAAGGGTGGAACTGCACAGTAACAGCCTTTTTCTTGCCCTCTCTGCTGAAGTTATTAATTGTACGAGACTTATTTTTGTAGCTTTGTGGCTTTCCTTTCACGCCTAGGTACCAAATGGAGTTGGAAAGCATCAAATAACTGTTAAAGCACATGAATGTTCACGTATGCTGTAGATACACAGTTAAAGCAAATAGAGTGCATTATTGATACCTTAACCTTTCTGAGTGATTGATTGATACGCAGTCTTTCAGGATGAAAAAAAAAAACCCTGAAGTTCTGTCAAAGTGTATTTTTAAAAAGATTTTCAGTGTCTGTGTCTTTTGACATGAGGTCATCTTTACTGAGTTTCTCCCGTCATGAATTAAAAAACCTGGATTATCAGTAGAAAGTAAAAAGTGAAGTAAGTGCTCCAACCTGATCAACAGCACATCTTGTCTTGACAGAGGCATATCTGATGTCTTTACTGCCATACCACTCATGCACTGTTGGGTGGTCAACTGAAATGGCTTACCTTTGTTGGTCTCTGAATCACAGAGCTTTGACTTACCTACACCTTACGAAAATATATTTCACCAGTTACCCAGTATGTGGTCCTGGACTTGGATGAAGATGATCCTGTCTAGATAGAGCTTGGTTATGGTATCACTCAAACTTTGACAGACTTTCTCTGCCCTTGTGAAGTTATTCTTGTGGATCAGAGCATGCATCAGCACTGATAGCAACAGTGCAGCTTATAAGAGGATGTTTTGAAGAAGCCAGGGTTGAGCTTTGAGCCCAGTGACTGGAAGAAGACAACTTCATCTATTCACCTCCTCCTTAAGGAGTCTTGCTGGTGTCAAGAGAGATGAGTTCTCCAGCAGTGTTTTTCCTGACATGACTGAAAATTGAGGATGTTGTCTTAGCTTGGAGTTGTCCTTCCATCAGGTAGCAGTGGCCCCACAGTGGGAAGAGCAGCATCCAACTGGGTTTTTTCTCCTTGACTTTATTACCTTTTCCTTAGAGAGCCAAGCTGAGCAGTTACATCAAGCTGGAGTTCAGATGATAGCAGCACTTTTTCATGGCTTCTTCTCTGGAAATGGGGCAGGGTGAAGCCATAAAATATGTTACCCTGCAGTCAGCACAGGGGGCTGGTTCAGAGTCCCCAACCCTGCCTGACCACTGCGTCACAGTAATGTCACTTGTGTATTGATTTAGTCCTGATGGAAAAACAGGGCAATAAACTGAAACTCGTGCAGGCAATACAAGTCTGAGCATCAATGACTTTCTGTTCTAGTACACAGGGTACAGTTATATACAGTCCCAGTGTTTTTAGATAAGTATATTTTAAAAGTGCATAAACTGTGAATTTAACCCTACAGTCAAGTAAACTGGAAAATGTTGCTGATGACTGTAGTCTGAATGGAGAACTCATAGAGTTTATAAGATACATTCTTATTACTATTGTTTGGAGAGGAAAGGTTTGTCGTGCGTTCAGAACTGCAGTATGACAGCAATACTTTCAAGCTGTATCATCAAAGACTTGCATGAAAAGGTGAAATCTTAGTTGCAAATTGATGAACTGGGATGGAAGTCTATATATATTGCATAAATTTGTTAGGAAGTTTCATTGTAAAGTCATTCAGATTTAATAATGAAAAGTAGAATTTTTAGTCAGTGATTCATAACAAGTGGACTAACATTTTTGTGCTCATATATGTAAATATCTCTATTCTTATTTTCTTAGTAAATTGAACTTGATTGCTATATTAGACATGTCTGGCACTGTTTGGTAAGACATATAAATTTTCACAATGAACTATTAAATATCAGTTAGGTTTTCCACTTTCAGTTGAAATAGTGGAGACATGAAAACTTGCCAAGGACCTAAGTTATAATCTGTACATAATTATGGAGTGCTTTTAATGAATCTTAAGACCATTTGGACTTTCATAGATGTTTCTTGATTGCTTGATGTTTTTCATGCCACTGGTAAAAGTGGTACTATGAGTGCTCTCTGACACTTAATCTGTCTCTCACTGATCATTTTTATTGTCACTTATAATCCTGCAAATGAATTCTGGTGAATCTTTTCCCGTTACTGCTTGGCTAGTGAGGGTACTGAAAAGAAAAAGACTAAGGAAGCACACCATCTGGAAATTGCACTGTGGTCAGCTTGTTTGTGTCATAAACTTCATAAGCAGCTTGCTTTCCAAAACAAGCCCATGCAAGCTTTGCTGGATAAAGCAGAAGTTACTGGTACCTTGCATTGAGGCAGCTGTTTCTCTGAACCCAGAGCATGATTGGGTTTGTAGAGAGCCTCGTTCTAAATGTTTCATTTAATTTCTTCACTGACTCTCCCCATTAAATTTATGGCATCCACAGCTAAAGCTGATACAGCCTTGGTTAACTGTCTTTTCTCTAAAGTATTCCAGGTATCCCAGTGGAATTCATTGCTTCACCCTGGGGAAACCATTTGAAAGTTTACCACTTCTTTCCCCCTTTAAGAATAAGAATTATTTATTTTCATTTAGGATCCTTTGCAACTGTGCTTTGAGGAACTTCCATAATTTCCCAAGGCAGGAATGTGGTTTCATTTTATTTTATATTTGAGGGGGGGAAAAAATCCCTCAAGTAAATACATTCCTTTAAGTATGATGAAAATGAGCCCTTGTTTAATAAAAGTCTTCCCCCACCTTTTCAGGAAATAAATAAATGTAAAGAGCAAATGAAAGCTCTCTTCATTTTTCTGAGAATAGTCAGAAAGGGGGTAAACCTTATGCAATTCTTGCACTTGTGTTCACCTTTTGATTAAAAAAAAATTATAAACAAAAAATAATTTGTAATTGCTTGCATAGTTTTTGTCTTGTTTCCAAGAAGCTTCTAAAAAGGAATTACAATGGTAAAAGTAGCTATATTTCTCAACAGGCTTAGGGAATTGATTTCTATTTTGCTTTATTAATAATAGGATTTGGAAATCACACCTTTACCCCAAACAGAAGAATCCAATGTCTTCTGTTGGATCCAGGTACAATAACAAACTGCTAACTACAGAGTGATATTCACTTACTGAAAATCCACACCAAAGCAAAGTTAATAAATAACATGTCTTGCTCTGCTATCAGAGTACACTTAGCAGTGAGCAAGTACTCTTCAACCTGGAGTTCCCCTAAACAGTGGAGATGGGGATGTGTTATGGGTCATTTGCTCTAAACCAGAGGTCTTGGTAAACTTGGAAAAAAGCTGAAGACCCAGAACAGAAATTGTTATTAAGGAGAAATTTTGAAAATCAAGATGTACAGGAAGACTTACATGTTAAATGCTAGAATGTGAGGAAGTCCTACTGATCTCAGGGGTTTTCAGCTGAATTTTTTGGAACAGAAGATGGGAATCCATCCTTTAGAACAAGCAACAGTAACACTTCTAGAAAATGGCTGCTCACAAGATACTATTTTTGTCCTCTAGAAAGCACATGGCTACCTGGGGAGTTTGGTTCTAAATGCTGTGCTCATTTTCTTCACTGACTTCCTTATATTTCTTGCACCCTCAGCTAAAACTGATACGTTCTCGATAATGGTTAAAGTATTTGTAGTCTGGAAGGTACAGGTAAGGTCCATGTCCAGCCACTTGCTTCTGTTGTCACTTTTGTGATACCATTTGTCTTCCCTGTGTTGCAGGCAAAAACTATTCAAATGCTAAGCCAAACTTACAGCTAGACCTCAGCTGAAGAAATTATGTGAACAAAAATGCCAGCTGTTAACGAGTCGCATTGTAAAACTGCATTCAGTGAGGCACTGAACTATCATTTGTTTCCACCAGTGGAAAACACTGACAACAAGGGACTGTGTTGTGGAAGAGGAGCAGTGGTGCTCCTTCTGCGTTGCATCATTGCACATGAGCAGTGTGATCAAGTATTCTGGGCTGTTTGTTTTTTTCTGGAGTAATCCATGTAAGCAGAAGAATAAGAACTTTAAATATCAAATTAGTTTTGCCTTTATAGTTTCAATGAAAGTGTGGCTCTTAAAACATGAAGTTACTGCTGATGGACAAACTTGCTGAGCCATCTGAGGTACGGCAGCCAGTCAGTGCAGTGGGAAATGGTCAGCAGTGAGTGATAGCTTTCAGACTATCAAGGGAGGAGGCCTTTGTGCCTCCCTCCTTCTAGTCACAGCATGAAAAGAATGTTCAGTGAAAAGGCTTAGTTTGTGCATGTTTTTTAATAAAAGTATTTTGAATCTAAATGTGAAAAGGAAACATGATTCTGAGCTCTTCTGGTGCTGGCAGAATAGCTTCCTATTTTCCTGTTTCATACTGGTGGGGATGTCACTGAGCTTACAGGTGGACTGCTTTTTCTTTCTTTTTTTCTTTTTTTCTTTTTTTTTGTTTGTTTTGTCTTTCATTTTGGGATTTTTTTTTCAGCACTTTCATGAGTAAGTTTCACACACACATTTGAAGCTGTGGTTGCATCTTTAAAGCTGTAAGCAACAACAGCAGCAGAAAATTCCTACACTTTCTGCAGTTCTCATTTGGGAAAACTTTGTATCACACTTCCTCGTTGCTCAGCCTAGAAAAAAGGTCTCTGAAGTTCATTTTCCTGTATCCACGTGGAAAAACACTGGTATTACATCCAAGTGTGCTTCATGTGTAATGTGGCAGGTCCACTGATGGACACATGCCCTTTCCCATCAGTGTCTAGAGAACAGCTGAAAAGGCTCAGAGCTTGTATGAAAGGTCATGAGACTTCAGAAGCTATGACATCATTTGTAAATCTGAGGCATTTAATGTCAGTGGTCTAGTGTTGTCCATCAGTCTGTGCTGTTTAATGATGTACTGGAGTAAGGGGGGCTGCTGTAAGCAAAAATCTTTGTTTTCCAGACTCACTGGTAAACAGAAGGTGTTTGAACATCCAGAGATGAGTGCTATGAAGTTTATGAATAGGGTGGCCTTAAGTTCTGCAACTGGGAAAGTGAGAACTTGGTCTGTAAAACTGTCCCAGACATACCTGCCATGGGGGTGGCCATCTGCTGCTGTGGCCTTATGTTAAGAGAGCAGTCTCTGTGTGTTGCAGAGGCTGAAACAGTAATTCCTTGATGTTAGCATTAAAAACCTAGAGGTTACTTTAAGGAAAAAAAAAAAAGTTAGACACCTATGAGGGGAGAGAGAAAGTGCAAGTCTGTTGCATTTCTTTGTATTGGATTAAGAGCTATGTGCTTGGGTCTTTCTGTTTTAATAAAGTACTTGGTGTCTGATTACAAGTTTGTTAATATAACCATAGATAAGCAGGAACAGTTAAGATTTTTGAAATATCTTCTTTCATAAAAGAAGTCATCGTCTCCAGAAGAAGAATGGGAGAATTTAGCTGTTACAAGGAGAAAAAGCTGCCAAGCTCCCCTGGACTCAGTACCTTTCTTGTTCTTCTAAAAGTTTTTTTGAGGGAGCTATTTCCCATCTTCTGGTATTACTATAACCTCAGAAAGAACTTGTTCTGACATATGGCATTGATAATTCTCATCTTCCCTTGTTTGAAGTTGCTTTAAGGTGCCCACTTTTTTGTTTTCCAGAGGAGTACAAGGAATAACCTAGAGATGAATTTTCTAGGCAAAAGTGGAGTGTATAGAGAGTTTAAAAAAAAACCCAAACCACATAAAGAACTATTGTGTATTTGTAGAATGGCTGCTGCTTTCTTCTCTAAAACAGATTAAATTTGAAAACTGTAGTTCAGAAAAGGAAAGCTGAAGGAAAATATTTTAAATACATTAAATGGTTTTTAAATCAAGGATTTCCTTGATGATTTGTTGAATTTTTTACGAAGTTGGTTACCTTCATTAAGTAAACAAACATATATGACATATTTTCTGTAACAAATGTATCCTGCAAAAGGGTGCACCTAAAACCGTGCTTACTTTTCCCAGCTTGAAACAGTTGTGCTAACACCCCAAAATAGACCGGGGCACCACAACAGGGACCTGATGTTGCCTGCCATTCTCCCATGAGACATGCTGCTCCTCCCATTTTGTCTTCTTTGGTGCTGGTCTTATAGCACATGCATTTCTGTTAGCTTCCATGAACTGGGAGGGAAAAAAATGTGCATAATTTTAAAAGAAAAATAATAATAATTTACACCTTAAGCATATGAGTAGTTGGCTGGATTTTTGTTCTCTTCAGCTGGCAGGTAGAATGGGGAGTGACCAGTTTCATGAATAACAGTATTAAAAGAATAAAGTAGCTGTTGGTGCTACAAGGTCTGCTTTTGATATGGACGGGTCACTTTTAAACATTCACTAGTACAGCCATGAGTTTGGGAATTAACTTACAGCTATGAGTTGTCTGCCTTCAACCATTTAATGGGGAAGTATATGTCTTCCAATACATCATAAAAAACTGTCAGCTATGAGTGCAAGAGGCCATCTCTACACGCCACTTAGTTAGTTGGCAAAGGGGATACAAAGAGTAACTTAACTCTAGGCTGTGAGGAGCCTCATGGATGGGTGTCCCTTGTTCTGGCCAGGAAGAGTTAATTTTTACAGTAGCCAGGAGGAGCATGGCTAGGACCTAGAGGTTATTCAGTAGCACCTTGTGTCATTACTGGTGGCAGGGGAAAGGCAGTTTCCCTTCCAGGGAGAAGGGGTTCCTTCCAGTCAAGCAGATGTGGTGGATGGGTGATGGGATAAATGGGGTTCTGAGCAGGAGGGGGCGGTTTAGGTGGCAGTCATTCCCAAGCTGGAGGGAGCAGTGAGGTATTGTGGCTGTGGCTGAGGGGCAAGCTCTGTGTCGAGCATTTTTGTCTGTGAATCATTCACAGACNTGATGTGACTCTTAGGGATGGTCCCACTCTCTCTTTTGTATATTGTTGTTATTAATACTGGTGCTGTTCATGTTCTGATCCTATTGCTGTTACCAGTACATTGTGCTTATCTCAACCCATGATCTTAATATTTTGTGCCTCTCCAGCTCTCCACAAGGAGGAAAGGAATAGGGAGTGAGCAAGCACAGCACAGTGTGGTTTAGAGAGTCTCAGTGGGAGCAGTAAATTGGGGAGTACCATTCCTAAATCACAACAATGGAGAAAGGCACAAGCTAAAGGAGTAAAGTCTTCTTTACTTTTAGTAAACAACATCTCTGCAAATAAAAACACATAACACCTCCCACGTGTTGTACCATTCTGTAGCAAGCAGCATGGTAGTGATGTGTGAGTATTTCTAACTTCTGCTTGTACAGGTCAAAACACAGTTTTGTGATAGCACATCTGTTTTTCTTGAGCTGACAGACCTGCAAAGCATGTCTGCCTCATGTTTGATGTTAAAATGTCAGCAGGGCATGCCATATTCTGGTTCCTCCTCTGGAGGCAAATAGAAAAATGGGGTTCAGTGCTGACGATTTTGTTTTCCAAAAGATCCCTTGTCTTTGTCATTACAAA
The DNA here is from genome assembly GCA_013396755.1 of Sclerurus mexicanus. NCBI lineage: Eukaryota > Metazoa > Chordata > Aves > Passeriformes > Furnariidae > Sclerurus > Sclerurus mexicanus. The sequence goes on along the minus strand of VWZF01003473.1, from coordinate 122,309 downwards.
AAAAGAAAAAAAAATGTAGTAAAGATTGCATGGAAATTAAAGAATATGAAGGCCCTTCCATGCCATAAAAAGTAGAAAAGTAGTGTATTTTTAGTTTCCAATAGGTGATTTCTAAAGTAATGTCAAAGCAGAGGTACTTGACTGTTTTATTTCTGAGTCCAACTTTTGCTCTGTCTGAGTTTCCTTCTGATGTCATCCAGTCTTCCCTCCCGAACACCTCTTTCATTTACTGCTGCTGCACAGAATCAACTGCTATATATTTCTTGAAGTTCTCATTTGAACCATCTTTTGAGCTGTTTAAACACCTATTAATAGTTTGCCCTTCCTGCTCCCTGAAGGAGTGGCAGAGTGCATCTGAGGAGACCCAAGTTACTCTTCTACCTTAAGGCAAGAGGTGAATGCAGTATTTTGTGATCCTGCTGACATCCTCAGGTGTTTAAGTCATCCCCCATGTTAGACTGAGAAATTTCTGGGTTTTATCTGTGAAAGAGATGGAGAGATCATGATCTGCAATTTAGATAGTTCAGAGTTAGGCCTCCATTTTTGTATCTACTGCTTCACTTCAAGCATATGGTTTATCAGCTGGATATGGAGGAGGTTTATATAGTTTCAGGATAAGAAAAATCTTGCTTGGTCAGCTGCTCTTCTGCTGTAGGCTCTCAAGCATGTACTATAATAAAGACATTAGTAACTGCACTAGCTACAAATGAGACTTTAAAGTTACCTCAGTTATAGGTGTCAGTGTTGAAAACAGAAAGATGTTTGCATTGACGTGGATTCACCTTTCAGGGCCAAGAAAGATACTTTTTGAAGAAGGTCTTCACCCTGACTTGCCAGAAATCACCCAGAGGGTAGGTTATACTGCTGGAAGCCACAGAGATGCCAGTCAGTTGCTGAAAGGACTTACCATCTTAGCGTGCAGGATGGACATGGTAGGTTGTGCACAAGTTTTTAAGGCTAAAAAAAAAATCTATAAGGTTGTCAGTAACAGGAAGGAAAGACTTTATATTGCCCTCCCTCCCCCTGCTTCCTGCTCCATGTGCGAGTTCATTCAAAGTGGCATTTAAGAAACTGAAGAATCATTTACCAAGAAAATGGCCTGACTAAAGTTCTCGTTTTGAAGATGACAAGTCAATAATTACTGTTTGAGAAAAGGAGACAACTGTGTGTGAGGTGAGAGTAGAAGAGGTGCAGTACCTTGGTCACTGAAGGTGATGCACTGCATACATTGTGAAATATGGAAGAAATTGGCATTTCTGTTAGTTTCTGGAACTTGTGTGCATGGTCCATGAAGACATACAAATTTATTTTAACAACACATCTTTTGAAAGTATTTTTTGTGCTATATAGGAGTGGAATGTATTTAATTGTTCCTCAAAGAGATCACAGTTGGATTTATTCCAATAAACATACTTGTTATGTAGCATAGCAAAATGGAATCGAATTGGCTTTTTGCTTGCTCTGCATTTGCTCTAGTGGAAGAATATAGGGTGGTCTGCAGGATTTAGCTCTGAAGTCAGGGCCATGCCTCAGGACAGAAGGTACATGAAAAGGCCACCTGGATAACATCCGTCTCCTGCTTGGCCCCTCAACATCATTCTGCTTGTCCCTTTTGGGCAACTTTGCATTTTGCAACTCATTTCCTAGAGACCCCTTGCCTGGGATAGATGCTGTGTCATAGGACGTAGCTGTAGGGCACCAAGGGATAATCATTTGCTGCTTGCTTGCTGTCTGATGTTCAGTGTAGTGGATGCATTTGGCCTTTTAATTAAATTTTGGATTTACTCTCCTTCAACAAGGAGAGAGTAATATCAGAGTATGTCGTAGCTCAGATCCTTCCTGTTGTTGTTATACACATATACACACACACACACACACACACAGAGAAAGGTAAAGGGACTGCATATTGGTTAATAGGCTATGTGGCTTCTGTAGAACATGGAGTTTGAAAATGGTTGTTCATTGAGGGTAATCTGCATTTGATCCTGTTAGTATTCTGCACAAAATTAGTTGTGCAGGTTTCTGTCTTTCCAGCAGAAAGGTTGGCTTGGTTCTCTCTAGAGGGAGGAGGGGCCAATTTAAGTAAGCAAACAAAGTGAAGTAGGTAACTTGAAATAAGTAATGTAACATTCTTTAGATGAACACTTCAGCTTTTATCCTATTCATCCATCAAATGCATGAGTGCTGCATACACCTTGTGCTGCTGTTTAGTACTGTTAAAGAGCAGAAGGCTTTCAGATACACAGCACTGGCCTTGCTTGCCCTAGCAGCTAGTGTGAGAGGTGTGGATAAAGTATGCACTCCAGAAATGTGAGCTTTTAAGCACATTCCAGTGAACACAGTAACTGATTGATGCTGTTTCCTGTGAGATTTTCCTTTTCTTTAATTTTTTTTTTTATTATTATTCTTCACTCTCCTCCCTCTCCCCTCCCTGTGTTCCTGTCTCTCCACTCCCTTTCTTTATTTTTAAGTTTATCTTCATGGCCTTGCCCCTATTCAGCTGGCAGGCAGGAACAGCACCTCTGAAAGCCAGCCCAACCACCAGGATAAGATGTGGGAGCCTGAGCTGTGGGAGGATGTTGTGGGGCCTTCATAGTTGAGACTGCCTGTCCTGCAGCACTGGGGGCCCCATCTTGCGTGCCTCTGAGCAGGATCAGGCTGCCAGATTCTCCTGGCTGAGAAAAGCAATTCCAGGCCTCTTTCCAGAAACTATAGTGTAGCCACCTTCCTGCAAATCCTTATCATAGGCATAAATATCCAGTATATAGAGATTTACTCCTGTAAGAAGAGCAAATTTATTTTTTTCCCAAGTTTTTGGAAGCAGGTTGTGAAATAATAGAAGCATCTGTTCCATTTTTACCCTGCCAATAGAAATACCACGGGGGTTTTTTCCAGTGTGCATTAAAAATAGATGTATTTAAACCACAAGACTAGATCTAATCAAACTGTTAGTAGAAATATGCTTTGAAGATTTGACCTCTTGCATTTCTTTTGTGGAGACTGATTTTGATTTTACAAGCCAACATGGTTTAATTAACAGGGTGCTCTTAATTCACTGTGCTTTTGCTGAATTGTTTAGGGGAGGAGGGTTTCTGGCCTTTGAAATGCTTTAGGGTGTTGTTTCTTCATTTGTTTTGCTGAAATTGCCTGTTTCATACCCTGCAGCCCATCTGCGAGTTGGATACATTTAGAAGAAATTCTGAATTCCCTAGAAACTTTGAATTGCTAGGAACTGAAAAAAAAAAACAATCTGTAGAGTCCCCCCCATTAATTTTAGATGTGGAACTTTTTTTTTTCCCCTTGGCAAGTTTAGAAAATGGTACAATTAGATATTCACCATTAATGCCTCTCATTGATATATCTCTCTGATTGAAGGAGAGAAGTACCTCAGCAGGAGGAGTATTGAGTACCTTGCCTGCTGGGTAAGCAGGCATTTGCTTCCCAGCTTCCCTGGCTATGATGATCCAAGAGGGAGGGGCACCCAGGTGCAGAAGAGCCTGCTGCCCTTGGCCACTGGCCAGCACAGGTCAATTTACTGTTGCTGCTGATATTTTGGAGGGCTAAGGGTTGGGTTTCTTGCTTTGGTAGTTCCTTCTGGGTTCACTGGAGCCCACAGAAACCAACCAGGGCTGGGACTCATTCTCTGATTAATGTTGCAAAGAATACTTGTCTTTTCAAGTTCCTCAAAATTGTCATTGTTCTATGGAGACTATATCCTCTCCTCAGTGTTCTGGGAAAATCAACACCAAAATTTAAAACATTATTTTATTTTAATGTAGCTGTCTCTTACTTCCAGTTCCTCAGTTCAGGATCCAACTGATCATCAGTAATTGAAAAAGTAGATTGCACAGAAATAATGGCCACTTAAGGATTGATCCATAAAGAAATTCCACCTGTTTTGAGTATTTACCATCAGGAGGGATTATCAGCCACAGATAGAGCAATTTTCCAGGATACAGTGCATATAATAGTGCCTCAAATTTCTAACACCTTCATTTAAAATGAGTGGAGAGAATTGGCTGGAGCACAAGTTCTGCATTTGTCTGTGTAAACACAAGGATTTCACTGCAAATATTGTTGAAATCTTAGCAGGGACATGAACCAGGTTTTCAAACCTGGCCGTGACCTTAAAAACAATGATGAAATGTATTAAAACTCTGACTGTTATCCATTCATAAGCTTTGTACTTTATGCACTTCACTTTGAAACATTATGCTTTTCCCCCCAGAGCTTGTAGAGTGGTCTCCTGCATCCACAGGCTGACTGTGAAGTTACCCTTGACTCCTACAGTAGAGGGAATCTTGCAAAGTATCTGTTATGGGATGTTTCCATGGCACATTGGACTGCTGAGTACAGATTTCCTCAAAAATAACAAAAATTACTTAAGAAAATATACTTTCCAGAGACTTTATTAGAGAAGCTTAATGTCCTTTTCACTTTAAGTTCACTGCCTCTTTTTGCTGTGGCTGCTTTCGAGCAGATGAGAGAGATATGTCTAATGGATGCAGCAATTCCATTGAGGATCTCTTCAGGTATATGTTAGAAAGCAGAAAGTACAACAAACAAAAAAATCAGCCCAAGCATAAGGCTTCTGATACTGTTGTAAAGAGTTAAATTGGGGTTTTTTAGTAGAAAGTGGTGTTAGTACACTGCATAGGAAAGGCACTAGTATCGTGATAGAATTACCTGTAAAGGTACACATACGCAGTTCTGCAGGCAGCATTTTGCAGTAGAGTGATATAGTGGAGATCTGTGGGTGCTGAAATCTGTGATAATGAGCTCTGTCTTCTCTCATCTTGAAACCATCTCTTCCACTTCTGTGACACAGACTGACCACTTTCAAAAAAACCCAGAAAAGTCCAGATGGTTGGAAGATGGGTGGTATATTTTCTTTGTTTAAACACCTCTATCTCTCATGCCTCAGGAAAACAAAACACAAAGTGCTTGGAAATGACAGACACATTGCCAGCATTTTAAAGAGCTGTGAGAAAAGAGTTTCCAGGCTAGTGATAGGTTTGGAAACTTCATTAACCAACATGAGAGATATCAGTAACAGAAATATCTGGAAATATTTAGTGATTTGGTAACTCGCTTCACGTATGAATTTTTCTTTAATTTAAATGGAGGAATTGTATTAGAATATTTTCATTCTTTTTGATTAACGGGTATGTATTCATACTGCAGTTTGTGCCCCTGGAGTGAGGTTTTTCCAGGGGATCCCTCATTGCTGTGAGAACAGCGGCCCTCTTCGTGGTAGTGTCTTCTGGCTCCAGGACTTGCTTAGAGTTCATGAGAACTCAGGAGCTGATCAACATGCCTCCATGATGCTCTCACATTAAGAGTAAGGCGAATTTTTCTGACACATAAGGAAATTTCACGGAAAATAAACCCCCTTGTGTTCCAGCTGGCCTTGAGATATCAAAGGGGATGGTGGTGCCTGGTCTTGGTTTCTGGGTTGTAGCCAATTTGTTGCTAAGCAGTAGAAATACGGAGCCAATGCAGCACTCTGAGTCCAGTCATGTTCGATAAGAACTACCACGATTACAGATTCACGGGTAGTACAATACTATATGATACACTACAAGCACCCAATGAACCCTCATGGCCAGAGCAGAAGTATGGTGGCATTCAATAGCTCTCATAGCTAAGTACAAAATAGTGTATTTTAATGAGCAACAGAGATGCAGGTTCTCTTTGGCTTAGTCATGGTAAATACACTCCTTGTGGAAGCATGCATGAATACCTACAATATGAATAATACGGCAACAAATGCATTAAACTGCAGGATGAGTTTATCTTGCTGAAAGTATGGTGACAGACAGAAGCTAGCTCTCTGAATTTCCCAAAGAAGCACTCAGCAGAGCTGATTGTTCAAGTCTTACCCAATAAGCATCCCTATGAGCGAGGAGATCACAGAATATGCTGAGTTGAAAGGGACCCACAAGGATCATTGAGTCCAACTCTTATCCCTGCCAAGACCATCTCCAAGAGTTGTAGTTTAAGACGAGATGGCAGACTGATCAATATAAGCAGTGAGTGCTTATTTTGATAATGCGTGTTTTCAGAAAAATATGTGCTGAAAATACTATGATATTACCAAATTTGCAGTATGTCACTTTGGAAGTTCTTGACATTCCCTGTTCACTGCCCTGTATTCTCATGTGCATAGATAGAGCATTAATGAATACAGTTCCAATATCAGAGTTTGGATGTCAGAACAACAGCAAGAACACTGATGCCAGTAAAGATGCTTGTAGTGTCACTGGATGGATAAGGAAGCTGAATGCTGATGAATTTTGAAGGGCAAGTAAGTACACATATTCCTAGTTGCTTGCCTCTCCTAGAAGATACCAGAAACAGAAAAACGTGTACTCTTCTTTTCCCTTCATAGTTTCCAGAACAGCTAGAAACAGTCCAGCAGATCTGAAGATTGCAGTGCTGGTTGACTTGGCTCCTTATTATTGGAGGCACAGCTGTGATGAGTCTCCAGGATACAAAGCCTGCCTGTTAAAGACAAGCAGCTGGAGGCATGGGCTTTTCCTACAGCACTGAAATGACCCCTCTGCCTTCCTGAATTTGTGTCTAATTTTGCTGGCCTGACTTTGTTATGGCCACTGCTCTGAGCTCTGTAGAAATATGAGAAGCCAGAAAGTATCATCAGGAGCTTCAAATGAAGTCCAGCAAAGGCTGATCCAAGTTTGCATGGGGGCTTTTCCTTTGTGCATCTCCCTTAGGCACTACTGCTGTGTTGGAGTTTACCTCAGTGTTGACTCAATATTCTTTCCATTGTTAAAACACTTTATTTTTTTAAAAGTCACCTCTAAGTGGCACCTTCAGTACTTTGCGGAATAGTTAACAGTTAATAGTTAATAGTTAAGTTAATAGTTAATAGTTTTTCCTTCTTCCTCCTGAAGAAGGAAAAAAATCTGTATATTTCATTTAGAACATCAGAGGTACTTCTTAGAAGCTATTCATTTTCTGAGTAGAAGGATTTTTTCAAGCGATTTTCTTACAGTGTACTAATAGCTTTTTTATCTGTTTTTTTGTTTGTTTGTTTGTTTTTTGGGGTTTTTTTAAACCAAAAAGTTCCTCAGTGGAGGACCTTTTGGCCTGGAAAGTCTCAGATTATCTCTTTCAGCTTCCTGTTTGCTTTAGGTGCAAGCCCACAAGTATCTGCTAAAAAAAACCAAACCCACAGTCAGTTGCAGTAGTCTTGCAAATTGATACATCAGCATGTCTTTCCCAGAATAATCTGACTTGAACTACTGTGAGCAATGGTGAATTAAAACATTGGAATGATCCCACAGGTACAATTTTGTGTGTGTGTTGGAGGAGGAGCACTAAGTGTAGGTGCTTTGATTAGCTGGCATTGCAATAAAACACATTTCCTGTGTCTCCAGGTTCGACCTCCTGGACATGTGCTGGTACAATTGAGCACTGCTAGTGAGCACAGCCTGTCTGCTTGGTGCTGTATGTTTGGGGATTTTTTTTAACACAGAGTAGTGCAAAAGCTGGCAGCAAGAATTTGAGGAGGATTTTTGATCCTCTTGGCCCTGTTTCACCCTGTCTGCTAATCTGTCAATTTACTGTCTCCTGAGCCCCATATCTGAGCTGCAGACATGTGCAGCTGCTGAAACTAATGCAACTGGAAATTGCCTTTATGGTTTGGTAGCAGTCTTAGTCCTTCAGGGGACAGCTCTCTTCCATCAGGGGACAGCTGATCTTACACTTGTTTGGTTTTCTGTTTCACAACCCTGCATCCCTGATCACAACCCTGTACTGTTTAAAGCACAAGGATGCAATACAGTAGATGGCCTAGGCATACTAAGAGCTTTTTTTTAGGACTAATAACCTTGCCAGAACTTCTTGTGGTTTGCCACAGAGTATGGAGAAGCCTTTTGTTTTCCTGTTAGAGGCTGGCTTTCAATGCCGCTGTACCATTTGCAACTGTTTGTTTTTACAACTGCTTGTGGAAGTCAGTAGAGTTACAGTTCTTTGGTGTCTGACTCCCTGCTTGAGTGCTGTCCCCTCTCTTGGAGCAGACATCTCAGCCCTGCACCTAGAACCTGTTTCCAGAGAGTGATCAGGGCAGCAGTGCTGCACAGGTGTGGCTGGTGAAGGGCATAGCATGGGGGATAGTCAGAGAGGATTGGACAGCTATAAGGGCCATCAGACAACACAGAACAAATTAGGGTTGCTTCTTGGATGCCACTGCTTTGTCATTGTCTGCATGCTGTCTCAGGCATTCCAAGTGTGAAGTAAATGCTTTCACAGGTATCTTCTGTCTCTGGCAGTCATTGGTGTGATCTGCACTGTACATAGCTGATCTGCCAATCTGATGGAACTGTTACTAGTGTTATTTTAAAAATTCAAGTTGTATCCTGCTGTACATAATGGTGATGTGCATTTTTACCAGATCATCTCAGTTTGCATCTTAGAGAATTGTTTAAACTGTCTTTTGTATTTTGAAAACTTCTAGATGGTTTCATTTTCAGCTGTCAATGATTTTACATTGGATGGTGTTTAAATCCCTTATCCCTTGGGGACTGAAGTCCCTGGCAAGCATAGAGTGCTAAAAGGGAAGAATTTTTAAGTTCTTGCCCTGCAGAAGCAGCGTGTTCACCAGCAGGTCCATGGGGAGCTGTTTCACGAGTGCAGCCATGAGCTCTGCCCTGGCAGCAGCTTGTCTTCTCTGTGTCACTGTGAGAAACAAGCCCTTAGTCTGAAAACAGGTGACAGAAGAAAATAATTACTGTTGCCTTTGACAGTCTCACTAGAGAGGCCAAGAGTTCAGTGGGAACAGAGATGGCTTGCTTATGCCCAGCAACAAAAGACCCAGGACAAAGCTGGGCTGCAGGTTAGGTGTGCTGCAGAGAAAGGATCAGTGTTAACACCTCTGCCTTCCTTGCATGGTAGATAGAGGCCGGCTTTAAGTGACCTTTGTCTGGCACTTCTCATGAACACCTCTGAAAGAGATGAAGGCGGCTGGGAATCAGCCCAGTTTTTTGCATACACAGTTATTTCAGTATTCTGCTGCTAAACAGTTGTTCCTTCATGAGTGGGTGGGACTAAGTGAAAGAGAAGACTTAGTGCCTTTTTTTTTTCTTCTTTGCCATTGTTGTTCCTTTTTATCGTAGCCAAAATCTACAGTCTTTTATAAGGACACTGGAGCAAACTGTCTGCCAGAGGTTGAAAGAGTCACATCCTCTGAAACAAGCAGATTGAGCAATCTTCGAAATAGCATGATAGTGCTCTTTTTTACAGCTTCAGAGGCTATTTGGATAGAAATCTTTAAGCCAGAGTGACTTGAGTATGTGGTCCTAACACAGTGCAAGCACTATTCTTGGATGCTTTTAGGTGCCATAGTTTTCTTAGCAGGGTTAAATTTAGAACAGCAGAGGAGACTGCCAAAGGCTGTTCCTGTAAGCCGGTGGAAACACAAGGATCAGTTCAGTATGCTGAATAAAGTTCACATCTCCAATAAATGCAGTGATTTTGGGAGGAGGACACATTACTCATCTAACCCAGAAGCAGTTTTAATGGCTAACCCTCTAGGTGGGCGAGATTGGGCTTCCCTCATTTGTAGTGATGAGTATGTAGCTCCCTTTCCAGGACCTAAACAGATGTGTAGTGGTGAGAGAAAGAGGTATCTGAAGCTGCATCTTTTTTTCCTCATTGTAATGCTTGATTTGGCAGTGTGATTCTTGATGATATGAGTTGAAATAGAGGATAAATTTTATTAATGCTCTCTTCTGTGTTTGCCTGAAAACTTTAAAACAGTATAGATTCTGTAATGGTAAATAAAAAATGAGAAGCACAGAGAAGCTGCCTCTGGAATCTGTCTATTTACCACCAGCAGTGAAACATTTCCAGTCCTGTTCAGTGAATTTCCCACTTGAAGTATGGGAAATAGTGTTGTTACCACAGTAAAATTACGTGCTGCAGGACAGCAAGGAGTCTTCTGATGGGGCAAAAAGTACCTATTGTATGCTTTTGCAGTGCTTCTTTCTGCATGACAGTATTTTTAATGAATCAGAGACTAGCTTCATAGAATTTGATTAAATAATAAACTTTCATTCTCCCTAAGACCTAAGTTACAGGATCAGGGCATCCCGTCCAGACAGGGAAAACCAGATGTTCATGGGGAATACAGAGACACCTGTTAGAACCAAGAGGTAGCTGCATCCCTTTAAACTATGTCTCATCTTTAGTGTGGAAATATAGACCAAAAACTATATTTTCTGCCCGAATATATTTTCAGCCTCATCTGGATAGTTTTAAACAAGTACATTTAGAAATAAGTACTAGAACCTGTAATTTAAACTACTGATAATCTTTAAGTATATACTTACCACAATCAAAGTACGGGTAGTCCTTCACTCAGTGTTTCTCCTGAGAAGTGCAGCGCTGCATCTGCCGCTACCCCTTGTTTTTCATTGCTATTTGTAGATGCCTCACTGGTAGCCTGAGTAATGTCCATACGACCTTGACACTGCCTGGGTGGTGAGGTGTAAAGGCAACTTAGTGTAGTGCTTCTGCCCTAAGGCAGTAGTTTGATTTGTTAACATTCAAATGAGGAATAGAAAGTTTTTTGGGGAAAGGGACAATCCTAACATGTCAGGCATGATAAGACGGGCAGATATTTCCAAGAAGATTTATCCTACAGTGACATTCCCTTTTCCCCTGTTGTCCACTTCACCCTGGAGCCAGACACAGCTATCACAGTGGATTCTGCTTCTTAAAACTGTTTGGTGTAACTGGTCTTAACGCAATTCCATCAAGGGTTGTCTACTGCAGCTTAACCGGATAGCTATAATCAGGTAAATATCAGTATGGCTACATAAAGATAAAAGCACATGCAGTGTTCCTGCAGGTGAGACAGAACTGGTGTGTAATACAGTCATTTTCAGTGTCTCCACCCTTTGGCAACAGTTTCTCCTATTCAGTCTGATATTAGCATGGGAGAAACAAATTTTATTCCTATTAAGGAAATAGAGGCTAATTTTTTTCTAATATTATTAGTTTCATCTTATCTAAGAATCAGAGGCTTCTTTTACATATTAAATTGAATCTACCCATGCTTAATTTGGAATCTTGTGTTGCAACTGGAACTTATCCAAACATAGTATCAGTAACACTTAATGTTCTTAACAACAAAAGAAAATATAATTAAAAAATCTCATGTACCAAACAAACTGTATTGCTTGAGCAAGCGTTGTGACTATGCCTGGAAAAGAACCAAGGTATCACAGGGTTATATGGATTTCTGTTGGAAAAGGTAGGACAAGGCTTTTTCAACATGTTTGTGAATTATTTTTCTGTGATTGGAGACTGCAGCTATTAGAGAAGTGGCAAAACACCCAAATCCCAAGCACGCTAAACATACCTTGCAGAAGCAGGCAGAACAGAGTCCAGTCTGTAAGACCTGCTTGGAGGGTGCCAGCTTTACTGCATCTGCCTCAGATGACCTCTTGCAGTGAGCCTTCATTTTTGCATAGGCATGTTCACATTGCCACCAGACCTGGTCACCTCCAGCTGCCCCATGCCTGGGACCGAAAAGTCTGGCCCACACCCCTCAGAAAGGAATCTTGCTGTTTAGGATTGGGTCTGTCCCAAGTCATGACAATGAGCAGTTAGGGCCTCTAAAGAGCATCCTGGCTGAGTTGGTACTACGGGATGAAAACAGTTTGCCAGGTATGGAGTGAAGGTTGTTGAAACAGATTCTAAGGAGGACCACAAAGATGATCAGAGGGCTGAAGGAGAGGCTGAGAGCATTGAGGGTGTTCAGCCTGCAGAAGAGAAGGCTCTGGGGTGAACTTATGGCACCTGTCAGTACCTGAAGGGGACCTACAAGGATGCCGGAGAGGAATTTTTTACAAGGACGCAGAGTGATAGGACAAGTGGGAATAGCTTTAAATGGGAGTAAATTTAGATTAGATATTAAGAAGAAATTCTTTACTGTGAGAGTGGTGAGGCACTGGCACAAGTTACCCAGTGAAGTTGTGGCTGCCCTATCCCTGGAAGTGTTCAAGGCCAGGGCGCTGAGCAACCTGATCTAGTTGGTGGCATCCCTGCCCGTGATGAGGTTGAAGGTCCCTTCCAGTTCAAGTCTTTCTGTGATTCTATGATTCTTGCTCCTGGTTTTCCCCAGACATCTCTTGACTGCTTTTCTTTTTCCTCTGTCATCATGACCCATGAAGACCGGTACCAGGAGCCGATGACGATGACGACAATGATGATGTGTTCTTTTTCCAGCCCAGCTCGCAGAACTGATTTGGGTCTATAGAAGCATTTTTCATTCAAAATAAAGCATAACAACTTGTGTAGAACACTCAAGAGTTGAAAGAACTCTGTGTGTCAGGTTTTTTGGCAACAGAGAAACTCCACAGGGACCACTCTTTGTCTTTATGCAGAGACAAATACTCAGAGTGCTTTGGCAACAGCCAAACTTTTATTCAGAAATTAGCTTCACATATCTCTATGAATTTAAAATCAGTTGGGATCCTGACCATTGGCATCTAATGATTTCCTGTTTCCGTCCAAAATGCTTTTTATAGATAAAAGGTTTAGTTTCTCCCTTTGCAAGGGTGCAAGTGCACCATCTCTCTCCTGCAGTCACTAGATCAGAGGTAAATTCCATTTTTCTTGATTTGAGGGATTCAGATGGATACAGATAAATTGCCATGGGCTCAAGCTTTTGCTTTTACTTTTAAAAAGTGTTTTGCACATGCTGCCTTTGCAAGGTGTTCTGTAAAACCCGTACAAGTATACATTCAAAACGAGAGCTATTCAAACACCTTTGTTTTGCCTCTGTCAGTTAAAAAAAGTCCTGGTCTCCTCCATTTGCATTAGCACTTGAGTTCCCCTTCAGTGACGTCAGCCATGGAATACATGGGGATAGCTGAACCAGCTGGCTGGAGACCAGTGAACTCCTTTTGCAGGACCGCAAGCATCAGGCAGGGAATGACATCAAGAAGCTTAGCCTGGGCTAGCGTTTGATGAGCACCCATGAAATAAACAGATCAGTTCTGACAGCTTGCTACTGCCCAGTCGTATTTTCTCTTCAGTCTTGTTTTGGTTTCAGTCCTCCCCAGGCTTTTCTGTTTATTTGCAGTTTCAAACTGCAAAAGCCTCAGATACAGGGATACACAAGTGCTTGGAGACTCATGTGGTATTGGAAACATCCACAGCTAGTGCCAAGCTCCAAAGAAAGGCCACTTTGCATTCAGGTGGGAAGACATCCAACAGAAGGACCTCCATAAGGAAAGCCAAGAGGCTGAGTGTCAGCATACCCTGCCTCCAGTACATGGCAGCAAGCACTCAGGGCAGTAAGCACAAAGTGCTGCTGAGAGCAAGCTCACAAAGACACCCACAGCTGCCATTGATGAGTCCTACTGAGGGCAACCTGCTCTTTGTCACCTCTGGTCTGCAAACTGAAGCAGGAAAATAAGAAAAAAGGCATTGGCCACACTGAGATAAGGGAAGGTGTGATGGCTGTAGATGCAGCCCCATTGACCCACAGGCATTTTCTGTCTGAGCATCTCCATGCTCAGAGATGGTGGTCATGCAACAGGTGGTATAAAGTGGAGTTGTTCACTAATGGTTGTTAGCACCTTGTGAAACTTCACAATGAGTCAGGTGGTTTTTCAGTTGGCCCCATGCATTGCAGATGTAGGTGCCAAAGTGTGTCTGGTTTAAAAGAAAGACTTTGACCTAAAGATTTCACCAAGGAGTTTTGAATATTTAAATGATAAATTGTCAGGAGCAATGTGGTGATGTGAGCATTGGACAGAACTGGTAGAGCATAGGCCAGACGTGTAGCCTTGTCTATGTGCCAGCAGAAGTATCAGTTGTGGTCAAGACTGTATGTGCATTTAGAAAGACTTTCTTGCTTTATTTTTTCTTAAAAAAAAAAAAAAAAAAAAAAAAGAAGGTGCTGAGAAATGGACAGATGAACAGACACAGATGAAATAGGAAATATTAAGGTCCAGAATGAGGTGATGCTAACATACACTTGACATCACTCTTTGTGGTCACGGTTTGGTGCCCCTCTCAGCCCAGCCAGAGCACAGGCAAAGCCCCAAGGCTGCTTTCATGTTAAGTCATTTACATGTTTTAAATCAGATAAATGTTTCAATATGGAAGCAGACAGGTTCCTCAGAGAAGTGGTGATTTATTGACAAGGATAACCATGCCTTGAACACCAAATAAATTCTGTGCACAGGAGTTCAAAGGTGAAGACAAATGTTGAAGCCAGACACATTCTGTATTCCTGCTGGGAAGGGGAAATATATTTTTGAGCACAACATGATTTCTCTGTTCTTACATGATCCAGATATTATTCCTGTGCAAAGTCTGACCAAACTCAACAGCTCAAATTGTCAGAACAGGATTCAGGAAGAGGTTGGACTGTGTATGTGCATGGAGCCATGCAGAAGGAATGAAATCAGGGATCCGATGCAATACTGGCAGAAAGAGGTTCATTTAAAATCCTTTTACAAACCATGGGTGTGGTAAACTCAAAAATCTGGCAAACATTTTCATGTGGAGTTCAGATACTTGGTAAAGCTGAGGTAAGGATTTTATCTGTAACCTGCACATTCAGAGCTGCTCAGCTCATGGGAGATTAGAACAGGAATTCCCAGGAATGGGGCACGTATAGTGTTATTAAAGACAAGCTGATGGCCCATACCACCCAGCTCCTTCCATATGCCACCTGTTTGTGTATTTTCCCTTATATGCTCATGTCCTCTTGATTCAAATCATCATAGAAAAGTGCATGTAAGATAGTGTTGCACGAATATGAATGTAGATTTAATTTAACTTTGCTTTGTTTCTCATTTCCTGTTTTACACTGCTGGAGGTATCCCCTCTTTCTTTCCCACACAGTCCCACCAGAGAAACTTTTGAAACCCAAAGGCACCCATAGTCTCCCAGACATACGTCAGAGAAGGCAGTGTTTTGCCCTCAGTCAAAAATGCAGGAGTGTGCTAGGAATCTCTCACTCATTCAGAATTCATACAGCTTCCTTAAAAAAAGACACCTTCAATAAATGAAGCTGTTTTGATATCACTGTTTCAACAGGGCTGTTCTTACTAGTACCCTGTAGGCTGCTGTCCCCCACCTGGGGTATTTTTCAAGAACTTTCCATTACTGTTATCCTCCTCAAATGTTTTGCTATCTGTGGATGGAGAGGCAAGCCTTTCATATATGAAGTTCTGCAGAATTTGCCAAGTTTAGCATACAATTGTCTTACATTTATTAGTCTGGTCCATATTGTGGTAGTCACATTTTATTTCTTCACATGAAAATTGCATGGGTGGAAGAAAATGTTACCCAAATGTTAATTATTTCCATCAGAAATTACCAAAAAAGTCAACATGTGTGTTTTCATCTACCAAGAACTATAAGCTGTATTGTAGTAATGTTGTGGCAAAACTGGGGAAAATTATGTCAGACTAGAAACAGAAGAATTACTCCTACATTTGTTTGTGTACAGCATGATAAACAATCTTCATGATCTTTTGCATATATAATAATTCAGCATTCATTTTAGATTTCCTGCTCTAATATTTTAATCAAGGAAAAACAATAGATAGCTGTAAATAAGCACTGTTGTATCTATTGCATGCAGTACTTCTCTCTATTCATGCTAGGCACAAGATAATGCTTAGTGTGATAAGGAGGATCATTGATACAGCTTACAGATGGCTAGGACATGAAGGAGTGCAGTTGTGTTGCCAGCTGATGAGCTTGCTCCTCAGCTAGCATAGCAAATGGCTTTCCCTGCTGAGGGTGGGATTGCAGCAGGATGCGGAAAATGCCAGGCATTTCTGTAGCCCTTTTTAGCCATGGTTTTGTTAAATGAAGCAAATCATCCACCCATACCGTTGCTTTCAGCCTGCAGAAAAACCATTCTCACTGTTCATGTGATAACAGTGATGCTCAGTGTCCGTTCCTCTCTCAATCATTTTTCCCAGAGGAAGAGGTGGTGCAGCCACCTGCCACAAGTGCCACTCTGAGGGCAGGATGGGATTTGGAGAGAATAGTGGGTGGACAACAGCAGGTGGGCAACAGAAGCAGATTGTAAATGTTCCTGCAGTTCAGCTGGAATGGATCTTTTCCATCTTTGATATGATAGTGCCTTATCCTGTTCTGTAATCTTAACAAAACTGCAATCATGAGCAAGATTTTTTTTTCCTTTTCTACTCTCACTCCCTAAAAGAGGCCCTTTTAATATTTTTCCCCTCCATGCAGACTGAGGAATTTACAGGGGGAGTGTAAGCCCATGCCAGAAATCACTAAGTTAGGGTTAACACACAAAATAGATAGAAGAGGGCACAGGGAAGGGATACAATATGGTTAAGCAGCAGTAAAGGGATGTTTCAGAATAGGTGTGTATTAACAAGAGCTGCATCCCTCCAGAGCCTCTGAGGGACAGCATTGGCAGTGACTTGGCAGAAGCAGAAGTGCTTGTTTTATTTTGCTGTTTTGAGTTAGAGAAAAATAAATGTTCATGGAATAAATACAAACATAGGCTGTCCAAGGCAAAAGACAAAAAAGAAAAAAAAAGGAAAAAAAAAAGGGCACTGCTCAAGAAACACTTTGCCTGCTAACACAAGAAGTTTCATGAGTAGCCATCCAGTTTGGTATGCTAGTAATGAGTGACTAGTTCATCAATGTTTATTCTCATGTAGCTTATTCTTTTCTGCCACAGGTTTTTGCAGTTGCTTTCTCTTTTTTCCTTCTACTCCTTTTGTGTGATTTATCATGGTTGGTTTCATATGCCTACTGCCCACAACAGTTTTTACTCTCTTGCAATCAAATCTTGCTGTGAGGCCATGTCACACTTACCCAGGGGTTTCTAAGCATCCAGCTACTATGGAAACACAATCTGCACTGGTGCACCAGTTGTGGGTTCAAGACTGGTGTGATGTAGTCATATCATGGTCATTGGAAAGCTCCCAGTGAACTTCTGCCACAGATCTTCAAGGCAGACAATGCACAAGAAGTTGGAGTTTAGTCCTGGGTAAGAGGTATCATACAGAAGCAGAAAATTAGATTAGTGTTGTAACTGCTTTGTTGTAACTCATATTTCCTGCTGTAAAACATACTTCTCAGTCCATAGGGACCTTTTCATCTTGTGTCCTTAAATCTTTTAAGTGCCATTTCTCTGGTTCCCTCAAGCTTTCCTGTCTAATATCTAGCCATTCACCCCTCAGCCTCATGACTCCCTCACCCAGCCCTCTGTGGCCAGACCCTCAGGGCAGACCTTGGATGTGCACCACAGGGGTATTCCTCCTACTACAAGTGAACAGCTTGTTCAGCTTCACGCAGTGCTTTCTAGGGACTGGCAGGGTTGGAGGTGACATCCCAAGGTGCTCTGTCCAGGCAACAGTGCTTTTCAGCCACACAAGGATATACAAACTGCACTTTTATTCATGCATGTTGGGCTCTCCTACTGCCATGGTATAACAGTAGCATATCCACAAAGATTCGATTTACTGAATGCAGAATTTCTGCTTTGTATGTCTTTGTAACTTGGGTTTGACCAAGTCTGTAAAAAGTTAGGATTTACCTGGAAACTACTAACACTGTATTTTGGGCTCATGTCAGTTCTGTTTCTGAGCAGAAAAATACATCAAGATTTTGGTGTATGCCTAAGGCTTTCCAGTGTATGACAGCAAGAAGCTTTTGGAGCTCACTATTTTATTAAATGTGGTATTTTTAGATCTTCATTCTTGGTGAAATCAATGCACAACAGATTTCTGTGAGGGAAAGAATTTAACCTCAATTTTCACTTACTTTGGCAAATATTCCAAGGAAGAAGTAAAAACCAAAAATAAAAAAATTCAAGCTTTGTTTTCCTTCCATGTTTCACAGATGAACTTTCCTAAATCTGAAGTAATAGGAGCCTGGCATTTTTGTGTTTCTTGCATTCTACCTGACTCAAACATGCCCTTACCATGAGTGATGCTTTCCAGTATTTTTCAGGGTATTAACAGTTACATAACAAGTGAACAAACCTGAGGCATTTTATGTGTCACCATTTGCAGCACTGAATAAGCTGCTGGAGTCACTAACATGGGAGGTTTTGCTAGGAAAATCTCAGGGGCTAAAGTAATATAAAACCCACTAGACTGTGTGGAGCTGGCTTCAATGGCTTTTACTTCCCAATAACAAGTGAGCAGTCTGTTCATAAGCTTGAAGAAAGCCCTGTTTGTACAAAGATGTGGTCCTGGGTGCTGTGTGTTCCTCTGCTGCCATTGCTGCCCTATGGAGGAAACCGGTTGGAAAGTCAACGTGGTCTGAGGCTGAGGGTGAGGGCAGTGGAAAAGCCCACATTACCCAAGCAAGTCTGGAGCTAGACAGCATGGCCTTCTTGACCAAGCTCCAGGCCTGGCATGAGCTGCAGGACAATATCTTGCCCAACAGTGACGTCCTTCCAGAGCTGGGTGGGAAGGCAACTGTTTGTTTTTATCATTTTTCATTGTAGCACGAGCTGCACATTTAGTTGCTTGCTCAACTACAGTCCACTTTTTCTTGAGTGCAGTCAATTAAGCCTCAGCATGCAGGTTATCAGACCTATCTGAGATACCAAGGCGCCAAGAGAGGCTCAGAAACTCCACCTGAGACCAGTATTCAGTGCAGTGGGTTGCATGTGAAGTTTTGATGATTTTGGGGCTTTTTCAGGAGCACATTCCTATCTGCCTCAACCATACAGATTCTTGTTGCTGTTTTTAATGTATCAGAAATTATGTGAACAAAATGTTCTGTTGTTTCTCAACAACAGATTTAAAAAAAAAAAGAAGCTGGAAAATTGGAAGCTTTCAATTGCAACTTTGAACAACGCTTTGAGAGCTTTCCTGTCAGCTCCATTGTTCCCACATTGGACTTTTCTGCTACAGGCCTGGTGAGGATGCTGTCATTGCCTTTTGTCCTTGAATGTAGATCGCATGACTTGCAGTGTTCCTGTCTCTGATGTTGTTTTCCCAAGGCAGCTTATAATGAAGAAAATCCATGCTGAATCTAGAACAAAGTCCACTGCTGCCTCACTAGCTAGGAGGCTGAATACAACATGTACTGTTTCAGCAGTAACTGGCTGAATTTGAATGACTGGCTTGGTTTCTGGAGAAACCAGCTCAAGAGAGCTTCTCAGTGCAGAGGGCAAACTCTTTATCAACACAGACAATCCTGCAAATAAAGAGATGCGGTTATCTACTCTCACGGGAACAGATACAAAGAAGGGACAAAAGACTTTAGTCTTTTGCATGGGTTTCAGGTACTCTTTTCTAGGACTGCTGGAATCCAAAAGAGGGGTCAGCAAAAGCTATGAAGTGGATTCGTGTGTTCAGTGCCACCTCGGTGTGGGAGAGGTTTATCCTCCCCATGCTGTAAAATTGCTGCCAGACCCTAACAAAGTCATTTGGTCAAAGCTTCAGTGTGTTGCACTGGCAGCTGGCAGTTCACCTCCCAGCTTCTTTTCCTTGGGTAGCTTTGTTGGTCAGCAAAGTGATAGGTATAGAGTCGCACTGTGGCTCCATTAGTTGCAAGCAAGCTCACTGCCTAAACTGAAAATAGCACCTTCTTGGCAGGCATGGCAAAAAGTCTGTATGATGTTAGAACTGACTTGAGTTAGCTGTTAGACCCGCAGAGAACATCAGTGAATTAAAAACAGGAGCAGTATATTAACAAATAAATATCACAATGACAGGAGAACCACTTTGAAAACAGTGCCCAGTCGGTAGTGCTGGGAAGCCCTTGTTGCTGCTGCCTGCACTAATCCTGCTAACTGATGATAAGACTTTGCTTTCCACCTCAGTCAAGCATCTCAGCCTGGAAAAACTCAGGAGCCTCATCTTCGTTCTGATATGACTGGTGTGTAATGGCTTCCCCAGCAGTGCTTGTATATAAAACCCCTCTAACCTTCTCCCAATAAAGTACAAAGGCATTTGATTTAATTTCGGCATTGAACTCTGAATTTTGTTCTGGTCTTTGTTCTCCTCAGCTTTGCAAAACAGAGAAAGGAGCGGGGGGAGCATTTTAATCAGGGTAAGGCTCTTTGGCTTTGATACTATTGAAGCCTGAGGAGCCTCTGAATTTCAATTGAAAAGAGCCCTAAGAAAAGATCTGTTGAAGGACAGCATTTCAGTGCAAGAAGGATGTGTGTTTAGGACTTTCCATTACATAATGAGGCTGAAATGGATTAACAAGACCCAGGCTTTCTTTTTCTTGAGAATTGCTGCCTGCACTCTTTCTCTATTACTGATGCTTCAGTCACAGCACTCATAGAAAGGTTTTGTTGTTATTAGTTTGAGAAGTAAATTGCAGCATTGTTTCTCCTGATCAAGAGATTGATTAGTCAGAGGTCTCTAGCTGAAGGGAAAAAGTGTTCCTCATTATCAACTTTAAATGCAAATGTATCTGCCAAGCAGAATTTCAGATGGTGGGGAGGGTGGGGATGGGACATGGGGGTGTGCCTTGTTCTTTTGATGTGCTTCCCATAACCATTTACAGATCTTTGAAAGGCATCCCTCTCCTCAGGTCAATGAAGAAAGAGTGTGGGAAGATGCTCTTGAAAGAGGAAATTAACCATTGCCACTTCCAGGTGGATGGTTCTTGTAGTATTTTGACAAGTAATGGTGCATTAGTATATTTGTGAGGTTTGTTGGGTTTTTTTTGTCCATTCTTTGTCTTCCTAGGTGCTTTCATAATCTGCTGGACCCCAGGATTAGTCTTGCTGCTCCTCGATGTTTGCTGTCCCCAGTGCAACGTCCTGGCCTATGAAAAATTCTTCCTGCTCCTGGCAGAGTTTAACTCTGCCATGAACCCCATCATCTACTCCTACCGGGACAAGGAAATGAGCGCAACCTTCAAGCAGATCCTCTGCTGCCAGCGAAGTGAGAGTGCCAATGGCCCCACCGAAGGCTCAGATCGATCGGCGTCCTCACTCAACCACACTATCTTGGCTGGTGTCCACAGCAATGACCACTCTGTGGTGTAAAACCACAGCCAGCCACGTGACCGACAAAGAGCAGCAGGCTACGCCACAGAGCGGGTGGGCTCATGGCCCTGGGGAAGGTAACCCACTCACAACGTTTTCTTAAACACTAATGGACTACAAGTGCATCTTTTCCAGGGAGCCTGGCACATCAGTGCAGACCACCCTGTCCACAGGACTGGCCAGGCTGCAAGGCCTATGATTTCTACTTGCACAGAGTAGAAGGTAGATGCCTTGTGGCAGAGGTCATACATAGCTCATGGAACGCTTCGCTGAGACTTTGTTGGACTTTGCTGCATCTTGGTGCCAGTCTGAATCAACTCTGATTAATTAAGCTTATAACTGCTTCACTGCATTTACATGTAGCCACTTAGTATTTTTAAAAAGGGAGTAAAGGGGATAAAAGTATGCCTATCATTTAATAGACATGTAATATGTATCACCATCAGCATGCTTGTGTTGAACATTTTCTGTGCAGGGAGTAAAACTGTGCTCTAGTCTTTGTATCCTTAGCAACACTGCCATAACTACAGTAGAAACAAAAGTATTTTTTTCTAACACAGGCAACAGGAAGATCATGGAAACTGACTCTTCTTACTTTCATTACTGGCGTTAGAGAATGCATGTTCTGTGTGTATGCAGATTGTTTTAATTATGAAAAAAAAAAGCTCTTTGTAAAGTCTGCAGAAAAGTAGAAAAGCATAGACTATATTCCAATGTTTGTTTAGATTATGAAATAAACAGTACTTTAGTCACAATGTATATAAGGTTCTTCTTTGAAGTACAGCATAAAATGTGTAACATGTGAGGGGTACCAAGTTTTTTATAGACAAGTTCTTAAAGTAGAACACATCCCTAAGGCCCTTAAAGGGCAACAATCAGGTTGATAGATTGGAAAAAAATGTATTTATGGCATTGGAATGTTTTTCTTGTTCATGGCAGAAAGCATAGGCATTTTTAATGTGAAAAAAAATATGTAAGTTTTTATGGAACCGTTCTTGTAATTGAAAAGAAAACACCTTTTGCATTTTTGCACTGAGAAATATTTGTAGGGTATCGTTTAAATTATATACCCTTCAATTCAAAAGCAGTGAGCTACCAAGAAGTAAACTACAATTTTATTTTGTGAAGTCAAGACTTTACAAGGTAGTCATCCACTGCAAATTACTGGACTGTGCTACAGATAATAGCCACACATGTACATTGTTATAAATAGCTAAGCTAACAGGTGGATTTTTTTGTACCAGACTGTTCTGAAGTGAAATGCCACTCATATGAATATTGGTTTCCAGGAATTAGTGACAGACATTAAGCAAAACTCCTTGACAGGGGTATATGTGAGCAAAGGTGGGATCTTGCTGATAAAAAACTTGGGACCTTTCTCTGGGAAACTATGTGTTCTTCTAACAATGTAAAATATATCAACAGTAAATTCCTGGGCCATTTTTCTCATTGTAATTTGTCTCTATAACAAACAAACAAACAAAAATAAACAGGGGAAAAAAGCCACAAAACAAAATCACAGATGTATATCCTTCAGTATACCCTACTGGAATGTAACTTAGGGGAAATTATTCTCTCATTTGGGCAGGGAAGAAGTAGAGGTGTGAGAAGGTCAGCCCAGCAAAATCCAGTGTTTTTAACATCTCTTGCTTTGCAGATGCATAAAATTGCTTGAAACAAGCAGTTCCCTGCTGAGAGAGAGAAGAGAATCAAATAAGCAAAACCTGCCTCCACCAAGTAAAGTGAGAGTTTTGACACTGCTTTCAGTAATACTGAAATTCATCTGAATGTCAAGCTAATTTTGTGTGGACAGTGCAAGGTGGAGTAGGCAGAGAGGATAAACATAACATTATCTGCCAGTTGACCAAGGTTTTGAATATAAACACTTGCTTTGAACAAAACAAGCACTTTTTTTCTGACTGTATTTGAGAGCAAGTAAATGTACAGGTTGATTTGATTTTATTCATATAACTGTACTGAGAAAGAGAAGACCAGGCTGTATGAACCTCTTCATTTAAAAGCATCTGCTTGCTAATCCACTCATAATTTTTTCTAGTGCTTGCTTGATGTTTGAACTAGTGCAGGTAAGCAGAAGAAAGCAGAGGGTAAGACTGCCTCCAAATACAGGGGACATTTGACTGAAAAACAGTTTCCATTTTGTGAGTGTTTGAAGTTCCTTTCTTCTTTGGATCCAGCGAGAGCACTTTCTCATGTCTCTAATGTCCCCACAAAAGAAAGAACATCATAAACACTTTTTTGGGGGGTGAGTGTGTGTTTCCTTTCCAAGTGTCTTTTTTACTGCTAGGGAGGATGACGTTACAGAATAGCAGCAAATCATTCACCTTAGTTTACACTGCTCAAAGTGTGGTCATTTTTGAGAAGACATGGGTGAATAATTTGAAGCAGGAGGTGTGATTGTTCAAGACGTGGGTGAGTCCAGGAGCCCCTTGTGAAGATGGATTCCCAAAGAGGCTTTTCTTTTGTCATTGTGATGGCAACAGGTGGCAGTTGCTGTCCAGGTACGTTGATCAGCCCTTCTCCAAGGAGGCACTGGGCAATTCAAGAAGCTGAACCCTTTGAAACCTTGAATTTCAGTTGTCAGGTATATTAATCCAGCAGCACTTCTGGCAGCAGGTGATTTTCTTCTAAATGGTGAAGTATAGTGCTTTAGGTCAAAGGCAACAGGAGGTAATAGAGGAACTCACTGAGCATTTGGCTGCTGTTTAAAAATTTGGTTAGTGTTTTGTGTTGTTGACATGTTGTCCCTATATCCTTGAGAAATCTGATCTGTGAATTGAGTGGTTCTTTGCAGGCTAATGAAATTAAAGCTGCAGTGAGCAAAGAGAATAAAAACCAGAGCTTGCAATAGAAGGATTCATTTGCTGTCTTCTTTAGAATGGTTCCCATGCCATTTGTTTTCGTGTCAGAATTTTTTTAAGTTTTACTTCTCTATTCAGATATTCCAGCTTCATTGTGCAGTTAAGGAACTCAGTTCTGCTATGTGAAAACATGGTGCGAAGTACTTAGAGAAAAAATTGCCCCACTTATTTTTACTTATCTCAAATTCTTCAAAAGGTTTTAAAAGACTTCTTAAAATACCAACGATCCTCCCACAGTCATTAAAATTCTTCTGTTGCTGGCTGCCTCTGGTCCAAGTAAATCCTCTTGAAGTTAAAATGTAATGATGTTTGTGTCAGCAACTGTAGTGGTGGAGGGTTGTGTATTAAAAGGAATATGGTTGATGCAATCATTTGCAGGTCAAGGAAAATGTGTTTTCCTACTTCATGGGTGTTTTTAGTGGCAGCGCAAGTCTGAAAACTAATTGAAAAGATGGCCTTTGAATGAAGGACTGCTAAGGAGTTTTAATTCCCTATTGTTATATAGAGAGAGGCTGGGTGACCCACTGGTCAAAAAAAGCACAGCTTTTATGTAAAAGTTTGGAATTACATTCTATGTGTGTTTGACACATTAGTTTTCTTGTCAACCCCTTTTTTATTCCATGTTTTCTGAGATCTCTTGGTAGCTTCAGTCTGGCTTCTGAGATGCTAAAGCTTGGCAGATAGGAGAAAGGGCAGACCAAATAAAGGCTTTTTCAGGGATTCCTAAAACTAAGCGCACCTGTCTGTCCACAGTGCACTGGTAATGGTTTTTTTTTTAAATACTTGTCACAAGATCCAACACTGGTTTTTTAACTCTGTGTTTCCCAAATGGTCACAGCTGTGGCACTTTTTAAACAAGCTGGCAACAAAGGCTCATAGTAGGTCATTTGGTGAAAAAGAAAGGGCAGGCATGCTATCTTCATGGTGCAAGTTAAGTCTGGGTAACTTGGATGTCAGAGAGGAAAGGACATGTTTTTATGTCCAGTGTCTTAGTTCTCCTTACCCTCCTAAATAATTTTTCCATATCAGTATCAATTTCTCCCAGTATGGGATTGCACTGAAATGAGACTTTCCAGGTCACTCCTTGGAGTATGTCATTTGGTCTGTACCTCTGTGGTGGTCAGGGGTTTGGCCATGGTTAGTCTGGATCCTTGGAGCGAACTATCATAGAGAACTCAAGTGGGCTCTGCTTCTGAAGCAGGTTTTATAGCTTTTTCTGACTTCTGTGTTGTCCCAGAAGTATGTTACCAGATAGCATATTTACCAACTGTAAAGCCATCTAAGTTTTCTGTCTGACACTGCCACAGCCAGATCTGTTTCTTATCACTGCAGTAGGTGTCACAGACTAAAACCATACAGGTTTTTCTATGAAAGAAATAAAAGCCCACCCAGCAGATTGTTCTTCTCAGGTGGGATTAAAAACCAACACCAGCGGATGGAAAGGCTTTGATGCAAACACCCGTGGTCTGTCTTTCAGTCAGTGTGAATCAAGGTGATTCAAAGCACAGCAGGCAAAGGCATTTCTGTAGGGCACCATCCCCACCCCATGTGGAGGCATGACCCAATCTCCACTATACTTGTCATTCTTTTGGGTCCCTTCTGACCACAAGACTGGCTGGAGCTGGCAGAGGTGAGCCTTAACAAACTGGCTTTTTTCCAGTTGGTGCAGAAGTAATATAAACCAAATATAGGCTTTTCCTTTTTCTGGTCCTCTTTAAGGCTTTCCTGTTGTTGCAAGTGTACTGTCATGTCCTTCCCAAGCAGTTTGTGCTGTTAGCCATCAGTCTGTGCTATACACTGATGTCTATATGGAGGGGATTTGCAACTGCAATCTCATTTGTTCAGACTAATTGCTTGGGCTTTACCATTTGATTGGAAAGGCTACTTCCAATAGACAGCTTAAAGAGTATTAATTTCCACACCTGTTCAGTGCCTCAAGAAAAAGTACCTATTTATTTTCTCCCATTTTCCTCTCTTAGAGGATTTTCCAAGAAATTATTTATCCAACTCCTGTTTTCTAAGTCTATCAAGGAGAAAAAAAGAGGTTGATATTAAAAACCAAACCAAAATAAAATAAAACCAAAAGTGACAGCAAACAAAAGCCCCATGAAACAAACAAACAACCCAAAACACAACAAAAGCACAGAATACAAGGGTATTAAGCTGTTCTGCTGTCTTCTGCAGTACATGGAAATCCAACCCACTAATAGCTGCCAACACTTTAACAAGAGCCTCCAAGAAATGTTCCAATGTGCCTGTGATAAACTTCTGATAACCAGAAGTGTGTGTGGGAGACTCAGGAATCTGTTTGCTTGTTTTCCTGTTTAAATAAAGACATGTTTGTGACTCACAAGTATAGAGAGAGCAAATAAGTTTTGGCAAACAATTTTGTTATTAAGTGCACTTACTGTAAATGTTTAGAGGTTATATCTAGTACAATAAAGTATCTAGCATGTTTAATATGGAGTGTGAAAGAAATACCCTTTGTCGGGAAGGCTGCTATTTTGGATGTGGAGAGGAATTACTCAAAAAAACATGACTGAGACACAAGCTGATCTCTTCCAGGAGAGGACAGAGGGCTGAAACACAGGGACAAGGGAGGGACAGGTTATTTTCAGTAAATCACTTAATAATCCATTCTTTTCCTGAGTCTTACCTCCCTGCCTTCCTTTCAAACCCACATTTGCATCAGTTAACCTCAGGCCTCTCTTGTTGCTATATAGAAAATTTTTTGTGCACAGGGAAAACAAACTTCCTGTTTCTTTTCCCTCTTCCTCTTCTTTCCTTTCTCCTTCAGCTTTCCTTATTTTCCTTTCACCTTTTATCTTCCTTTCCTTTTTGGCTATGCATAGACATGTTTGTCCTACAAAGTGTTCCTAGAAGCTGGCTGGCTTATATATATAAATGGATGTGTCCACACACAGATCTGCAAAGTCATAGAAAGTAGGCAGAAATTAAATAAAAAGCATTATTTCAGTGCTGCTAAAGTATAGTTTGTATAAGGCTCTATTTTTATGCTAACTCCTATGTCACATTTGGAAGATGAGGACTTAGGTAAAGGGTTCATTAACCCTCTGCCTTTTGTTGGAGATCCAATCACTTACACACTGATAGAAGCCAAGTGTCTGCTTCAGCAAAATGAAAGAAAATCAAGTTCGTGTTCCTAGTGAGTTGGGGCAGTATTAAGTACAAAAATGAAAAAAAAAGTTTAATTTTTTTCAGATCCTGGTAATTCATGACTGAAAGCACCAGTGCTGTGCTCCTTGTGGCATGTCATGTGCAATGTAAAGCAGCCCCATAGAGCTTGAATGCTGGACATAATGAGCAGAAAGCCAAAATACACAATTGCTAAATAAATCACGCCTCATGAAAATACACTGCAATGCCTCTGGGACTTTCTGTTTAAGCCCTGGATCACCATTTGCTGGGAAAGTCAGACTGTTTATATGGCGATCTGTTAACATTAAATACACAACACGTGCAGTGACTCAGGACACCGCCTCAGTGCACAGTAGGCAGCACACAGAGCAGGAGCTCTGGGAGCAGAGAGCCAGCATGTTTGAGGTCACAATGCCCAGCACCTGCAGCACACTTCCCTGCATTGCATGTGCCAACACTCCCATCGTGCTTGGTGCCTGTTTGTGACCCTTCAGGTTGCATGTGTCTGGGTGGACAGGCCTGCTGCACATGAACTGGTCCCAGCAGAAGCATATGCAAGTCAGTCTAAAGCCTTTCTCCTCTTAACTGCCTAGGCTTCACATAGTTATGGATCTGCTGCTCTTTCCTCTAGTAAGGAACTCTTGTTGAACATTCTTGTCACCACTTAAAGAGTCCTTCCAGTTCCTCATTTGTGTTGTCTTTCTCCGTGCCTCCTCCAGGAAGCCTAAACAACCTTTGTGTCAAACTGCAAGGTAAATGCCAGCTGCTTTACACCACAGATGCAGCTCCTTTATAATTCCCTGGGAGGCAAGGTGGGAATGGAGTTAAATCCAGTTGGCAGCTGTTCACAAGTGGTGTTCGAAGGGCACAGTATTGGAGCCAGTTCAGTTTGATATCTTTATCAATGATATCTGGTGGGTGTCACTCTCCTTGGAGATATTTAAAAGATATGTAGATGAAGCACTTAGGGACATGAATAACTAGTGGACTTGACAGATCTTAAAGATCTTCTATAACCCAAACAATTCTATGATTATAAGGGAAATGAATAAACACAACATATAGAGAACAGGGAAGTGAATAATGGTGGGGAGTAAGGGGCAAGACAGAAGATACTCCCCTACCTTCTGTGCAGGATTTGGTTTGTGATCTTTTCAAAGGCCTTCTGGCAAGTTCAGGAAAGAATGTCGGGTTGCAGTTTTTTTTCAAGAGATAAAAATTATGCCCCTACCATGGCATTACTTTTTTTTTCTTTTTTTTTTCTTTTTTTTTGTCTGATTGTTGGTTTAGGTGTATTTAATTTATTAAGAGATCAAAAGGCCAGTTAAACAAGAAAAAGTCTTCCCATTTACCACCCACACTCAGCACAAAATTAAACTGTTTTTACATAAATGGTGTTTTACTACTCAAAGACTGAAGGATGCTTCAAGGGCTGCTATAGTTTGGGGTCTTTTTTACTTCTCTGTTTTTCCAAGGTTCATGATATCTGGATATTTTATGGCTTATTCTGCCACAGATTTTGAAGTTTGTACATTCTTGTCCTCAAGTGTCTCTTTGCAATCATACTTTTTCAAAATATGTAAACACTCCTTCGTTCTAGGGAGTTACTCAAAAATGTGCCTGACTTGAGTTAGTCCAGCTGCTACAGCCTTCCAGACGTCTCTCCTGTTTGCTCACAGTGAGGTCTGATTTTGAGCCATAGCTAGATGCTAGCAAGTGACAATTATTTTCTTTAGAAATTCTTGTGTCAGGGGAAATGTCAATAATGTATATATGTCCCTACAGCTAATGCAATATGCTGGAGGCAAGCTGGCTGCCCCTGTGGTGTTTCTTCAAGAGACGCATCAGAAAAACAGACTTTCCTGAGCTGGACTCAGTTAAGGGTTTGAAAAACGTGACTGACCTTTCTTTTATTTTTGAAACATCATTTCTACATCTTTGCATGAACATGCTTAGGGGTGAGCTGTTGTTTAGTCTTCATCTGTCCTTTCTCCTGCTGTTCAGAGATACACACACTCCTGTCTGTGGCCCTGACACCCCAACACTGTCAGTGCCAACAGTACTGGGATGAGAAGTGCTCAACATGGGACAGATGCAGGGGCAGAAAGAGTAGAGGGTTTGTCAAAAGGCTCAGTAATGGTCCAGCTCTGGCCAGCACAGGTTTGCACTGACCTACTGGTGTTAGCAAGCTTGGCAATGTCCACCACTTATTTTGGAGGTGGCAAACCCACTGGGAAGGAGAAGGAAGTTCCCAGCCCATGCTTGAGGAGGTGCAGGGTGAAATTGTGCTTCTGTGAACATCTGCAGAAGTCTGGTTCTTCGCATTGCTTTTACTTGTTGCTCTTTTCTTCTTCCCACATCACTTATTTTATCTCAAATGTCCAGGTGGAGACATCCCTCTGGGGCTATAAAGTACCTGGCACACAGGACCCCAGCAGCAAAGGTTGGGTTGTTGTTTGGGTTGTTGGCCAAAGGGTCTTGTGCTCACAAGCAGGGATGGTGATGATGCCAGCCAAGGAAACAGCAACCTGACATGCCCATGGCTTCTTCCTTCCTTGTTCAGGAGAGAAAGAGATCTTCAATGTTTGGGGGGAGAAAGGGTCATTCTGAGACCCCAGGTGCAGCTTGGGAGTGCTGCTTCAAGTGGGCTGACAGCTCTTCAGGAACAGGTGCAATGGAGGGTAGCCTTGTGGCAGGAACGGGGTGGCCAGACTGGGGCTTCTGGTCATGACCACATCAAGCTGGCACAGATCCATGTGAGTGGGGGAGCTTGCTGGAAATGGCAGGTGCCTGTGGTTCAGAAGCTGGTGCTTCCTTGTGGATTCATTCCTCAAAAGCATAGCTAGGGAGAGGGGGAAGCAGGGGCAGGGAGTATATTTTCTATACAGTGGAAAATCTGTTTTTCATTCGACATACTTAAAAGCACAAGCCATTCACACCTGATCTACCAGAGGGAGTGCACAGAAAAGTAAAGCAGGAACTGGGGCCCTTGTCAGTCAGACCTCTTTTCTTGTCAACTGGATGCATGCATAGTCTGCATTGTGACATCTGTTTTTTGGTCTGAGAACATCAGACATGTTTAGTGACTTATTCCAAGTGCACACATAAAATACGATTGCAGCACAGGCAGTGATTTTGCTTAGACAAACTTCACAAAAATATGCAGGATTAGAAGACTCTAGCTTCAAAGGGGGCATTTTTTATTTTCTATTTCTATGCATAGAAGTGGGAAGCATTACTTTTTTTTATCTAAGTAGAACATACCCTGAATCTAAGTAAGTGTTCCACAATCCTGGAAAAGCACAAAGAGCAACTCTGAAGGGAGAAATTATGATTTTTTTATTGCCATTCATAGATGACAGCTTCCTTTTCTGAATGAACCATTTTAACCTAGCTGCTATAGAGGGATTACTGTCCTTGAAAGCTGCCAGCTTCTGAACCTGACTTGTACCCTGTGAGGTCAGGAAAGGGAACACTGGTGAGGTTTTGCTCACCCTCATGATTTTCTGCCGTGCTATGGTTGTGGTGGTGTAGAGGCAGCAGGGACCAAACGACTATGGAGGGGAGGAGAAGCTCTTGTCTCTCTGGGATGTGAAGCCAGTCCGGGTGGGCAGCTGTGCCAGGAGAGCCGTGCCACGAGGAGCAGCCACAGGTGAGCCACAGGGCCTTGTTGCAAGAGGATCATGGCAAAAGATGGTTGCAAGTAGTTACCTGAAATGGAACTAGGCCCTACCACACTCTTCCCTGCCTCTAGCACTTTACAAAGAGGTGAAAACTCTGTGGGGATACAACAGAACATCATTAAATTGTGATTGAATGATTTATATGATTATGATGAACCCATAAACTGGATTATAAGGATTGCAGACCTGGACAAGAGAACAAGGACTTTGTCTTGGACAAGACTTCTTTTCAGGAGACATCACAGTGCTCCACAATGAACTCAGGATGGGTTTCTCTGCACTATCCTTAAATTGCACTCTATGGCTATAACTCAGCCAAAAAGGACATGTCAAATAACATATATGGCTTGACAATATGAAAGGGTCCTCCCAGGAGTGTGGAAAAAATGGCAGCCTGATGGCCCCTCTTCTGTCCCATAGCTCCTGAACAGTGGACATGTCTGGATTACATTGCCTGGCTGGAAGGCTGAACTATGGCAACAGAATCCATCCCACAGCCGATGCTGTTTATAAGGATGTGTGTATCCTGCAGATAGAAGCAGGGTGTGGGATTTTCTTTCTCTCTAGCGTTTGAATAGCATTTTGAAAGTTTCTTGCAGCACAGCTATAGCCAAGCGAGATGTTTTATTAGTGAGCAGACACCAGGCAGTGGTTTAAGAAAAAAACATCTAAATCATCTTTGCAAAATTCAAGTTCTTGCTTTTTCTACTCATGTTTCAGAGAACAGTGGTATAAAAGGAAGTCTTTGTTCCACAGTTGGGGTTTTTTCTCTTAATCTTAGTGCTCTGTTCCTCTATTTGCAAGGTTAGCCTTTCCCAAAAGCATTTGCATAGCTGAAGAAGCATAAAGTTTTGTTAGAATAATTTGGCTGAAAGTCAATAAGACTTTTCTTCACAAGTGCCCTGAATCACTCACAAATGTGGCTGCATTCATTTTGCTAAGTTTCATGTAAGAGACATAATGCGGCTTGTGTCAAGATATCTGTGCTAGTCTACCATTGCTTGTGCCAGTCCATCATTTCTTGTTCCAGTCCAGATTAATCTGGTTCAGGAACTAAAAGAAACTGCACTGGTAAAAGGCACCTTTGTTGCAGTGTCTTGTGTTACTGTCTGAAGGTGCAACCATTGAAGGAAAAACATCACATCCAGTCCAGTATGCGCCAGTGAAATTTTTCTGGTGTAGGCTGTGGACTCCTAAGTAGCTCAGACACTTTCGAAAATATTGCTCTTCATCCAAATAAAGTAAAAGAGCAGCCAATATTCAGAGTAAGTGGCTTTGCTAGTAATGTTCCTTAATGCAACCTCCCACGTTTCACCTTCAGTGAGTAACTTCATAACTGAAAAGTCTGGAGATGGTCCAAACAAAACAGTGTGTTTTCCATTAAGAGTGGAAAAAAATTACACAGTGTATAAATTTACTATGAAGCCATGTTATTTGCTATGAACTAACAGTGACATATGTGTGATTTTAATAAAGAAAGCCATGATTTCATTAGTTAACACCATGTGTAAGTCAAGCATACAATGAAAAACAAAGCAGATCCAGTCATTCATCAAAGAATTGTTCATCAATAAAGCTACATAAGCCTTTGCAATCACACCACCAGTCTGGGTGGGCTTCTACCTCCTCCTTCTTCCCTAACCATGCCCAGCCCCTTCACAGCTGAACTCACACCATGCTGAGAAGGGCTGTGGCTGTGGTCCTGATGCATGTGTCTCTCCTGAGGTTCATTGTCTGTGCACAAGGCCATCACACGATACAATGCAGCAGTCCAGTCAGTGTAGCATCCTGTGCCTTCCTTTCTGGTCCTGCCTCTAACCTAGAGAGCCTGGACACAGTCAAAAAACACAAGGAATAATAAATAATAATAATAATAATAATAGTAAGAAATACAGCCAGCCAAATAAAATACTGTGCAAAGACTCTGAAGATAGAAGCTATGCCTGGCTCTGCCACAGGCTGTATACAAGTAGGCAATTAGCCCTCAGTATCTAAGTTTTCCATTTCAATGCCATCTGCTCCCTTTACACCAGGAATTCCACAGTATGGGAAATACCTCTTTGTAATGTGTTTTTTGCAGAACCCAGAGCAGTAAATGAATATGTTCATGAGAAAGCACTTACACCAGCAAATTAGGCCATTTCTGGATGAAGACTCAAGAATCACTCAGTCACGCAGCTGACTCACTGTCAACTTAGGCGTGAGCTGGCTAGTAATCTATTTACTTCACTCTTCTAGAGGAGTTTGGACAGAAGAGAGGGAATTACATCAGAATGCAGTTGGACACCAAAAATTAATAATAAATAAAGAAAGCAAAATACATTTGTTTGGTGATTATAGACTAAGAGGAAAATTGTAGGAAAAAAGGTAAATGTAAGGGATTAAATGTAAAGGTGAAAAACTTCTTGTGGTTAAGTGTTGCTGAACCACATCCAGAAAACTAATGGGCTGCAAGGCTTGATTTTCTGCAGGACTGGAGATGAGGAAGCAATCAAAGTACCTGCTGAAAAGATGCTGAAGTAGTGTCCATCAGAAAACACATGTTTCTTAAAAACATGGAAGGCTTGAGTTAGTCAGCAGGTTTATCATTTAAGCAAACCCAGACCTCTACAACTGCTGAGTAGGGTTATGGAAAATCAGTGGGACCATGTGGACCTGTGGAGTGCTGTTAAAGGGGAGCCTGTGGTGCTTGGGAGGTGAAAGGAGGGAATGGGCTTTGCCTGAAAAAGAGGGATCAGAGCTATTCAGCTTCAAAATGTAGCTAAAACACAGAGCAGCATTTGTTGGAGCAGACTAAGTTAACAAGAGATCCATTATGGAGGATCTTGGCTGGAACCTACAGCATCAAACTCACTAGTGGGTAAGATGGAGCATGGATGGGAGCATGAACCATCAACCCCTATGGAAAAACAAAACCTGAATTTTCCCTGGTTTTGTCTCCTGGATCTTTTCAGGCATTGTAATTGCCCAGGGGCAACTAAGAGTTTTCATTCATAAACACAGAGATGAAATCTCTAATCCAGGGAAGAGAAGGGCTCTGGTGACCATGTTGAACTGACCCTCTGTGGTCAGCTGCAAGCTCAGTGGGGGCTAATTTTCATCACACTTTTAGCAGGATGGAGCTCAACCCATTCAGCTGCCAGCCCCTCTGTTTCTTGTTGTGTTGAGTTCAGCTGGACTTATTGCTTTCCTCCCCTTTGTAACAGCTGGAAATGTGTTCCTTGCTTCCCTCACCAAATCCAAGGCCATGGCCACAGCAATGTTTTGCTGAGACAATCAACCTGACGCTCTACTGTTGAATTTTGTTTTAACAATCAAGTTCACAAAGAAGGCAGTACAGTTGCTCGAAATCAGCCTCACAGCAGAGTGTTCATATCTCTGTAGAGACAAAGACAGAATGGATCTTCCCCTGCAAGTGAAAACATAACTGAATGGGAATGGGACATCCAAGAGAGACAAAACTGGTACTATAGGAAGGGATTTCCTTCTAGCATAACTAAAGTTATGGAGTTCTAATGATCCCAGGGTACATGAAAGCCTTCTCATTTAAGTTGTTTTGCAAGATTATTGAGTTCAGGGGCCTGCTGCTTTCTCCCAGATCACTAAAGGAAAGGAAATCTTACTGACTTCAGGAACCTTTTGGTGGGAATATCCCTGCTGTTGAAGGAAATACGAGTCTCACCAATGGTCGCAGGGGTTGAAGCCAGCATAGAGTTTCCCATGCTGCCCAACACCAAGCCTCCGGATGGGATGTTCAGGATGCTCAGGATGTCAATACCCTCTTAGTCCTTGGAGATGTCCTTGGAGGCAGAAAAGAAGGTGCCATACCAGAGGTTTAACTGTAATGCACAATGCCAACCATTTGTGACCACTCTATAAGAGCACTTGTCCATTAGAGAAAATAAATGCTCTTCAGAAAGGCCAGTGGTCATTCTTAGGAAGGAAACATCTTTTCTTTTTCACAAAGTCTCCATCAGGTTTGTTGCAATGCTCAGTGTGCTGGTGGGAACTGCTTCTGTAATAAGATCATTAACTTGTTTGCACAGTTTTGCAGGTGGTATACCCTGGAAAAATCAATGGTCACAGGTTTAAATTCTTACTAAGATAGACCTTTAAAGGTGTTTATAGAACCACACAAGACAAAATACAGAAAGCTGTGTTACTATCTTCTGTGCAGTCATGACCTTGTCTCATTTCTCTGTAAATGCCAGACGATCCTATTGCAATCAGAAAATCAACTCCAGATGTATGTCTGTAACACCAAGATCAAAGCCTGGGCACTGCTTCTACTCTTTTTCAAGTGGGAGTTAAACCTGTCTTTGATGTAATCTCTGAAAACTCATGAAAATAAAAATGAAGGCTAAAGTCCATACTAATATTAAGGATAAGGGCAAAGTCCCCCTGTGCCGAGGACTGGTATTAAGTCTCTGAGATATCTCTGTGACAGCAAGTGATCAGGGCATGGAAGGCTACAAGCATGGCTGTTGGTCACTGATAATAGTTTGGTGAGCATTGGCCTGGAACCGGAACTTTCTATTGTCCTAATCATTATCCTCATAATACTTCTGGTTTGGGTTTTTTGTTTTTTGTTTTTTTTTAAGGTAAAGATGAAGTTTGTAGTTTGAAATCATACTGATGCAGTGGCTGAGATTTCCAAAGAAAAGCTTTCCACATTAATTTGGATCGAATTAGTGCTAATGATGGAAAAATTTGATCTTGTTCACATCCAGTCAAGAATCCTAAACCAACACTGCAAATGTGTTTCAGAGAAACAGTCCCACCCTACTTCACAATCTCCTACAAAACTGCCACTGCAAATTGTGAGCCACACATGTTTTGGAGATTTTTCAGAGTCAGGAGTAAATAAATGTTCTGGTTATTCAAAACTGGAGCTCTGAAATCAGGTAGAGATCTACATCGAGTAGGGGTAATGTCTGTTCCCTGGTACATTATTCTGTCTAGGGAAGCAAGTGTGAATGTTTGGAGACCAAGTAGCATTGTAGCACCCTTGGCAAGAGATAGAGGCATTGTCAGTAATATCAAAGGTAGGTTTCAGAGTAAGTGGAGCAACCTGCTTTTCCTGCAATTGTTTTTAAACATTGTGGACACTTAAAAAATCATGTTCCTGGAAGCTAACTATTGAACTGCACTTACTTTTCAATTTTTCAAAGATGTTTCACTCTCCATTGCTCTTCTAGAAATCAAAAGAAGAGCTGAAGACAACACTAATTACCTGCTACATAGTCAGGTATCCAGTACAATAAATTTTGCCCTGGTACACAGTGGTTTTCTTCAGAGTATTTATTTTTCAGCAAAAAAGTCGGTGTCCAAAATTAACGTGAAAAGAAGGACAACCAGAAATACAGGTGCAGTGTTTGGTGTATAAGTTCCTTCTTCACCTCCAGTTTCACTGTGCAGTATGTTGTTCTCAGGAGTTGTTTCCAAAGTTTGTACAACTGCTGAGGAGCAACTCACTCCCTTGTGCAAAAATCCTCACTGTGTCGTGACGTTTATTATGAACAGAGGTCATGGGATGGTGTGGAGAGAGGAAAGCTTAGGAAATGTACAGAAGACTGGCGAAAAGATGCTTTTGGCATGTGCTTTATCGGCCAAAGAGATGATCTTAATCACTGGAAGCATATTCATAGCTCCAGGCACAAAGATGAGCTGTCTTCACAAATATCTGGAATTTCTGACCTCCAAGAATTATTTCTGGGAGTTAGAAGGCAGGTCCCAGTATACTACCAGCCCTTACAAATCCCAGAAAAGGTCTCTCCCATCTCCAGCTGTAGCAGGAGGGCTGAGAAGCCAGAGCCACTCTGTGATGACTTGCCCTCAGCAAACTCGGAAGCAAAAAACAGCAAACTTGACAGACTAAACAGAAATAACACAGTTGAATGAGGATGGACTGCTGGAGGTCTTTTCAGAAATGATCCACCATACATTAGCACAGACACATCAGAAGCGCTGACTGCATTTCCTAATATTTTGTGAATGAGCACTAGTTGTAGATGTGGTAAGAGTAGAAATGAGCTGAATGATGACTCTGGGAAGGGGATGTCATTACAACATTTACAGTATGGAGAGGTGTTAACAGCAGGAAGGGGAAATTATTGGGGAAAGGAAGTGCAGGACCCTGTGAAGAGGAAATGGAAACTGAAAGCAGAGCCTGCAGAGATGGAGGCTCTTTCTGTCTGATCCAGGCAATGGTATCACTACAAAGGGGTTTGAGAACTATTGCTTTGGATATTCCAGTCCAGTGCACACACTGTTTGCACCCTCTCATACAGTTGTTTAAAATGATTTCCTCATGATTTCAGAGGTGCCTTTTTCCACAGGACTTGGCACTACCCTTGCCTCTAAAATTGGTGCTAAAATTCTACTATAAGTGAGGAAAATAGCAAAACCTGTACAACGAATTTTTTGTTTGTTTGTTTAGAGTATCATTCATCACTACTATACTATGGAAATAGCTTTTAACTCTTATGCTGACACAGTCCAAACACAAGTGGCCACTAAATGCTTGTGAACCCAACTGAAATCTGAGCTTCCAGCAAACCTAAGAGGCAGAAAGGCAGGCATGAATCTGTCCTGAGGCACTTGAGAGGTAAAAAGAGACATCAATGCATCAAGTAAAAAATGTCACCATCTTCCACTGAGAACTCTTTGCACCCTAGAGGACCCCAAAGCACTTTACAGATCATTTGCCTGGATGCCAACCCCTTGGGAGGGTAAAGACTGTGGACCTTGACAGAAACAGACCAAACCATGTGTGTTGGCATAGGAGAATCTCTTCATTCACAGCTGTTGTCTCTCTGTGGTGAAATGGGAATATGGAAATTCATGTACATTGCATACCTTAGCTCTGTGTCCAGAACAGGCAGATTAATCCTCTAGCCTATTTTCTAAAATATCTTAAAGTGAATCAAAATATGTGCTTCTAAGGAAACTGCACAAAGCAACATAGGCATGTGAGCTGTGCTGTAAAAAGCTATCCCAGTATTTGGGGCTGCTCACATTAACAAGTCTCTTCCTGCAGCTGGAAAATATATATTTCAGCAATGTGATGGCCAAGGGATTATTGGAAATTCTTGTGGGATGGATTCTTGCAAGAAGGGGTGTTATTAAGTGACCTTTCATAAAAGTCTAGAGGTGATCTGGAAAAGTCTAACTGCCGGGAAAAACTTCAGGCTGCTAAAACTTACCCTGACCACTGCAGAAACAAAATGTCTACCTTAAAAACAGAGAATTCCTAATTTTCCACCGTCCGGACATGCTGATTGCTTCAGCTCTGTTGCTGCATAACAGGGCTTTTCCCTGTCCACCACTCCTTCTCTTCATCTTTCTTTGACCATGCTCCTCATTTTCCAAGGGCTTCCTGAGTCAGTGATGCTTTTCCTGTCAGTTCTACTCCCTGTGGCATTACCTGCTTTGATCACTGTTCCTTCAGGTTACTTTCCATTAGCAAATTTCTTCTATTTCTGCATCATATCATCTCCAAGCGCAGGAGCTAAAGATGAAGCAATAACAAGTATTTCTGACTTTCAGAACTTTCACTTAAGGTACACATCTTTCCATTTTGAGTTCAACTCTTTAGTCTCTTGAAAAAAAAAAAAAATCATGAAGTTCTGGATGTCCCAAGCACAATTCTTCAGGAACATACAGTCTTAGCATTTCTTTGTGTCCAAGTCCTGCAAGAAGAGCAGAAGCAGTTTACACAATCTAGGAAGAAACACAGCTGCAGACGATTGACTTTCCATGACAGCTCTAAACAGATTAGCTGCTCTTGCCTATCTGAAAACATGCTTATATTGCTATCTTACTCCCTTCTCTCTCATCCTGGCTTCTTGTTTCCTCCATCTGTTGCATGTTGTCATAGATACGGGGCAAAAATATCCTGTTTCCTGAATGCTTCTGCAGCACCTAGCACCATAAAGTCCTCCAACTTTACAGAGAGCCCTTGGATACCACTGAGGTTTTTGCAGCAGATTTATACCCCTTAGGTTAGGGTCAAAGGATATATTTTGAGGATTTGTTCCAGTGGGAAGAAATAAGCTTGGTATTTTGCACATGTGTAATGATCATAGCAGAATTATGCTGGGTTTTATCCTAAATAAGCCCACCCCACAGAAAGAAGTCTCTGGGAGGCTCTTATATGCCTGTCCTTGCATGTTAAAACATGATAAAAAGTCTGCTGTGAGAAAAATGGCATGGTAACTCATGAGCTGTGTACTCGGTGGTTTGGAGTGTCACATGTGAGGTTCTGTCTCTGTTGCTAAGCCCTTTAAAATGCTTTTGAATAAATAGACAGTTACTCCTCCAAGGACTCTGATTCAATTATAAAACTGTATTTTGGATCAGTGAACATATGAATATAGCAAGATGTTTTCTGTTGCTCTCTGGATTCCACAACTTGAAATAAACTTGCTGGGAAAAAGAAAGTCATGACTGTGGGGAGCATTTAACATGAGTTTGGGAAGATACATGATAGATGTGTCTTTGCGGGCCATTTTTTCCCCACAGTGTTTGCTTTGTTCATGCACACTAGAATTTCCCCCTTTTAAGCTTCCCTCTTCTGTAGCTGTATGCTACTAACAAGGGTACTGCAGCCACAGAAGAAATAGCTGCATAAAAGGTAATATAAATATCTCCCATTTATCAGATTCATTTAACTCTCTGTGACAGCCAGTTGTACTGGTTTTAGTGGAACTGAAAGAACAGCTAACTGTGACCTGGGCAAGGAGTCCCAGCTCGCCCCTGTTGCAGGGGTGGAGTCAATCCTGTAGTCGCAGGCAGAAGTTGAGTGGCTGTGTGCACACAGCAACTGTTGAAATAATAGGGAAAGTCTGAGGATTACGTCATAGAATTCATTCAAGACTATTCCCAGCCCACTTCCTATCAGCAGTCTGGTTAATGAATCAAAACAGTTTGAGCTGGTAACTGTTTTCCATGAAACTGTTCTGGGATGAATTTTTGGCTAGTCACAGAAGGCCTTTTAGTCAGAAATAAATTTTCTGAGCAAAGAACTGGTATGGGAATTTTATCACGTTGCAGTAATAGAACCATATGCAAAGATAAAAAATTGTTCCCAAAGTGATTCTAAAGAAGGGAATAAATAAAATGAACTCATACCAAATCACTCCTTACAGTCATGTCTTGAAATTAAAACTATAGGAAATCATTAGCAGGTTTGGTAATAACCACTATTACTTTTAATGAAAAACTGCTGCAGAGATACAACAACAATTCCTTCTAATCAGCAGAGCCCCATGAAAGTCACTCTTCAGCTTCTGAAATCTGAGGTTCTGTCCTGGAGAAGATCACAGGAAAGGCAAGTCATCTTATCCTATGTCGTCCTAGTAGCACAGATCTATGCTACAGGACTCTAAATATCTATCCGGACAGGAGGGGCACCATGCACTGCAAAACAATTTCAGCCATAACTTGCATGGAAGTTGTGCTGGAAAAGATTTATTATAGGTTAATGCAAGATTTCAAATGTTTCATGCTCAATGTATGTCATGAAGTATTTCACGTAACTCTGAAATAAATAATGGCTAGAGACAACTCATTGCCCTTTGGACTCCTGAAAAATTGATTACCTGTCACTAAGGCAAACTATTAAGCACCTATTAATAAACTTTTTTCAGTAATTTGTATAAAAGCCTCCTTGAAAACTATGACCGATGTTTAATTTCTAAGCCTTCTTCATCTCCAAAAATCCTAGGTTTGCAACAAATAATTGCTGCCTCTACTCATCTGGAGCTTGAAATTCACTGATTTCAAAGGAGCTGTTCTGCAAGTAAAATACAACTTACACTGATGAGAAAAGACAAAGTATGTCTCACAGCCCCTGTTAGTCTAAAAGAGGATTTTTTTTTTCATAAAGAAGGGGGAAATTGTGTGCAGAATCATGGGGAGATAGCAAGTATGAGATGTTTTCAGACAGTTGCAATGCAGAAGTCAGAGCCAGGATGGGTGAGGCACTGTGCCTGCCAGGCACATAGGCAGCAGCAGATGTACACTCCTCCAGATGACAAAACCACCTGCCTTGGCCCTGGAAAATGCATCTGTGCTCTGACTAACTCATTAAAACTACCCTGTCTTGTCCTTACTGCTCGCAGTAAAGTAAAAGCAGTCTGCTTTCACAGAGAGAAAGAATATAAAAGAAGGCAACAGGGTACTTTTAATAATTTGGCTCACAAAACTAGGAAAAACCCTATCACACAATCAGAAAGTCAGATTTTCTGCACATCAGTTCAGATTATTAGAAAACACTCTGTGGAAACCTCATGAAGAAGTGTTTGGGGGTGATCTAGTTACCATTCTTTTCTCCACACAGCTGTGTGCCCTACAGCTTTTTAAGCACTAACCATTCTGAATTAGCACAGAAAAGTACCAAGGATGCAGCTGTCCAGGGAGGACCTTCAGAGACTCACTGCAGCAAGGAAGGAGTTAATAGCAAAGGTTGGTGCGAGGGCTGAAAATTGGCAGGAGAAGTGTGCTTGCTGCTTTTTGGGAAGCATGAAAGGGAAGTTTATTTCTCCAGCTTGTCTTGTGTTCAGCTGTAGGCTGAAGAGAGGAGCTCCTGTTTTGCTATATTGCTTTTTCGCAGCTAAATTTATCTTGAGAAAGGTATTGGATTTTCATTCCCTTCTGCTTCTTTCCCCTTTGTTTACAAGTCCCTTTCATGAAAGCCTAGGAGCACTGGGTAGGGGCATGGCTGACGATTGGTCCTTCAGCTGCACAGCATGGTTTTACTCAGGTTCTGCATGCATCGTGACATTGTTTTGGGTTTTTTCAGCTGCATCCTGCTTTTCATCCCCTCTCTGCTCACGGATCCCTCCACTGTGTGTCACTCATGATCCACAGCTGGGCAGTTCGTGCATCCCGACCTTGAAAAATGAGCCTCTGACATGCTTGCTTCGCATTGTCCCTGCCCACTTCCTGCAGCCCCAAGTGGTCACATATCACCCTTCACTCTTCACAGGCATTTAATGGACCAGCACCTGGAAATTATGTGATACATGATACCACTAGCTTCCATGTTGGATTTTGATGCATTTTGGTTTGGGTTTGGTTTGGTTTGGTTGGCATTTATGGCAATTTTTTTGTTTTGGTTTGGGGTTTGTTGTTTGATTGGGTTTGTTTGTTTGTTTGCATTGCTGATGTCATTGTGGTGGTGGTTGGTTTGGACCAGTTAGATTTTTCTTAGTATAGCTTTCCAGAGCTTGGAGAACTTGAAAATAATAGTGCCTCCTCTCCTCCATCCACTTTCCCCATGTACCCTGCTCCATCCAAATGCATCCACATCAGCAGGCAAATAGTGCAGCCTGGTGCCTGGTGTGACTTACATCTTGTAAAAGCTGGGAATTTGCCATTGAGCCACTTTCTAAATCTCTTGGGTGGAGATCTAGCTTGCACCACGGTAAATGCCATGTAGTAGCATGTTTTCCCTTGCTGTCAGAAACTGAAATACACCATCAAAAGGGGGAAACCTGATGAGCAGTTATAAAAAAACCTTTTACAAAAAGGTCAAGAAGTACAAAGAAGTGGGCTGCCCAGGATGGATGATCCAGCCTTTGCATGCAATCTGCTTGTCAGAAAATAATAGAGATCCTGAGTCATTTGCCATGGTACAGTGCCCAGTGGAACAACACACTCTGGCTATTTGGCCTTTCAGCATATTTTGCTCCATTAATTTTCCATATCTTGCCTCTCTTTGCTTTTATCTCTGGATTTTGCTTTTCCTCTCTTGTTTCATTCTTGCAGTGTGCAGCAAAAGGTATGGTGCAAAGCAAAGGGAGCAGAACAGTGGCTCTGACTCATTCCTATGCAGACTTGGTACAATGTAGACAGATAGCAATAAAGCTGCTGGGTTTCATGGGCAGACATATATGTACTTTTCTTTTTCCCTTGGAAAACTTGTGCTAAGTTCCTGTGTGAAGTTTGCCAGTTCTGAATTTTCTCAAGGTGTGTAATACATTAATTTGATTATTTTGTAATGCATTCTTCAAAAACTGTCCCTTGTCGGCTTATCATTTAAGTCAGACCATCTGGATAATGGTTTCTGTGGGTTTTGCCACTGTAAGACAGAGCAGCGATCCACTTGTTAGTTGTATCATTGCATTATTTTGGCCTTAGGCAAAAGGCAGAGAAGGAAAAAAGGAAGATACTCATTTTATATGCGCACACAGACTTTCACCCATTTTCCGTCTTCGCCAGGAGCTTATCCTGCTATTTTTCACCTATCTTGGCACTTCTGCCATGAAGTTGCGTGTTTGCACTTGACAAAAACAAGATGCTTTCTTTTTAAATGTCAACAGCATTGAGCTCAAAGACCTTAAAGTCAGGTCTGGACCAGTTCTTTCTGCTGGAATAAGGATCCTTCTGGCAATGTACTATTTTCAGCATCTCCAGATCTGCACTACATTCAGGATCAAAAACAGTAAAAGAAATTCTTTTTTATTTTTCATTGATGGAATGAAATAAACTGAAAGAGTAGCATTCTAAGATATTCCAAGCTTGGATGAAGCCAGAAATCACACACATACCAGAGATCAAGCACAGTCATTTCTGTACACTTCTGGAAAGAACAAAGTTTCAGCCCTTCAGTCTTTTATGCAGTAGCCCTAAGAATTTCTTTACGTTTCCTGCTTTTTACATGTTTCATTTTAACATGATCATTCAATATAAACCCAGCAATTCAAGTTGCCTTTGAGCACGTGACCTTGCTTCATCTTTTAAAATCATATGTAATATTAAAGTTTGACATGAACTTAATACCATTTCTGATTCACTTAATTATCTGATAAGAAAACAAATGCGTTCTCCAGTGCTCTTCTGTTCTGTCCCAAAGTAGTTATGTCAACCTTTTTTTGAATCTTTGGCAACCTCTTTCTTCAGCATTTTGTAATTTCATATTGATGACTGTTTTGACATAGCTTTTTGTGTGTAATGAATTGTTGTGTAACAGTATATGAATACCATGGGATATTCAAGAAACGAGATAGGGAATGTATGGATACATTAAAACTCCATGGTGGAAATTCAGCATTAAAACCAACTGCATCTGTTGTTATGTCAGAGGTTTGATGGGGAGTATAACCTCTGAGCAACGAACACCATGCTTGTTACACACAGCATTTCTTGAAGACCCATGACTGAATGCATTGCTTTGGTATAGGCTTAGCAATAATTCTCGGCTCAGACTTCTACAAGTTATGGCATTGTATTGAAAGCTATTAATACTTTGAAACAATGGCTGAAACAAGACACTTTTGCCTCCTGCTTGTCCCTCTACAAGGTACTCTAGAATTTTTCCAGAATTTTTCTATCAACTACAGAAAGTTTCAGCACACATATCCAGACTTGGACTTAAACACCAGCACTGCTGAATTTGTAATCCAAAATTGAATGCACTGGGAGCC
Organism: Sclerurus mexicanus; assembly: GCA_013396755.1. Lineage (NCBI taxonomy): Eukaryota > Metazoa > Chordata > Aves > Passeriformes > Furnariidae > Sclerurus > Sclerurus mexicanus. Next base: position 78,154 of record VWZF01003473.1, on the reverse strand, counting down.
TTGTGCTTAAAACTAGATGAGGAGTTTATTTTGGTTTACTTTTTCACCTGCTTTGTGCTCTACCCCAAGTAATCCCTGTTCACTCAGGTTCCCTGTAGCTTGCAGAGAATTAAGTGGTCAGGTTTTGCAAGCTGACTTGAAAGCCCCGATCTGTGATTTTTAATGGAGTTCATTGCACTTTTTTGTACCAAGGGCACCTCTGTGGTAGTCTGCAGAGTAAGATATAAAAGTTTCCCTGACACAACTAATACCTTTGCAGACTTGTTTATGGACAGACTGTTTTTGTCCTTGTATTTTTAGGGTTTGTTATGGAGTACCAGACAGTTCTCCTAGAGTACTAGCTTGGGGCAGTCTCTTCAGCTTGCAGTGAGGGCATTTAGTACTATTTTCTTTAGGTAATATCAGCAAATTTTTCAAGTTCGTAAGCTATCAGCATTGCCAAAGCTTTCCTCTCCTCTCTTTGGAGGTATGCCCATAATTTGCAGTAGTGTGTGGTCCAGAACACTGTGAGAGGTCAAGGGGTGTCTATTACTTTTGCAGAATCTTTTCTGTCCTCTGGTCTCTGAGAAAATGCTTTCTTCAGGACCTTGACACCAAAGCAGTAACACAACAGAAGTGAATAATCTAAAGGAAAGTCTTGTTTAGCATGGAGATTGCTGACTTATTGTTGCCCCTTGGGATATGTTTTGGCTCAGCTCAAGTTCAATCCTCCAATGTCCTGAATATCTTCTGCCAGGGACCAAGCCTTGTTTTGTTTTCAGATGACCACATTGTTTTACAGAAGTGCTGGAAAATTCACCCTAACAATATTTTTTGTTTATTTGCAAGTCTCCCTTGGCCAGTGGTTAGGGAGCTAAGAAATGGTGGGCATCCAGGGCTGCAAACACTAGCAGCTCCACAGACAAAGCTTAGTAACAGCTTCCATCTTCTGTGGCGTGAAACACAATATGCATTCCCCTCCGGGATATGTACTTCCTCTCCTCAAAAGACACTGTCCCCATTGTTTGAGCCATGTCAAGTCACAAAGACTGTGACACTTCTCTTGCATCACAGCCACCACTTGGCCTCAGATGGGACCTGCCAAACAAGGATTGCAGGACCTTATTCTTCTCACAGTGCTGCCTGCAGGAGATCCAGTGCTTCACATGCTGGACATGGAGAGGCACTTCTGTTTTGCACTATATAATGCAGAAAGATCATATCTTTAGATGAGTTTCTCTCCCACCTGTAGCCAGACCTGAGCTGGAAATTTCTGTGGCATCTTCACTGAAAAAAAAAAGGAGTTGGAAAGAACTTGACCAGGAACATTTGTATGAAAGGGTAGGCTGAGGGCAAGTATCTTCCTGAGTTTTTGCCTGCTGACAAAGTGGGATATGGTATAAGTTGCATATGCACAGATGATGGAAACGTTCCAGAAACAGAGGACAGGCCTTTGGAACTCATATTTCTTAAACAAATCCTGCAATGCCTCTGTACATTTAATTAGAACAAAAGCACTGGCTGAAGACCAGTTATTTCTGGGGTTTAGTCTTTTTTGGGAAGTCGGTGCATATCACTGATGCAGAATTAAGGCATAAGGCTTGAGAGACACCAGTTTTTCCTTTAAGGACACTTACTTTCAGCCAGTCTTTCTTATGTTATTTAATAATAAGTAACCTGGTACAAATACAGCCTTAAATAGAAAATATATTGCACCTCCTGACATGCAAGTGTCCTGTGAAACTTTTATGTTCACCCTACAGCAGACATTCCTCCTCTAGACAGTGGGCAAGGAAGCATTTGCAAAGTCCAGCGACATAATACCAACAGGTATATGGACACCAACAGGTTTATGGACCTAATGCTTCACTGAGCAAAAAGATCTAGCCAAAGGATATATAAAAGCTCCCTTGGAGTGCTCAGGAACTAAATGGGCAGGGAGACATATTTCAGCTCCCATTCTCCATTAAAGAGATCCCTCTTTAATAAATTAAAATACTTTAATAATTTTTTTAAAAAATGAAAATAAATGTTAATTAATGAGCTTGATCCCTTAAATGTGGGGAGATTCCCACAGGGTAATAGAGTGAATTCCTAGCTCTGAAAAATCCTATGGGGAAAGATTTGCTTCCCAAGTGCTAGCATGCCATAGCAGTCCCTGCAAAGGCCAACTTCTACCAATGAGTGAAGGTTCTGTGCTGGTCCAGCAAAGCATTTGAGCACATGGTTGAAATTAAACATACATCTATGTGTTTTGCTGAATAGGGGAGAGCAATAGTACTGAGGCCAGTGGTAAGGAAAAGGTGATATTTTGAAGCATAATGCAAAGGCCTGGTTAAGCCATTGAGTTATACACCTTTTTCTTCCTTTTAGAAAAGCACTGAGGGAAATTAGGCTTTCTCTTGAAGAAGTGCATATCTTGCATTCACCATGGCTTTTTACAAATTTTCTCACATATACAGTTTTTTTCCCTCATACCTATGGTTTTATATTTCTCTGCCACTGCAAGATTATTGCACATCAGTAGACCCTGGATGGAGACCTGCTGTTCTGTATTTTAGAAGACTGAGTCCCACCAAAATTGGTTGTGTTTTTTTTTCCCTGTCCCTCATCAAAGGAGGAGTAACCCCCTAGTGAGTCATCTCATACTGTGGCATTAATTTTTGCAAAACATTTCAGCTTTTTTATCATAAATGTTTTCCAATTTTTCTCACTTTTAACTTTTTCTCCAAGATCAGCTATTAAATTTGTAGTCTCTTAGTCTCCCACCATTGGTATTTTATAGGGTAAGGCAAAAAAGGATAAGGTGAAAAAAAAAACATACTGGAGTCTGTTCTATTATTCAGCATCCTCCATTTTCCTCCTGGAGACTCTTGACCACACACAGAGCAGTCATTATCAGTCTATAATTTACTGCCAGATCAGAGCAAACAGAGTGTGCCCACAGCTTTGGAATGGAAGATGCCAGTGGCAGAAGCAAGGGACTGTCATGCCTATAGGACTCACATCCAGGCTAGCGGGATTGATACCATGGGAAGTGCATGCTGTTACTCCAGCTGTGGTATGATCTGGCCCCACAGATGTTCACCTCTGCAGCATCTGCTAGGATAACAGAGCTGTGAGTGCCTTGCTTTGTTTGAGTAGCCTCAGGGGTAGACAGCATGGACAGCATCAGGTATATTATTTTTATCTTTGGCAAAAATCTCAGATTTGGTATTGGCTGCCTCTATTCCTTTTGCATCATACACTCTGGAAACACCACGCACATTTCTCATCTAGTCTCATCTCATTGAATATCAGAGTGTCTCATGTGGTCACTGGTGACAAAAATGTGTGTGTCATTCTTCTCTCACAACAGGCTGGACAGAGGAAGTGTAGTGAAGCTTCACAAACACCCAAGGGTGGATATGGAGGGATAATTTAGGCAGGATTCAGGATTTTCAGACTCTACTGGCAGGCTCCCCTTGTTCTTAGCATCCTTTAAAAGGTCTCTAACACCTTGAGTTTTTGTGCCTTGCAGGAGCCACAAAAAACCGTAACAAAACTACCTTTTTTTCAACTTTTTAATGTAGTTAACATCAGAAAGCCAAAACAACCAGCAAAAAGAGTAGCATTTGTAAAGTACACATAGACCCAATGATGTGCAGAAGTACTGACCAAAACACTCCTTGAACATGAGCCATGGTTTAAGATGCAATTCCTTTACAGGGTGCCTGGTAGATAAAATACATCAAGAGGCTGCTGCTCTTGGGCTATTGTTGTTTGATTCCTGTGCCCAGACTTCACTGGGATCACAGATCAATTAAGCCGAGTGCTGAAATAACACAGAGTAAGAGGCAGCCTCTCTCCAAAAAATCTTGCCTTTAACACCTAATCTCAAAATTCAGTCTATGTGGATAGAACCGTTATCCTGGTTCTGGCCAGGACACGGTGAATTTTTGCAGTAGCCAGGGAGCATGGCAGGGACCCAGAGATTATTCTAGACCCCTTCATGTCACTGCTGGGTCAGTTGCACAAGAGGTGGTTGGATATTGTCTGTTGTTGAGGGGTTTCTGTGTGAATCATTTGCCTCTTTCTTGTAGCCTCAGTCATTAGTACCGTTGCTGTTGCTGTTCATTTTTCATACTCATTGCTGTTTCCAGTTAATTGTTCTTATCTCAGCCCATGATCTTTACCTTTTGTGCCTTCAATTCTCAACTTCAGACTGCTGAAGTGGGAGGGGAGGAGGAGAGGGGGAGTAAGCATAGCTGCTCAGGGTTTGGAGAGTCTCAGTGGGAGCACTAAATTGGGGAGTACTATTCCTAAACCATAAGAGCCTTGTGTGCTCCAGGGTTATACCTGAGCATTATATAAGGGAAGTTGTCCCAAAATAGTTCGGTTGGAACAAGTATATGGCAAATGCCATATACTGGGCAAAAAGGCATATTAATGAAGAAATAGAAGAGAAACAACGGAAAATGGAGTAATATACCTTAACTCTGTTCATTATCCACAGGCCTCAGGCTTTTCCTTGGCTGACAATGCTCTGTACTCCTGCCCAAACTAGGAGCTCCAAGTTTCTTTAAATCCCTGTTGCTGAGCTTCTTGCAGACCAGTCCAGTCCACACTCCCAGACCTATTTGTGTCTTATGTGGGTTGGCTCAGAGAAAACAAGATCATCCATATCAACCCTCTCATTTCCCCATATGCTGTAGTCTCTCACCTATCCACTGTGGCTCATCTTTTGCTTTCTATCTCCTGGATTACTGACAAGGAGTACTGTTGTTCAAAACATTGTGCTAAGCCTTGAGATCTTTTACCATAATCATTAAAAACAAACAAATAAACAAACAAAGCCCTACCACATAAAAACCCCAAACACCAACAGCTTCCTTGTTTTCTACAGTATATTTCTACTAAAAAACCCCTTGACTTCTTAAAAGAAATCCATATAGATTTTCAGAAAGACATTACCTTTTCCAAGAGCCTGTCCTCCAAGTATGCAATTTGGCTTCTTCAGACAAAGACAGCATGCAGCTTGCAGCAGCAAATTTCTGGTTCTGCAAAGGCAGCACAACCTTCAGAGGTTTAATTTAGTGCCTGCAGATATGATGCAGCTGCAGGAACTCCAAGGGAGATTAGAAGCAAGTTCTTAGCCACAGACATACGTACCTTGTTGATAATTCCCTGGACCTCTCTACCAAGGGAAGGGCAAGAGCAGCATTTGCCCCTGAAGAAGATTCTCTGAATGGCTGTATCTCCTCAGCAGCAAGTCAGGACACTGGAGTGACCTTTAGTTCTCTCCTGTTGGCACTGGCCAGGACTGTGTGACCTGGGACTCTGAGTCATGATTAAGATGATGTATTCATTCTTGATTGCCTAGAACACATGAGGGTATGGGGAGAAGTTATTCAGTCTCTCTGAAAAAGAGATATGCTTAAATAGGGATTCAAAAATACAGCTGCAAGGGTCACATTTTGAACAGTACTGGATTTCACAGCCATCCTCCAATGTACGCTCTTACTTTATTTGTGAAGCAGAGGGAGGAAAACTGCTTTCATTGTGCTCATAAATGATTTTTCTGGGTGACTACCAGACTAGATTAATCAGGCATGCTGAAGTCCCATCTCCCCTATTCTGATCAGAACTGCCTTGCTAACAGCTCTGCATCCCAGTAACTGACAGACTTGTAAATATTTATGAGCTAGTTCTGTGCCCTGAAATGCAATGGCTGTTGTTTCTAAGAGCTTCTAGATGTTGCGTGTGGCCTGAGCCTGCTTGAGTTGGCAGACATTGCTGCAAGCTTGAGAGCACACACTAAGACACACAAAATATGCTGGGCAAAGAGAAACGTGGTCCAGAAACAAAGAATTAAATAAAAGCTGTAAACCTTTATGGTTCCCCTCCTGGAAGTGGTATCAGATAGCCAAGAGTCAGTTCTGTCTCCCTAACAGTGCATACAAGGAGAACTGAACTGAAGGAACTGGTAAGTGACCTTCAGTCAGCTCTCCCTCCTGATTTTTGCTTTTCTGGCTCTTCTGATTTTATTCTCCTCTCAGAAAAATATTCTGTGCCATCATCTCCCTTGTGGCAGCATACTCTGTGGCTGATTTGAGTGTGCATCATATTTTGGCAGACCAACATCACCTAAAGAATAGACACATGCCCCTGCCAAAGCATTTGAACTCCACAAACCTGTTGTCACTTTCCAAGTCCTTTACCTGTACCTGTCTCTTGTGTGTGACCTCTGCCCATGGTACTGCACAAGCCATGGAGCTCAGCAGTTATAGCTCTGCTTGGGTGTTTTTGGAGAGAGAAACTTAATTTTTCCTGACATTTCTTAATTCCATGTAGATAGATTTCTGTTTGGATTTTTTTTTTTTTTACGTTCATGAGTTTCTAACTTTCTGTGCTTCCCTTTGATAAAGACGCAACCTTTAGCTTTATAGGCAGCCCGGAGCTAGTGACTACTTCTGTCTCAGCCTCCACAAACCACAATGCTAGTGAGTACAATGCTTAGCCTTATCTTGTCCTCGGTTTGCTGTTGCAATGAGAGGTAGGAGAGCAAAACAGCCTTACTCGAAAAGGCATTAAGTCCTGTGAGTTATTGCCTTGTTTTCTTAGGATCTGAAAGAAGGAGAGACGAGAAGGTCTCCTACAGTCAGGACTGTGAATATTTTGGGCAGTAAGTGTGAGATCACCCTATTCCTCTTCTCTCTCCTCTGCGCAACTACCATTTAATCACAGACAGCACAAAGGTGCCCAGCCAGGACCACTATTAGCAATGATGAAACTTGTGTGGTCCAAACCACTTCCAGCTCTGCAGCAGTATTAATTTTGTCCAGTATTCATCAAACAACGCTTTGTGCCCCAGGACACCTACAGATATTTTTCATTGCTTTGTCAGAGAAAGCCAGGAAATAGCCAGTAAAATTATACATATTACAATAAAAGAAAGCAACAGATATCCTCACCCTCTGCCTCCAAGACAGTTTCCTAAACACTGTTTTAGCACACTTTCATGCAAACTGATTAATATACTACCTCTGTGGAAAAGGTTTGTTCATTCATGTCAAAGAATCTGTTTCTTTGTGAAATAATTTCTCCCAGAAAATTTGCTGGTTTGCATCCCCAAGGATGCTAACCAGGGAAAAGCAGCCATTGTGGCATTCCTCATTGCTTTCTGAATGTTTGAGTTTGTGTTTACCTTAACTACAGTTTTCTGTGAAGTGTAGCTACCTCCTAAGTGAGCTCAATGGGAATTGTTCAACTGACTTAAATGAAAGCTGGATCAGACTCTGCTATGCTATATAACAGATAGTTTTAATGACACATAAGCTATTTTTGTTTGCATTTTACCCCAGATTGTGAGGATTAATTAAAAAAAAGGCG
>VWZF01003473.1:18276-70739 GCA_013396755.1 Sclerurus mexicanus | reverse complement strand
CCTGTCTGATCCTCTTTCAGTGAACTATCCTGTTTGATAATAGGTTTTTGGTTCCTACTCAGATGCTTATAAGTCTCTGTCTGAACTTTTGTGCTCAAAGAGGGATAAACTGCACACACCCTTATGGCAAGCTCTGTTAAGTATTCTCACCTATTGGCTCCACAGAAGCTCTCAGCAGCTCATACAAAACACACACTAGGGAATAATTACTAGCTTGATCTCAATCCATTCACAATAGGAGTAGTTTCTCCTTGCTCACCAACAGGCAGACTATCTTATTTTGTATGAGCCTTAAAGAGTGAGTTGGCTGTGGTGGGTCTCACAAAATTTCAATTATGCTACTGTGGGTGCATGTTTGATGCCTTTGTTTGGACAGAATTAGGAAAATGATTTTTAGACAAAACCATGCTTCACTGAACATTGCTGAACAACTCACCATGGCTCTAAGGCCACCCATTTGTTTGTTCAGGCTAGAGACTAACAGGTAGAACTAAAGGTAAAGTAACTTGGACTTGATGATCTTAGGGGTCTTTTCCAATCTTAACGATTCTATGATCTCAAGGGCCCCAGCACCTGTTGTCTGAGGGTCTCCCATGGGCCTGGCATTATACCTTTGGTTCAATTAGGTCCTGGGGCTGCTGGTTTGCCTGTTTCACCCATGAATTACAGTATGCTCCTTCCTACCACTGCAGGTTTAGGTGAGAAAGACCTGATCTAGCAAAGTGTTTGTTTTCCCCATTTTTTCTCCTGCTCTTGCACTGATCCACACTGTGTCACAAGCACTAGGAGGCCAGGGACTTACGCTGCTGTCCCACCATTTTGACTTGGGAGACTCACAGCATGAATTTGCTCTGGAGTTGTAGCTTACTGGAAATATCTATATCTGGAATTTGTCAAACTTTTTGGATGCAATCAGAAATTTGTCACCAGAAGATCTTTAATTACATGTGGGAAGCTGCCAGGGGAGGTCAAGTACAGGTCATTCTTATATAACTCAGCGTGAACATGCAGTGACTGAAAATGTTGTGTTACATGATCAAAACTGCCTGGATTCACAGGACCATAGATGTTATAAATCTTTGCCTTGCATAATCAGTGACATTATGAAAATATTGCTGTCAACAGGGAGGGTGGCATTTTCAAACATGTTCTGAGCAAGCCAAATTCTCCTGCTGGTGCCAAAATCAAGGGAAGTGCAATTTCAAGGGCCAGCAACCAGCACTAACTACACCGGGGAAGGGTATAGGATGAGTCTCATACTTCTGCCCCATTTTTCCTTCCACAGGAAATTGAGTGGATCAGGAAATGATCCCTGCTGTTTCCCACCAAATCTGTTACTTGGTAACAGCATCAACAACTTGCTGCTACTTGGCTAGGACAAATTGTGTTCCTCAGAAGGACAGAAAAGCCATCCCCAAAGTAGTCACACCCATCCTGCGGTGTCTTACAGATGTTGTCCAGCAGTATCCTGTTGTCTATGCAACACGAATTTGCATCACAATGAATGGTGTGCCCCAAGTCCTGCTCCTTCCTACCACCCAGCCAAGCATTGCACCTGAAATAAACAGCAAGAAGCATTTGCAAATGCAGAATTCATGCCACTGCTGGGGTTCATGTCCTTGCTGGAGCAGCAAGCCCTGGGATTGCTGGTTTTCTTGGCTGTAGGTGGAGCTGCCTGCTGATCCAGGGAGCCATCTGCAGATGAATCATGGGTTTCCTTGGAAAAACACTGGCCCAGGGGAAGCAAGGCAGCCAGTTGCTTAGGTTGATGGTTTCAGCGTTTGGATCTGAAAGAATTACATTTGGCTGCAATCATTTGAAGCTGGGGGACTGAGAGCTGTTACTGACTGGATTGAAAGAGCACTTGCTAAGAAGTGCCGCTGCTGATACTGTGTCAGTGTTTTACAAGTAGTGGCATTGCCAAATCTGCATGAAGAATATTACATGATCCTGAAATGTTGGTGCACCAAATCAGTTCAGTGCAGGAATTGCCTTAGGGACGCAGAGGTACTTCAGAATCTGGTGAAGTGTGCATTCAGCTTTCAGCACATTCCCTATGGCTTACTCAGAGATCAGGACTCCAAATGTACATTTTCTTGATTTTAACTTGGAAAATGGCTGTGTGCAATCCCAGCTGGCACAGTGGAATCGTAGAGTCAGAGTACCAAGTGCAGGTAGGGCTTCAGTCCTGGACTCTAGCTATGGTCTCTGCAGATGAGCTTGGCTCTTTGCTCTGTATCCTCTGGTCTATTTTCATTATGCCTTCCAGTTATTTCCCTTCAATGTTTAGTACAGTTGCACCTTTGTCACCTGGAAACATGGTAAAGGCTTCCAAAGTCGTTGACACAAGTCAGTGGGTTGCAACACTTCGAGTTACACTAGAAGGAGTTTTTCCTGATCGTTTTAGCCCTGCAGATGCATACAGGGCATTTGTTCATTGAAGGATTCTCAGGTTTTGGTTCAAAAGCATTTTGGTTCAAAAGCATTATAGCATTATCCAAGAAACACTAAAACACAGCACACGAAAATAGAAAGTTAACATTTTTTTCATCCAGTTACATGCCAGTGCCAAGATCAGACCAAAGGATTATCCTTCAAGTAAGAGACATCTGTGACCTGAGCCCAGATTTTACAACCTAGGTCCTTTTGCAAAGGAATCTCACAAAAGCAGCAGTAAACCAGGCATCCAAAGGACAAACATTTGGTATCCTAACTCCAACTGTCACCAGCAGGTATTTTAAGAAAAGCACCAGTTCCGGTCACACCTATGTCCATAAAGTAACTTCTTTGTTCTGTGTTCCTCTAAAATGTCCTAGAAAACAGCACTGTGAAGCACTGAAACCATTAAATTTAATGAAAATTGGCAAGCCTTTCTTGTGTGAACTTGTCTAATCTCTGTTTTGTTTTCTTTTTTCTTCAAATTTGTTCATACTTTTGGCATCTGTAGCTTCATGTGCATGTAATTTTGCCCTGTGCATGATTTTTTGTGTTTTTGTTATAGTTCATTGATAGCCCCTCATTCCAGTGTTGGCAGAAGCAGTAATAATTATCAGCCCCACTAAAGTCTGAGTAAAGTTAGAAGGATTGCAAGTGAAGTCAAAGAGGATTTCAGAGTCCAAAAGGATGAACTGTGCATATTTTTATTGTAGACAGAGATACTTTTATCTCGTGTGTAAGATTTTAATCTCAAGTTATTTTTAAAATCTTCTTACTAACAGATAATCCTTTGTCTGGATTGACATAAAAGGGCAAATGTCTAGTAGGAGCTACTTCATTGCATGATAGTTGTCCAAGAAAAATATTTTTGCATGTCTTGCTGAGTCAGGGTATGTTTTGGAATAAGTAGTGTGTCCCTTTCATTGACAGGATTTATCTCATGCAAGCCAAATTCAATACTCTGCTGTCCTGTGCACTCAAGGCAATTGTGCACCTTGTTTGCAAAAGAGACAGCAATCCTGTTCAGCACAGTGTATAAATATCATAGTGTTTTGTTTGTATATGGTGTCTTACACAGTAAAATAGATGGGCCAAAAATGTTATTGTTTTGTTTAGACAGGTGCCACCTGGTACCCAGACAGTATTTCACAATTTTTCACATCTGAGATTAATGAGAAGACTGATCATTAGCATGCTTTGCTGTTGACTTGAAGATCTCACATGCATGACATACCAATACCAAGTCGTCTTGTCCGTTCCCTGCCAGTCCACGGCTGTTGGACTGCGACGTGTTACTGACACCAAGCTATAAATCAGAGCAGTTTCTCTTGAAGTGTAGCTGAGCAGCAGCCTAGCGGCATGCAGATCCTCTTAACAAAACTCATCAGGGCAAGTAATGACACCCAAACCCAGGTGGCTTTTCATTGCTGAAGGTTTTGATCTGAACATTTTGTACAGTTCTCTTCAGGAACTCCTTCCAAAAAAGATGCAGCCTCACAGTCCCACAAACACTTGCAGCTGTATGATAGGTCTGGTACCCACCATGGGGGATAGTGCTGATCTCTGCAGGGGCCATACAGCCAACATCTTTTCCCCACTGTAAGAGCTGTGGAATCTTGTTTCCTGGTGCTGCCCTGCTCCACAGTGAGGCACCTGTCCGGACTCTGTGATCAGATAAAAGTGGTGCAGCATTAGGAGGAAAGGAAGGGGAGTAGGGTTGTCCTGCTGCTTGCCTTGAGAAGGACACGAGGCATGGGGAGGTCAGGGGCTGGGAGTACCAAGAAAGCATATTGTGTTTCAGAACAGAAGAAAAACTAACCAAGGCAGTGCAAGTAAATCCCAGCCAAATCTGACTGAATTCAGCATGAGACTGTCTGTGCCCCACTGCTATATCCATCAGGAAAGAGGCGTGTGCCTCTGCTGCAGAATGCCCCTCTCCTTTCCACCATTTCCATGCAGCAATTCTGTGCTACCCTGCCTGCTCCCAGCCAGCCACGGAAACTTCTCCACAATAACCAAAGCCCTCCTGTACTTCAGTGTACTGCTGTGAAGTTAGCACCACTTTAATAAGAAGTTATATTTAGCACAGCATGAGCTCAACATCCAGAGGGTGAATAACCCCCTTTCATTTATCTGGCACGCCTCATTTCTGCACAGATCCCCTCTTCCATTAAGTTGTTTGTTTACATAATAGTTTGCTAGCCTATACAAACTCCCAAACTATAACATCTCTTTTACATAAGAGTCATGGGGGAGAGCAGATAAACATACAAGTGCCTCAAGATGTTCAGTCATGCTCAGTAGAAATGTATAGTGTGGTTATCTCAGAGTCAAAGTAAATACACTGGTCTATAAATGCTATGAGATTTAAAGCATCCCAGCAGACAGAAAGGAAATATTTCTTCAATAAATATAATCAATTAATTAATTGATTGCATGATGATTCTGTCTAACAGTTGCTGATGAAACTTTTATTTACTTAATACTAAATTTATGGGACATTATAAGATGCTGTGTTAGCACAGAAATATATTAGCAATATAAAGTATGACCTTTGCTAAGAGCTACCATCTCCTGCACTGAAGAAAATTGTAGGTACTGGTTTAAAGGGCAGCTCTAGCTTCTCAGATATTACCCTTTTCACAGTCACAGATGCCCACTGTGTGTGAATCACCATATGGAGAGATGCCTCCAGGGAATGCTCTTGGCTACATACAGCAAGACCGTATAAAAATATGAGTTTCTAAAGACTTTTCAGTGAATTAGTGCATAATTTCACTCTTAAGGTTGAGAAACTTGTAAAATATCCATAACATCCTTACAACAAGTTCTGTGTCTTTGGTGGAGTTGGTAAATTGACAGAATTTTTTTTTCCCCTTTTTTACTTCTTATTAATAAGAAAAAGATCCTAGTCTTGCATTTGAATACCACTGGAAGCCCCCGATTTCTTTATGAAAAATGAAAAGCTGCTTCACATTACTTCAGAGCTCCATACCAGCAGCAGAGAGGGGCACAATTCCCACACCGCTGTAATGTCAGAAACTTCACAAAGGCCTTTTAGGACCTCAAGTTTCCTTTGAGGAAGTGAGATGTCATTATATCCAGCTGAAGATGTGAAGCTTTAAACTGAAGGGAAATGGTTGAATGTTTTGAAAGACAAGGAATTTGCATAGAAGGCTAATTAAAATCTCTTTTGCCCTCCACATAAAGCATGCTTCCTCACTCTGCCTCTTCCCAGACACACTTACACGTACACAAAGATATGCATTCACAAAATCACAAATAAAAGCCAAGGAAAATGAAACTATCTATTACATGCTTCTGCTCTCCCCAGCCACGTGTTATTCTCATCGCTTCACACAGGACAGCTGATATTCCTGCTGAATTACGCAAAATACTCAGGGTGACTCATGGCATTGAGTCTGCTTGTGCTGTCTGGTTTAGGTGACCTTAGAGGGGGTTACAAGGGAGGGAAGCCAAGCAGAGATTGTACTGCTGAAGACAACAGGTTTTGTCATAGGGTCAAACTGTCAGCCAGGCTAAAAAAAATGTTTCTCAGCAGATTTGAAAACCATGTTGTGATGAGAAAGGAGGGTACCACTTATCTTTGTGCCTTGAAAAAATCTGGCATGTAATAGTCAACCCTTTTAATATGATTCAATCTCATTGAAAGAGTAAAAAAATAATTATTTTCCTAGTTCATTATAGACTTTCTCAGTGAGGAAAACATTTACAAAACACTTTTTTCCTAGGATTTCTAGCAAGAAGATTTGCAGAAAAGACTTTATATTGTACTTGGGAAAAGAAAAAAATGAAGGCTACTTCATGGTTTGCCTGGCTAATTGTAGTTGGAAAGTTTGGTTTAATTCCCCATTTCTGGCTGTTAAATAGTTTCAATTATTTTAAAATAGTTAAAATTCCCATAGACTTAGTGAGTGAGTTCATGTTCAAGGATCATGTGCACAATATACCTTTTAGATAAATCCATCAGTAGGAAACTTTTCTCAGCTGTGTTCTACATACAGCAAACTCAATTCTCTTTTGATTTTATATCACACCTTAATTCCCTGCACATTTAGGTATGAGACCAGAACACAGGCAGGGAGGTATATGTGATTCTCACCTATGTGAGACATCTTTCACATTGGGAAAGTGGTCACGGGACTCCAACTCACATTGCTGTAAAAACATCCTCCTTTCCCTTGATCAGTCTTAATGTGTTCTCATAATAGCACACAATTTAACCTATCAAAAAAACATGTCTTTGGGCACACATAGTAAGTTGACTTTTTACTGCAATTGCCTGCAGTATAACCACTGTGATATTAAAGCTGTAATAAAGATATTTTAATAAAATTAAATGCTCCTTTCTTATAAAACAAATCAAAATGTAACTAAACCATACTGGGAGAGGAAGAGAACAGTGAGAACAGAATCAGTATTATACTTTTTGATGCCTCTTTATTTTAAAAAATATTGCGCAATTGAGTTACACAGGTTGAGATGAGAAATGTACATTTCTGCTAGGGATGTCTTTCAAAGCCACGATTCATGAAATGTATAACATACAATCATAGAATACCAACTAGTATACTACCCTTGGGGAAAGGAGATGATCTCTATATATGTATATTTGTATGTATATTTGTATGTATATGTGCTGCAAATGCTCTAGGCAGCACACTTGCAGAGGGAACAGGTACATTGCACGTGCTGCAAATCCTCTTCTTCTCAGGGTTTCCATCAAGTGCCACTGGCTGCAAGGCTCCCTCTGGCATCAGCAGGAATGGGAATTGAAACATCAGAAATGTTCATTTTAGTATATTAGCATGGCCCCTTCACAAGAGTAACATTCAAATTCCTGAAGCATTCCATATTTGAGGGGCCAGACCTGTCAGGGCTAGATGTAGAAAAGTACTCTACAATGCAGCACAAAAATGTTCAAAAATTAACACAAAAATGTTCATTTTCAGTTCATCTTCTTTATCTGCATGAATTATAAAACCAAACTACAGAAGCAAACTATTTTTCTTCCAAATAACTTTCTGAGTAACAAATTTTCCTTCCTCTTCTACTCTCTCATAATCCCTTTGTTTACTCCCATTCAAAATAAAAGTGGTACAGAAAATCTGGAAGGATCCAGAGTAGCACACTACATAACACAGAATGAAGATCACAGAAATCTTAAACAAAAGGAGGAGAAAAAAAATCTGTGAAAGGGGGCATATCATGAAAGCAGTTCAACCTCCAGCTTTTAGCAAGCTGAAAAGTGTACAGGAGGAAACAGTAAAATCCAGCTACATGCCAAGTAGAAGTTCTGCCTTCCATTTAATCCTCAAAGGACACCACCATTTAGGTGCTAAGCCCTCCTGTTGGATCAGTACACAGAAGTGATTACCATTCTTGAAGAGCATATTGCTGAGAGCCTATCTTAAAATGATCTCTTTCCTCTTGCAATGCAGGAAGCATTTTCCATCCTGACCTGCAGTAACTGATTACTACACGCTTCTGCGCCTGCTTATAATGCAAAGGCTGGAATGCTGTACAAGGAAACCCAAATTTACCACTGTTGTTCTGAATATGGGGTCATTGAGAGAAGGGTTTGGGCTAGGAAAATGTGATGAAAAGGGCTACCATTACAAGTTTGTGTGAGTCCTTTTTTCACAAAGAAAGTGAGGGAAACTTCCAATCATGTGACATTACAGTAATCTAACAAGAAGAAAACTATGATTGTGGTTTCAAATCATCTCACTGGGAGAAATGGAGAGTGAGCCATTGAAACCAGAACTGAACCAGATCCTAGAAGGCAGAAAGGCAGAATGTCTTCCAGACTATGAAAGGCTATGTTTGTATACATTAGCACATGGTGCAGGTTTTGCAACCTTTTACTGTGCCTTTCACTTAGTGTAAGAACCATTCCAGATTAGGCAGAGATCCTACATACCTGCACTCACAGCACTACACAAACATAAGGTCTGACCCTGCCCTCCTATAAAGAGAGTGACAAAACACATGCTGTTCCAAGCACTGCAAGGATCTTGAATGTGCACCCTCCCTTAGATAAATGGAGCAGGTGCTAGGCTTCACACTAGGGCTCAGCTCACCAGATGCTACAGACAAGTCAGCTGGGGATGCCACTCACCCCACAACTCTCCAGGCCTGCCTCCTCACTCCTGCCCCCAGAATAGGGAGCACAGACAGGTGGCTAATACGACCTAACAGATTTTAATGCTGGGCACTGTGAGGTGGTTGTACTGTGATAACAGGAACTACATAAGGAACTCCAGTATTATTTTATTTAAATCTAAGGCTTTGAAGTTTTCAAAGGTATTTGTTTTTACCATCCAAACCTCAGTAAAGTGTTGTGTCACAGTAGCATGATTGTAGGACTGCTAAATGAGTAAGAGAGCACTGGTTATTTTCTGCTCACTGTGCAGATGTCCAAGCCCTTTTAGAAGTTCAATATTTTGCAGCCTAAACTTCCTCTTTCTTCCCACTGTCTTGGGCAGTTGCAAACTCTTTGCTCCAAGTGAAATTGACACCAGCAGTCTGAAAACATTAAACTATGCGCTTGTGACCACAACCAGAATGAGCTATGGTCAGTTGTGGGGAAAGAGGGGAGGAACAAAAAGAAAAAGAAAAGAAAAAGAAAATGAAATGAAAATGAAAATGAAAATTAATATTAAAATTAAAATGAAAATGAAAAAGAGAAAGAAAAAGAGAAAAAAAGAGAAAGAAAAAGAGAAAGAAAAAGAGAAAGAGAAAAAAAGAGAAAGAGAAAGAGAAAAAGAAAGAGAAAGAGAAAAAGAAAAAGAAAAAGAAAAAGAAAAAGAAAAAGAAAAAGAAAAAGAAAAAGAAAAAGAAAAAGAAAAAGAAAAAGAAAAAGAAAAAGAAAAAGAAAAAGAAAAAGAAAAAGAAAAAGAAAAAGAAAAAGAAAAAGAAAAAGAAAAAGAAAAAGAAAAAGAAAAAGAAAAAGAAAAANGAAAAAGAAAAGAAAAAGAAAAAGGAAAAAGAAACCAGGGGAGCAGCAGAGGAAGAAATATTCTTTTGAGTTTTGTTCTTCATGACAGTTGGCAGAGCTTTTCAAGCTTATCTTTCTGAAACCAAGGCTACTCCCAGTAGCTTCAGAGATAGCTGGTCTCTACTGCTGCTTTTTGGATAGACTCAACTGGTATGTCCCATTTACAGAAGCCACCCTGAACTCTCACTCACTGGTGCTCGTGCTGCAGCCATAGTGCACATCCCTGCCTTGGACTGCATTTCATATCAGCAGTGAGGCTCTGGGAGAACTGCTCCTCACTTGCCAAGGTGCTAAAAGGTAAAACCTGTACTCAGAGAAATTTTCTCTGGCACTAAAATACCCATTACAGTTTGGAGAAATTTTAGCAGAGAAACAACATTTGGTGTTTGGAAATGGGCTGCAGCCTGTGTAATTGAGGCAGTCTCATCTTTGCCCTGCAGATGAACAGGCTGTAACACTTCTTGTGTGAAATGTGAACTCCCACTTTTTCCACCTTTTCCTACATGGCTGGGTGTCTCTGAAGACCACTGATGGCCAGTGGACATCCACTTTCCTTACTTCTGTGTCTCTAAACCGTGGCACAAGGACAGGTGCCTGGCAAACATTGAAGTGGAGCTTTGGTGCTGCTGTCAGGAAAGCAAAACCACAAACAAGAGGAAAAGATGGGAATGGGAAAGGAGAGAAATAACTAACATAACCTGCCATATTTCTGCAAGAGGGACTGTATTTCTCCCTGCTTTTGGCATAGTGAGGACCATACTGCATGAAGTGGCAAATAAATACACCTCAGATACCTGGTAGGTGCAGAACCAGGTTTTTGTGACAAATTTTTCCCTCAACACCAAGTGGCTTTGTTGCTGCAGCGGAATGCAGGAAAGATGGGCTGCAATGCTTAAGGAAAGCTTTTGGGTGAGACCTTAATAAACATAAAATGAACCTCACTGTGAATTTCCACTTTTGAAAATGAAAGGTTTCATGCTTGACAGGAATTTGCTCATCTATGTAATATGAGATGTATGTGGCTGCCAGTGGTCCAGCAGGCTCCTACTTTAACTCTGTCAATATTACTGTCATGCGAGAAGGTAAAAGCTACAAGAAAGAAGTGGCCTTTGGCTTCAGAAACATCCTTTTTCTGCAAAAGAGTAAGTATGCAAAAACAAAATAGTAAAGAGTGTGCAAAAATAAAATAATAAACAGTATCCCCAAAAAAAGATTGAATGCTGCAATCTTTTTTTTAAATAATACTTGAAAGCACATGAGGAAGGGAGGAAAAAGACAAAAGCCAAGAGCACAAATGCAGATGGGTATAGAGACACTTCTTAGGAAGGGAAGTGCCACAACTGAAACAATCATTTCCTTTCCCTGGGGAACCGTGTGCTCCTGGAAATGCTTAATATAGGTACTGAGTCAGCACGGCCAGCACCTTCACCAACTTAAGGAGTCCTGGCTTGGTGGCCAGAGCTCATCCCTGTTGTTTTGGAGGTACAGTCCCACCCAGAGAGGTGCATAAGGAGGTGCAGTCCACAATTCTTCCTTGGCAGAGGAACAAGCTGTGGGACTTTTTGTAAAGCCACCATCACTCATAGGCTGGTCCAAGTCAGTCTGGATAGCTGCACACCGGACACAAGAAAGGACATGCAAGAAGATGCATCCCTCAGACAGACATGTTGGCGACAGCCCTCTCGTACATGCGCTCCAAGATACGATGGATGCTAGCAAAGCCTGGCCGGTCAGCAGGCAGCTTGCTCCAGCAGAGGCGCATCAGGTTGTAGAGCTCTAGGGGACAATTATCAGGGCAAGAGAGGACATTCCCATCCCTCACATAGTAGATGACCTCTTCGTGAGCCATCCCATAGTAGGGCTGCATACCATAGGAGAAGATCTCCCACAGAACCACTCCGTAGGCCCACACATCAGACTCTGTGGTGTAGCGGTTGTAGAAAATGGACTCAGGGGGCATCCATCGGATTGGGATGGCATCATTCTCATTTGCCTTGTAGTAGTCAGCCGAATACATGTTCCTTGAAAGACCAAAATCAGCAATTTTGACCACCATGTTCTCCCCCACCAGACAGTTCCTTGTGGCCAAATCCCGGTGAACAAACTTGCGCTCAGAGAGGTATGCCATGCCAGCAGCAACCTGCTTGGCAATGCAGAGCTGGCTGGTACAGCAGAGTGCCAGGGGGTTAGGGAGACGAATCCTTGTTTCCAGACTGCTGTGTGCCAGGCTGCAGAGGTTGCGGGGCGAGCGGTCACGCAGGTACTCATTTAGATCGCCATAGGCCATGTACTCGAACAGCAGGCACATGGGTTTCCCAACAGCACACACACCTGTAAGAGGATACACTGCACAGGTCATTTGGGTAGCAGAGAGAGTTCTGATGTGCAAAACCCAAAAAATTAAGAAATACTTACCCAAAAGAGAGACTTCAACAATGCATGAAGAGCCAGGGAAAAAGGTGACCATGCAAATACCATCGTTTCCATGCATCCATCATGCATGCTGTGTCTTTGAAATTCCTTTGCCAGGGGTCTAACACTGAGCTATGTGGGAGGTGCTAACAAGTCACGCACTTGATTAATTTGTCTGAACATCCCAGGAAAAATATACACTTTTGGAGTTATGTTTAATTAAGAGCCCAATCCTGTTTAAGTTAACATTAACAGAAATATTGCCTCTTCTCAGGTGCAACTGCAAGGTCATACTTTCTGAAGTAATCTTCATAGTTCTGCTCATGCTATTTTGGAATTCTTTTATTTGTTGTAATTATTGTACTAATTATTATAAATATTACTAATACTAATATGTAGAGGCAACACACAGGCAGGAAGACTTCAAAAGTAATCACAAGTGGCATGTTCAAGGGTTGAGCAGGATACTTGAAATACAAAGAAACTCCCATTACAACCCCTTCTGGATATTTCTTTTTTTTTTTTAAACAGCTCATGAAAAAATTTCAGTTGCAGAAATTCTTTTTGGCATGAAAGATACTCAAAAATGAAAGAAAGACAAAGAAAAAGCAGACATCAGGAAGGAGACATTTTCCATATCTGTTAGATACAGAACCTAGTCTCACTGAAAGGCACATTCTTGGCTCTACATCAGCTGTACTGGTGGGCCAGAGTCAGTAAAGGACCACACTTCCATCAGCCTTACTGAGAATACAGTGATATGGTAAAAATATTTGTGTGCCTATCATTAAATTGCCAACGAGCAAAAGCCAACATTTAAAATGTATGTGCTTTGCTTTCTTAGGGCCATCATTTAGCAATTGGTGATTCAAGTTATTGTGAAATCTGAAATTCTGGTTGAAGACCTAACCTTTGAGTCTTTAAGGAAAAACAGATAGCTATTCCCAATGTGATTAAATCAGGATCTGACAATCATGAGAACTGTATGTGAGAGATTTATCATCTAAGCTGTCTTCAATGATGTAGCCGTTTTCTCTGTTTTTCCTGTACCTTTGCCCTTTCCTGACCTAAAATGTGTTGACAATAAACACAAAGTTTATTTGTCTTTGGGGCATTCCCTGCTTTTCTTTTCTGTAGTCAAAGTACCTGTTTTAACCCAGACTTCCCAAAAATGTGGTTTATCTATTTTAAATCTAATTCAAAATTACTGAAATAAATTAAGATCTCAGCTGCCTGTTCACATCTGTATACAACAACTTAAAGCAGGATTGCCAGGTGAATGTGGCCAGCGGCACCTACATCAAACAAAAAATGACAATTTACTGAAAGAAAATTTGGTCCACAACTTTCTTCATGGAAGAATGCCCTATTAGCCAAGCTGCAACATGAAGACTTTCCCAAAACAACCAGTAAAGCAGGGTTTCCTTTCAGATGAGAAGGGAAGGGAACAAAAAGACCATTTTTGTGGTTGGCTTTTTTTTGTTCATTTGTTTAATTTTTGTGTCTTTAATGCTGGCAAATATTCAGACTTCACAATAGTATGGGACCCATAAAAGTAACAAGACTGGTGCCTGTGTTTTTTAAGTACCCACAAAATAAATCACAGCTCCAGGAAGTTCATCTCTTCACTATAAGACATATATTAAAGTGGAAGCAGAGCTAGGCAGAAGGCCAACAGTATACTCAATGCAGCATGAGGAGGGTTTAGTATGACGCACCATCCTGTTAAGACAACAGCATCAGGCATACATTTTGAGCCTTGTTTCAGTGGACAATTTAGCAGAGCATATAACGGCACATAGAAAAGCTTACGACTTTGCAGGAGAAGTTTTTTTTCTTGCTAAATATATCAGCATTGCCATTTGCATTAAGCTCCAGTCACTTGCACCCTCAATAGGCCCACAGAAGATATGCAGAAGGTGGTACCCTTTATATGGGTGCCCCACTGAGATACCTAAAAGCTTGACGATATTTGGATTGTCAAACTCTGCCATGAGAGCTGCTTCCCTCTGGAAGTCGGCCTGCATATCTGCAGATGCTTCTTCCTTCAGCATTTTCACTGCCACCATTGTAAAAGGCTCGTATGGCAGCAGCCCTGGGGCCCTGCAAGGGGTGGGAAAGGAGGGAAGCATCAGTGAATGGGTACATACTAAACATATGTTTCTGTTTCTGATGCAAAAGGATAGGATGACAGTAAAAAAAACAAAAACAAAAACAAACAAAAAAAACAACACCAAAAAAACCCAAACAAACAAACAAAACCCACAACATTACAAAGGTAGAAGGCCCCAGCACCAGCTAAAGGAGTGTTAAAGACCATCCTCACCTCTCAGGCATGTCTACATTGCTTATTACGGAGACAGAAAATTTGGTTCAGGTGAGTCTAAATCCAGTATTAACTTCTTTTGATCACTGGTTTTTCTGGCTACAGACTCATTACTATGACTGGTAAAGACATAAATAAGTAACAGGTTGGTAAGCAACAACCTATCCCTAGGTTGGAGGCCACATCATAAACTTCATGAAGGACAGAATGGATTCTCCAGTCCAAAAAATTCACTTTTGGGGTGTAATGACTGAGCTTATCAGAGTGAAAAATAAACCTAATTTATATGAAATTGATGAAAAAGTTTCCTTTCTCATAACTGGCACAGTGATGACTTAGGTACATCCGGCTACTATTAGAGTGAAAGTAGCAATTACAGTAAGCATGTTGCCCAGGTTTTGTAAGGAAAACAGCCTTTTGTCACTGTTGTCTCTCTCTCTGTGTCACATGTCCGGGCCTGTAATTCAACAAGTTATAAACCCATTAGCTAATTTCAGCTGAGCATAAAGTCATGTAGCTGAAGTCCAAAAAAGTTATAGTCCTGCAATATTTGTGGAAACATAAGACAGGACAGAAGGGGCAAAGCATAACTGCACCCTGTCTGAAGAACAAGGTAATGTGCAAATACACACCGGTGAATCTTCAGCTAGAGCTTATAGACACAAATCCATGGGAAACAGAACTTCCTGACTTAGAGGAATCACAGACTCATTTTCTTACCCACAAGTCATTGCGCCCTCAAGTTTATTTAGATGGGTTTGTCAAAGCTTTAGAGTTAGCTGTTGCCAAAGAAGAGTAACTTTCTACTCCTCAAACATGCATTAAACCTCAGGTGTACATTTTGTTGCCCATGCAAACTCTTCCCAGGTGTCCTGCATCTAAAACACATTCGTTACAGGTAGCCAGCCAGAGCCCATAGGAACTGCTGCCCATTTATGCGTTCTGTTACTACACCAACCCAACTGCTCTCCCACTGTTCAAATGCCAGGTTATTTTACTGCTCAGTAGTACCAAGAGGAGACTCCAATTTCCAAAGCAAACTTCCAGTTTCCTTGTCATCTACTTGAGACTTATGGCAGTTGCAACAGTTCCACTTGAATGGTGGAAATGTCAAATGTCAGTGGATGGCAGGGGGCCCAGGAGAAAGGAATCTCACAGGTGGATGATCATAGCTGGAAAACCCAGGCAAGGAGGTCTGGCATGCCAGAGAGGAGGATCAGACTCCACACTTGTCTGCTACTGCCTCCATTGCAGCAATATGTCTTCTTTTTTTTTTTTCCCTATGCTGGCAGCAATTTCTAGTCTAGTAGAAGTACCAGCACCTACCAGCTGCTGTCTAATCTCAGCACTAAAGTCAGCAGCAACAGCCTGAAGAAAGCAGTAGAGCATTTAAAAGTAAAAATAGGAGGGCTTTTATCTCTTCCAAATGGTCTCACAGATTACCACTCATCACTGACTAACAGACAGTGCCAAAGCAGGGGCAGGCACAGCTTGGTCTTGCATGCTTTGTAGAGAGAAACTCACCACAGGCTGATGTACATTCAACCAACTAACTTCACTGAATCTTGCAGTGTAAACTATCCTAAATGTAACCAAGTGAGAATAAGCTACACCATGTCTTTTATTTGGGCTTCAAGCAACAGCAAGCAATTTCACCCTTGGTAACTTGTGCTAATTCAGCCCAGATCTTAGCAAAGCTGAGAAACTCACACTGATCTGGCACAGAGACAGATTTTCTGAAGTCTTGGCAGACACCTATCAAAGCTGCCCCCTTTGACGTCCAAAAGGCAGTCTTTGCATGAATGGATAGGGGCACATCTGCAGGGGAGCAGTGGGAAGCTGCTGTGTTTGAATCAGGAGAATTCAGGTGGAGGGCCAGCAAATGGAGTGTTTTCTAAAAACTACATTAATTCCCTTCTGAGGCTGGTGGAGACCCACCTTTTCCCTATCTTTTGGTTAAATTTGCATGTGGGCAGGAGAGTGCTCTGAACTGGCAGGGGTTCATTTTTGTCATGCCTTTTTTTCATTTTCAGGGGTCTTTTTGGGTTTTGGAGTTTCTTTGGTTTGGGGGTGGTTCTTTTGGTTTTGGGATTTTTTGAGGGTTTTGTTGGTTGGTGGGTTGGTTTGTTTTGTTTTAATTAACATCTACACTGCTTTCCAGTGATGTTTGAGATATCAGCTCAAAGAAAAACCCTTTGCAGATGGAGACAACATGAGGAGACTTCTGTCAAGAAACTCCAACCTTAGAAAAACCTTTGCCTCTTGCAGGAACAACAAACTGTTCCTTTGCAGTGGAGGTCTGCTAGTCTACTAGTAAAGGCTCAACATCCAGACTTTTAGGCAATCCTGGCCTTCAGTCTTAGCCTGGACCATGCAGCTCCAGCTCTGGGAGAAAACTTGCACGCTGATCCACACTGAACTGCATAAAGCTGGTGCTCTGGTGGCTTGTGAGGGCAGTGTGGTCCTCCCAGAGGCAGAGTTGAGGACACAGTTGGAACAGACTCAAGCCGGGTCCTGAATTTTGTTTTAAGCATGGTTATTTCCTCATCCTTTCCAGTGTGAAGCTGTTCCTGGTGAAGACAGCAGCCTTTCAGGAGAACCTAGTAAATGATAGCCAGACACTTCCTGTCCTAACATGTTGCTTGACCCAGGAGTGAGTAAACACTGAATCAGGACTCACAGCAAGCCAACTGGCAAAGACATTGCTGGCACTGTGTGCAGAGCTATGTTTACAGGAGAGGGAGAAACATGAGAGCAGGAGAAGTAAGAGTATTGCTAAACTTAGCTCAAGATGCCCATTTAACACACGTAGGAAAGTACATTTTATCCATCTGAGATGGAAAGGCAACAATCTGAGCTGACATAGCTTCAGTAACCTGTAGGGATATACAGCTTGTGCTACTGGATCAGCAGTCTGCATTGATCTACCAGCAGGGCACAGAAATGTCAGTGGCTTCTTAGAAGAAATTATAAGGCCTTGGAAGAACTTTTGACAGAGATATTAATAAAAATAAGGAAGTTCCTCAGAAGCAATATCTGTGGTTCCTTCCTTGAGCCTCAGACAGCAGGCATTTCTTAGAATATAGTACTCGCCACTTGGCAAATGTTGTCTAAGATGTGAGGCTTTATTTTTCCCCATCTCTTTTCCTCTCAGTTTCCATTGTCAATAACAAAAAGGTTTTATTAGAAGAAATTGCAGCACTAGGGTGGATGAAATCCACATAAGAGGTCTCTACACCACTTCAGCATTTGATTAACCCAGCACTTTAGCCACATTTGAATGTTTTTTGAGAGGTCCTCCTTGATGTCCATGAGAGTAATTTCCAGCTCAGAAAGGTCTGAGCAGCACTTACGTTACATTAAAGCTTCCAGTGCAGGTCCAAAGTGGCACTTGGTAGGAAGACTGTCTGCCCTGCTTGCACACCACAGTGCGGTGAAGACTCCTGCTGCATGAACTGGAAGACGGTGCACCACAGGGCACCCTGAGCACTGTGCTGGAACAAGAGCTGCCCTGCTGGCACACAGTGCCCCAAGCACAGCTGCCATGAAATTTCTACAGTTTTGTTCTTGTTTCAAGCTCAGATGCATTCAGCCATCCAGGCAACAATCAATCACAGGCTAAGCATCTGTGACTTTCCCACTGCATGCCCTTTGAACTTTGTTATTTTTAGCTCTCTCTGTATTAAACAAAAGTATGCCTGCATTTCTTCCATTAGAAATAACTTATCCCTTCATTAGAAAAATAAATCCATCACAGCTAGTGAAATTTTTCCCAGCTGTAACACATTTAACCTGCTCGTAGCTCATTTCCTAGCAGATATGTTAACAGCATAACTATAAAACATTAAAAATATCTGCATTATGACTGCTTTTTGCAAGGAGAGTCCTTTGTCTTTGAAGTCAACGGAAGCAGTTTCACCAGAAAGATCTTGGCCCGTGGTGGGACTCTGATACTTCCCTGGGGCTTTTTGAGGGTATCATACAGTACTCCAGCTACAGCTACAAAATCAGCCACATCCCCTACTTATTAACTGTAAAGGATTGTTCTGAGTAAGCTTGAAACTAGATAGTCTGTAGACTCTTCTTTCAGAAATTCGTGGATGAGACTTTATGAGGAAATCAGTAAAAAGATTGTCTTGCAGAAATTATGGATTCTGTCAAGATTAACAAGACACCTTCCATCCACCTCAGTCAAGGAAGGACTGGGTTCATCTTTGGGTTTGTCAATTAAAGATTTTTCACTTTTGAAGAAGTGCATGATATCACCTCCCAAGAGATTTAACAGAACTGGAATATCATCTAATACTTTAAATTTAAAATAGGTAACAATGGCTCCAAATTACAAAAATGAAAAATGAATAACTAAAGGTGACACTTTAGAAGCCTAGAAGATAAGGGGATTAATATGTAGGTCTCAAACAATGATAGCCAGATAGCTATGGAGCCAACAAAGGATTGTTGTGGCTGGAGAAGGGGGCCATATGGAGGTAGAGCAGCATTTTTTTGGGACAAACATCCTTGTTCTAGCTCCTGGAGATAAATACAACACAGTACAGTGCAGGTGCAGGAATGAGGTCAAGTAGGGGGGAATCAAGAGCATCAGAGACCCCCAAAGCTCTCCAACCCATTTCCAGAAGAAAGAAGAAGAAGGTCTAGAATAATGGTCTGTGCATGCTAACTCATTTGCATAGAAGTGAGAAACTTATCCCCAGGACAGGGAAACTTATCTATAAAAAGGGAAAGCTTGTGCACATGCACCCTAAGACCCTAAATATCCCATCAGCTGAAATGATGCTGGAGCCAGGGCTGGTGATCTCTCTTTCTTCCTATCTTTCTCTCTTCCCCTCTTTAATCCATATCTCTCTCTCCCTCTCTCTTCCTTTCCACACTACCTCTTTATTCAAAACCCACCACTGTATGCTTATATAGAAAGTCAGGGACCATAACAATTTCCATGACAGGTGTGTAATATACTAGTAAGAATTTGTAAGCTTTTGTAGACCCTCTGGCTTTTGTTGTTTTGTACAACCACAAACATCCACAAACCTTAGCTGTGCCCTTCCTCTTAAGACTGGGACAATACAGACACACACAAAAAAAAAACCCTGATTGGCCTAGATGGGGTTAGGTTTCAGGGAATTTTTGGTTTGGTTTGACTTTGTCACTGAATCAAATTGAAACTGGGTCAGGACTGAACTGTAACATAACACATTGCCTTCTGTGGTAATTACTGGCCAGCGTTGGTGTTATAATGGAGGTCACTACACACAATTTACAAATAATGGGAAATGCAAGAATTTCACAGTAGGTCATATGTCACAGGCAATACTCTTGGCAAAAGCAGTGATGATAAATTTAGCTAAACTTTTACACCACACTTTGGTATGTGAATAAAGCATTACATCTCCTAGAGAGTAGAACAAGAGAGTCATTTGTGGCAAAAGTTTGACCAGTATCAACAAACAGCAGAGGACAACAGAAACAATAATTCAAGACTGAGTGTACCATTTGGTAAGTGTGCATTTGATCTTGGTTGGAGTGAAAGAATTAATAAATGAATGATTTCCAGTGCCAATTTTTCACAGGTGCCTCTAGATAAAAAGGACTCCCACAGAGACTGCTTACCTGGCTTGAAAGACTCTCCCAAATGCTCCTTCCCCAATATCTCTCACATATTCAATATTGTTCCTGGGATACTCCAGGCTAAGCAATTTTGGATTGAGGAGAAGAGGCATGCGCTGGTACATTGGGTTGGGGTGCAGCCGGTCCAGGAGTAGTTCTGAGGGCAGAGTGGTGAGTGTTGGTGTCTCAGATTCTCTGAAACAATGGAGTGATTTTCGGTCAGTGTGTGCACAGCCTTAAACCAGGGCATAACTAGCTGCCTCTTCTCCTGGGCTTATTTCTTCCAGGATGAAAAGGGAAGGTGCAGCAGAGCTACTGTAAGAACCTTGCAAGAAGTTATCATGCCATGTTCTCAGTCACCAGGCCACCTTCTGCTCTGGCATAGGAGTTCTCCAGAACTTGCACTGCGCTGCAACAGGCAAAGAGAGGGCTGCTCCTCCCTACCAGGCATTTGCAGGACATTGCTTTCAGAAACAGGCAAGCCTTTTTTCAAAGCAGCATTTTAGGCACTGAATTAAGTCCCAAGGTTTACCTTTTTTTGGTTTTCCACTGCTTTCGATGACGGCAGCAAACCAGGATGACAATGCTGAAGATCACAACCAGAGCAAAGCTGGAGATAATTGAGATGATGACAGTCATGGAGTACGTAGGGGAAAAGGGAGGAGCAGGGGGGAAATTTAGCGTCTCTCCATTTGGTTTTGTTGTTCCTAGTGATAACAACGCTGTAATGTAAACAAAATCAAAGGGTTATGTCTCTGCTAATTTATAGAGCTTTCTATAAGAGGAATTTATGGAGTCATTCTGATGTCCTGGGAATTACTGACATTACAGATACAGCTGTATGACCACATGAGAGAACAGTACTAGGGAAGCCTGGTTTTCAGGAAGCAAAAGCCATTTGTGCTTGCCAAATGTGAAAATCCAATATCTGGTAAAGACCAAGAAACAGATCCCATTAAGCTGGGAACACAGTTTTGTTATGAAATATTTGCAGGAGTTACAGATGGGAGATCACATTTGATGGTCTCAACAGTATTCAAATATAGTTATGTCTGCAGTGGGAAAGATCAGTGGTCTACAATGTGAACCACAATGTATCATGTGTCCTAAAAGCAATCTGCAGGGAGGAGCGTAAGGCCAAGAAGTACACAGTGTTACTTTCCTGAAATACCTCTTCACCTCCAACAATTTGCATCTCAATGTCTTTATGGAGCAAAGTTATGGAAAGTTAGTTTAAAACACAGTTGGCTGTATCGTTAGAGGAAAAAAATCACATAACTACCTGCTGAGTATTTTCTGAGACATTCTAGAAAATGCTACTCTGTACACGCAGTGATTGAGAACAGAAAAAATTTAAACTCTTCTTTTTAAGGCCAGCTAAACTGAAAATTACCTGTTCACTTACATCCATGAAACCCCTGTTCTCTGTGCAAGATATCTTATTTCCAAGCACTGAAATCCAAAAACTGTGAATCTTGGATGAAATATCTTTCAAATATTGCTCTATTATTTTAACAAAAAAACCAGAAACACTTAGTTTCAACATCAGAGAGAAAAGATGTTTCCATCTTTTTCAGACTTCTTTTTAGTTAAAATTGGCTTTTATATTATTGGGAAAAAAAAAAAAAAAACACAAAATAAAACAACTTTGGAAAAGAGCCCAAAACCCTACCTTCAAAACACAGTAGGAGAAATCCATTTTTCAGAAATGGGCAATCTTATTCCATCCTTTGTCATTTATATAATCTAGAGCAAGGTGCTCACTTTGCCTGTCTTCATTTTCCCCACTCTAAGGGTCAAGACATACCTTCTGGTCAAAGATGCTGAATGAATCTATGTGGAGACCCAGAACTAGCTGAATCCAGAAAGCAGAACAGATCAGTATACCCACAACGCAAAAACCTTGTATGGCCCCAAAACAACCACAGTGGCAGATATTATAAATTGCAGTTGCATACCATCTCCACAGGGAGACACATTGCAGTATTCCCAGGTCACAGCTGGGTCCTTTGTGTAGCACCAGGGACGTTCGTTCTCTCCTCCTGGATTGCGGCAATAGTTCTCAGCATCAGACAGCTCAGGAAAAACCTGAGGAGTCCTCCTGTGCAAGTGGGGAGCCTTGGGGGAGGAAGCAAATTGGATTAGTGTTTAAGCAAAATTTTTTCTGCCGTTACTAGTAAAATAACAGCAAACAAAACAAATGAGTGAAGAAAAGCAGAGCCTTTCTTGAAACAGCCTGCCAGAACGACAGAGAATGTGTCTTGCTACAGGAAGGGAAACTTGCAGAGTGAAATGTGATGAGGTTGTGAAACATCAGTGAAATCAAGAATAAAGGCAACGTGTGCCCTGCTCAGCTCTTCCGCTGAGACTGGGCTGCCTGGCTCTGGAAAACACTGATACTCACTTGGTCACTCCACTTCTGGCAGGGAGTGCCGGAGGCGGTGACATTGACCCAGCCCTGGTAAAACTGGCCATTGCCAATGTAGCAAGTCCCTGGGAGGGGAAAAAAACACACACACAAATAAACATGAGGTCAAGGCATCTCAGACCATGTCCTGCAGCAAGGACTAACAGGAATAAATTTCATGTCCTTACATGAGAGTATGTGGCAATTAGCATTAGATCTGAAGCACATAATGGGACAAGACAACGGCAGGCTGGGTTCTGCTTAGCCTCTTGTTTACACTTAAATGGATTTTGAGCTCAGGGCATAAGATCAAATCTGGTAAAACTTCAAAGAGGAAACTGGAGCTCTTTCAGATTGAGGAAATAGGCCATATGCCTGTGATGGTTGAGCTGCAACCACCTCGTGCACAGCACTTCCATGCAGAAAGGGCAGGCAGAACCACACTGAACCCACCCAAACCAAAACAAGGCAGAAAGCAAACTGAGGCACTAGTTCTGTGATTCACAGCCTGCACTGTTAGAGGGGCACTAGTAGGAATACACCCATGTTCCTCATGTAGGCAGCATAGGGCTGGGATTCCTGCTTCTGTACAGTGATTGTCTGCTTTGACTATTTGGAAACAGCCTATGGTTTCCAGCATGTGTGGAAACCACACACTGAAGGCAACTATGGTCTGAAGGAATAGTATCACTAGAAAAACAATGTTCTTTCTAATGAAGAATGTGTAGTCCATTTTCCAGACACAAGGCCTGCTTGAGCTGCAGAAAAATTAAGCAGAAAATCTTGAGAGGATTTTACTACAGGAATAGGCATAAATGTAAATACCACTTGTCTTCATAGGAGAGTTTAATGCACACTGGCATAATCTAGGAAGCAGGAGGACAGTATAGGAGATGAAGCCTTTCACACTTCAACACATGGTAGCTAATCTTCTGTAAACTTGGCTGAACAGGGGGCCACATTCTGACTGGTGGCATGCATTAAGGTCCACTGCATTATTAACCTTTTTAGACAAATTAACAAACCAGCAAATACTGTTGTCATAATTTAATTTTCTGTTAGGTTCATAAACTTGCAGCTCAAGAAAAAAGAAAAACAAGGCGAAACCTGATATGTTTTAAAATAATGATTTTTTTAAGCAAATATTTTTCAGCTTCATGAAAGCTCTTTATAAATTTTGATCCAAATTTGAGACAAGGCTTTGTGTTCTAATTTTTCCTTGCAGATTGTCCTGTTTCTCCTGCAGGAGGACCATAGTCAATGCACCAGGATGACTATCTGCTCCTTTCTTATTGAATCACCCACTGCACTCAGAATTGCAATTATGTTTTGTTATAGACCCTTAGCTTTCTGAAGTTTCACCAGGCAGCAGGCACTACACATGAGTAGGTAGAAAAACCACCATTAAAGTGTTTGATCCAGGTGAGTGAGCTTAAGCAAAGGATCAAGTTCCTGTTATCCAAACAACTCAGTATAGGAATGGCTGTGGACCTCATGAGAATGCTTAAACTCATCATAAATACAAAGTAAAATAGTCTAATTGGACTTCCTTGACTGATTTGTAAATACCATTTATGACTCACATCTGCAACAAGCTAGCAGCCCCCACATGACGTAGCTCTGCAGAGGTGTAAAATCTTGTTAGGCTGCCGTAATACACACTTGTGTGCCTGAGTACAGCATTTTACGTATTTCACATTCAAAGGCAAGGAAAGCAATGCCTGAAATATGCCTCATGATGGAACTAGTAATGAACATGAAAAATATTTCTGCACAGATCTGAAATAAATGTCGGTGTGACACCTTAGAGGATCAATGTGGAGAGTTTTAGGGGTAACAAAAACATTAAGGAAGCATCCCTGAGTCCTTCATACTCTGGAAGATGCAGATGCTTTCTTAGATGGTCTTGCTACCATGAGGGCAGAGGGAATAATATAGGTGGTTCAATTTGGGTTTTAATGAATTATTTGATGGCAAGCTAGAATACAGTTTGGTTCATGCTCCCCAAACCTTTGTGCACACAACAGGGGCTCTAAAGTAAAAAGAAAGGGCAATTCTACTAAAATTTTAATGTTATATCTTCCTGATTCATGACTGAATATTGCACATCTGTGCAATGCCATTCTGGGAAAATGCTGTGAAAGACAAACAAAAAGGTCATGCATTTACACAGGAGACAGAGGCTATGTCCTGAACTTGCAAACATCTAAGGGGTAGCTGAAACCATCCCATGAATGTACCACTCATTTGGCAACACCCCTTTCTTGTGGTCTTCCAACAGGGAAGGGATGGTTGCACCTGCAGGCTGTAGGCATTGGGTAGTGATGCTCGAGTGCCCACAGAGTGCTGAGGCCCTTGTGTCCCAAGTATGCATCACCAGGCACCTAGGGCTTGGGTAGCCAGGTTCTGCCAACATCTTTCCATGAAAGAATAGTCCCCAAAATTCTTGATTTCCCTCTTTTTTTTTTTAATTTCTGTCTCCATGCAGAAAGTGCCTACCACTGCCAGATTTGCAGATCCCACCTGCTTAGAAGCATAACAGGAGAGAGATTCTTCCTTTAAACAATGGGGCAAGTTCAGCAGCTGAGCTTGAAACTGCCATTACATGTCAATGGAAGTGCTGGATGTGTTTCAGCCATGACCAGGAGCCAGGTAGAAGGCTGACAGAAGTCATAGCAGCCCCACAGGAGGTGTCTGGGTCTCAACATTGGTCATGGGGAGTCACACAAGAAACAGCCAGACTTCAGAGATGATTTGAGGAGAGTGCTGGGACCTTCTGGGTATTAAGGTCTTGCAAGGCCAGCCTGACACAGGTAACCCAGTGGGTAACAGCATATAAGGCTGGAATAACCTCAGTAGCATTATCAGAAATACCAAATATGGGTAAAGCAGAACTAGAAGAAATTGGTAGAAAGAAAAGGAGACAGCTGGAGAGAAAGGCACCACCTAATACCACCACGCCTCTCCCATCGTCTTCAAAAGTTACCAGCCCACATTCTCCCCAATCTCTGAAGACCTGGAAATGTGTTTCCCCATGCCTTGGATGTGGAAACTCAGACATTCCCTGGTAATCACCTGAATTCAGCCAGCCAGGACCAGAGAAAAACACAAAAATACTGTTCAAACTGCATCTTCAATGAAGAATATCATGTCCACCTCTAAAAATATAGAGCCTGGAGCAGTCTACTTACTGGTTATATTCTCCTTCTTAAAATCTGCAAAAAGACAAGACAAGATGTAAGGAGGGATTGTCCAGGATGTGATGTAACTGGATGCTTACGTAGGAGCATGTTATAGGAAAAAGTTCTCACCCTAGCTGCGCTTAAATAGCTTGTTTCTTTGCAAAGGCACCTGAATGGCAATTTTGCTGTCATTAAGACTGTTCTTTGAGACTGTTAATGATCTTCTCAATAGAGATCCAGGCTTTATTTACTTGAGGGGTTTTTCCCACATCCCAAGAATGAGACAGGCAAACACCCAATGCAGCTGTCACAATTGCATGCACGGGTGATGACAGGATGGAACCCACCACTGGCTTTTACTTTAGCTGTAAGTGTAAGTTATGGATCTCATCCTTCCCACCTCCCTTACCAAGAACACAGCTCTCCAAACAACAGGCAGCATGTGCCACCTTACCAAAGAAAGGGATGCGGGTGCAGGAGCTAGGGTCCTCATGCAGACTGGGCAACCTGTTGCATTCAGGAAGAGTGAGCAGCACCAGCCCTGGCTTGTAAATCCCCTTCTGAGAGTTTTCCTCCATTGAGAGGCGTTCCTTAAAGCAGTAGAGATCCTTTACAGCAAGGCAATTCTCTCTACATTATTTTGCAAAAAACAGTGAAATACAGTAGTCAATGATAACATTGTTAACAATAGCTGCACTTAGCAGTGATGTGCAGGGGTTATGTAGGCTGACAGAAATCCATTAATGGGGTGACACCTCTTTAAAGCCAGTCTGTCTGGCTCATAAACCATAAAGGAAACTAAGAGCTTCCTTTAGGAAAGAAACAAAGCTACATTTTTAATGAAACAGGGTTATGCTCAAGACAGAACACACATCACAGTCTGTGAGAAGGTCATTCCCATCTTTGCCTACAGATTTTTTGATGTTTTCTACTAATAAACATCACAGAATCATAGAATGGCTTGGGTTGGAAGAGACCTCAAAGATCATTTAGATCCAAACTCCTGCCATAGGCAAGGACACCTTCCACTAGTTCAGATTGCTGTAAGCCCCATCAAACCTGTCCTTGGACACTTCCAGGGATGGGGCATCCACAACTTCTCTGGACAACTTGTTCCAGTGCCTCACCACCCTCACAATAAAGGTGTATTCTCTTAATTGTACATTAACATGTCATCTATTAAAAGTAAGACACGAGCTGCAATTCTTAATCTTCTTAAATTAGATATTTGCTTGTATTTTTAATGCCACTGAATCACTTATTCCATTTTCTTCTCTCCACAGACTTTCAATCCCTTTTTTCTCTGTCAGCTGTCTGTGGCAAAAGGTTTTGAGTGCTTGGTAAAAGAGAGACCTGTTTTCTACCTAATGTATTGCCTCTATAACAATGTGAAAATTCACTGACAAAAAGTGCTTTGGATGTTTAAATGGGCTTAGATGAGAAACTACTTGTGAAGAAGGGCAAGCAAAAAATATCTGCTCTAGAAAAAATAGAAAATACACTATACTGGAAAGTGTGTGGATTTGTTGCATTAGTCAATTTATCACTGATTTGCTTATTTAAGTAGTCATTTTTGAGAGCCTGAGTTGCAAAACCAGCTTTGCGGTCATGTGCAGAGATTATTTTTACTGAGTTCAGCTGAAGTCCTTCACAAATCCACAACTTTTCCAACCATCAGACAGTAACGCAGAAAAGCAGAAAGGTACTACTGGGCTCTGTGATGAAGGATTTAGCCTAATTCATTACCTGACGCAATATCTCTAATTAGACAACAGTTTAGGCAAGAGCAGATGGCCATAACATTTGGTAATGACTATCAACACTGCAAACCCTTTAAAGCACCTGAAGGATGCAGGACATTGGGAATTCTACCAGGGAAACACCTTTTCTGCAACACTAATGGATGCCCTTCAAGTCTGCAGGCTGAAGTATCAAAGCTCAGCTGCTCTGTCCTTGGTTTTAGCCAGTGCTATTTTATTCTTTCCTTACTTCCATGGAAACCAGAGTGCAGCCAGATGGCATAATTTATCTTTTTTATGTTAAACAACACATGGAACAGGAATGACCTTCTGAAGTAAAGAAGTGCTTAGATAGGGAAATGAGAAAAACTCTTATTTGAAGCACTAGCTGAGACTGGGAGATCTGGATTGAATTAGCTCTGTTCACTCGTAGAGCTTGAGCATCCTTAAATAAGCCCTTTATTTGGTGTTCAATTGCAAAACACAAAAGACCATTCCTCTGCAATGCTGTCTGCTCCAGCATTAAAGGAGGGTTATCCTCACCACAACCCCACCCTGGAAGCACGGTAAGGCAGCCAGAAGGAGGGATGGTCAGTCTCCTCTAGCTGGGTTCATACCATTGTTGTAACACTTAACGCTGAGCAGCAAGAGCTTGATGAGATCATATGCAAAGATTACTTCAGATTATTATTAGAAATTTTATGTCATGTAAATGACAGATGGACAAATAACAGTAATAGCAGAAGAGAACAAGTGTGCCAATAGAGATTTTAGGGACCACAAGAGACCATTGAAGAGGAGGTGGGGACACACAGACCCAAACAAAGTGAGACATTTTCCAACACAAGACTGTTTCCTGCAGCCTGGTCACTGCATCTCAGCAGTGACTGAAAGAGAAATTGAGATGTTTCTTTTGCTATTACAATAGTAGCCAGTGGCAAAAAGAAGACGTAATCAAGAATTCTGAAATGAGACATCACATTCCTTAAAAACTCTCGTTTTAATCAATTTGCATGTTAATTTACATGAAGTGAAATTTTTCTCTTCATTTTTCTGTTTCATTTCATTTCTTTTGTTTCATTTCTTGTTTTACCCCTGATCATTTTTATAAAAGCTTTACTTAGTCTGTCAGTTGTTATTCTTGCTAGCTAGCTTCCAAACCAAAATGAACATTGAAAAAAATGACACAGAGAGAGAAAAAGTAGTGCCAAGAATAAATAACAAGACAAAAACACATGAAAATATGTCAAGGGAAATATGTTCCTCAAAAACTGAGAGAATTCTCCCATCTCTGAGACAGTTAAATCCTTATTCAAGAATTACTTCATCTGAAAACTTGTATAGTCTAGCCAGTTTCTGCAGAGAGGTATAACGTTGTCAGTAAAAAGTAGTTAAGGTAATTGGAAAATAACCAAGGCCATATGAGATGTGTTAAAGAGCCCCCAGACCTCTTCTCAGCTGTTCAGAAGTACATATTAGATGTTTCAGTTATCAAAATGAGCATTAGGCTAGGGCTTTGGAGGAATTGCTGTCCAGCTGATATACTCTGGGAACAAGAATTGGAAAGGATGCTGTTAACAGGGCTTTTGCTATGAAAAAAGCTTAATTAAAATTGGGGGTGGAGGAGGGGGCAATAATTAAAAAAACCCAACATTGATGCATGAATTTGAAGAAAGATGATGCCAGGCAAGTCAATTAACATTTAGACATATTTTCAAATGCTGTACCTGTTAGCTCAAGTACAGATTTATGTTGATTTATATCACTCTGACTTTAGAATTGCCCCAGAAGTTCAGGCCTTCAGTCAATCACCATGAGTTCTGGTCCAGTAGGGCCATTTTTGTTTATGGGTTAATGAAGTAAGGCCCTGATATAACTGAAATGCCTTGTGGAGTACCATGCAAAATCATTAGCTGACAAATGTGCTGTGTTTGTGTGGCTGAAATATAAATACTGACACACATCTAGAAATATGGCAGAGAGATCGTGTACTTAAGGGCGCAATGACAAAAAGCAGAATAATGAGGTGGCAGGGAGGAGTCTGCCAGCAAAAAGCAAGTTGCAGTACTTGGCTGCATTGTTATATGTGGGTACTTGCACATACACTTCACTTGTAGCATATATGCCACCACTGTGTTGATGATGTAATAGTGAAAATCACAGCTGCCAAATAGAAAACTGAATGTGTAGTCAAGCTTTGTTCTGGGATATTCCTCTGTGCCTCTGTTCTAGAGATATTAAAGGACAAACAACCAGAAAGGCCCAGATTACAAAAACAACACCCTTCTATTGTCCTAAAAAGTCACTACATAACTGGAAAAATGATTGCCAGTAGACCATATCTAGCCCAAGTCCAACTGGCATTGTGCTTGCCATGTCTGCAGAGAGGACTTGTATTTCAGCTGAGACAGTAGAGTTGGGGCTGCTCTTCCGATAAACCCAGATATGAATAAAGTTTTAAAATGTGCTTCAAGGAAAATAAGAACAAGGCACTGCACTTCAGGCCTGGATGTCAGCTGCCCAAATGTGAAATGGGTAATGGCCAGTCCTCCAGGGAGTGAATGTACTAGCAAAAAAGAAAGCTTCATCCTGATCTTTCTATGTGCGGCTGTCCTTGGCAAGACACACCAAGCAATTATAACTCCATTATAGTTAACAAGAAGAGAACCTGGGCTGGTCAGAAAGCAAGAGCTATGTGCAGAGCTTGGAAAAAACAGTTTTGGTCTAGTCAGAGAACATGGGAAAGATGTAAAATCTCACTGCAAAGAGGAAGGGAAGAAACTCGCCTCTGTGGCCATAGTGGGAGAACAGGGAACAACACGGACTGCTCAAGAGGTTGCATGGGGAGGGAGCAGTGTCTCTGCTGCTGAGATGTGTGCACAAATACCTGTCAGCAGTGGATTAGTGAGAGATGCTTTGGACTCCTCAGAGTCCCTGTCAGCCCAGATTCAATGGACATTTCTCTGCATATGGAAAGATACAAGAGCCAGATTGGAGTTTTGGTTTAGCAGGTACAATTGGCAGGGTCTCTAATTTCATCATTTTTTGTTTCATTTTTGTCATAGTGGGAAGTGCTAAATGATTGCCTTGGCCAGATTTGTTGCACACTCTGTAGCCGTATTTAGTCAACATTCCAAATAAGCAGTTACTTTTGATAATAATAATAAATATATACTGACCTAGTAAGATATAACTGATAACAATGGGTTAATTATTTAAACCAATTATGTCATTTGAATGGATATTTCTTTTCAACACTGTCTGCTAAATTCCTGATATAATACAAAGGTCTGGGCCTGGAGTTCAGTCTGGACCTTAGCAATGAGCACAGAGACAGCTGAATCAGTCATCTCTGTGGGTACAGAGAAGAAAGATGAGGGAAAACTTATGCAAACCTAGAGGGACTAACTTCACTCAATGTTACTGCAAGCCTGGACAGTTCTCTGCTGCCTACATATCCCCATGAAATGAAAGTGAAATAAGAGCATTTTTTTCTTCATTTACCTGCACACTGGTTTTGGAGCTGGCCCAGCTCCCGAGGGATTGCACTCCTGGAAGATGTAGTTACACAGCAGAGACTCAGCAGCCGGTTGGCAGAATGAACTCACCATTTTCAGTTCAGTCCAGGCAGTGTGCACAAGCAGCTCTTGGGTCTCCTCTGGGTCAGCATAGGAGGAGTTGAAGAAAACAAGAGCATTCTTCGCCAAGATAGCACTACACACCTCACCTCTGTATGTGCTGCAGTAACCTGCATCACCCCTGTACAGGTTGCTGTTGAGGACAAAAGCATACACACACAGAGTAAGCTCACTGCCCTAAAAAGCTGCAGGCTCACAATGCCTGGGCTCTGTTTCTGAATAAAGTGGAATTTGTAAGGCTAACAGAGGGCAGAGGAGATGGTAGGTGGTTATAACCACTAAAACCAGCTAATATATTTCAAAAATGAAAGTTCTGCACCCCAGCGTGAGCCCTGGTGACCTCCAGGGATGAGAATCTTGCCAAGTGTTGTTAGTGTTATAAGTGAGCAAAAGACTGAGCGATCATACACAACCATGACCTAGCATGGCCCCTCACCCTACCCCTAGGCCCTAATGAGAAAAAAAAATTATTTTCCCTGCAGTAGGCATCAGCCGTGCTGCTTCTGCAGCCCTGTGATAACTCAGGATTTTTTTGCTCTGCTGCCTAACAACAGTTTAATTTAGGAGGGACTCAGTAAGTGGGAGCCAGGTAAGTCCAACACAACATGTGCCAGGGAATTTTTCACAAGGTCAGATCAAGCTCCTGCCTGCCCCTCCTCAGCTCCTGCACCCCTCCTGACCCTGCCTCACTTCCACACATGTTTAGGTGGGAGACAGAGAGGAGGAAGGCACAGGCCTCCACATTTTTCTTCCTAGTTCTTCCCTGCAAGGTCCATCTGCTTCTCTCTTCACTGTATCTGCCACTTCGCAGACTCCTGCCACAAAGCACGGAGACAGAGCTATGCAGGAGCAATAAAACGCACAGTAGGGTCAGCTCCTTTGAGGGTCATTTATTTATCTTTCCTGTAGTTCTCACATCTAGAAGGAGATCCTTCCCTTCTTCCCTGTGGCTATCAAAAGGAAGCAGCAAGGCAAGGGCCATACACAGGTCAGCTGTAGCTGTAGCTCCCACAGTCACCCATCAGCAGCAAGATGTGCGAGTGAGGAGGTGCCCTCTGCCTAGGCAGCCTGCAGGATGCAGTGTCTTTGGTGTTGGAGGGGAATGTGGGACAACAGACCCACTCTGTGTGGTGGATGGCCAAATCAGGGGAGGGAGGAGAGCAGGGTGCAGCTGTCCCCATTGCTCATTCGGTCAGTGTAACTGGGGTCAGCGAGTTCAATTCACAACACACCAACCATTTGGAGCAGTCAACAGAGCTATTTGTATCTTTGCTTTTTATTTCTTTCCCCTGGCCAAATAATGACCCATTGTTAACTCTGGGGTTTCTTGCTGTTTTTTCTTCAGAAAGCTGGAGATACACGGACAAGGGATTACACAGTATGCACACATTTCTGCTTTTCAGATGTTCTCTTTGCAGATGACACTCCCTGGCCCAGTTTTAGCTGCTAAACTTTGGGTTCATGTGAATTTTTTTTAAATTATACTTTTTTATATTCCACATCGGCTAAAAAACACAGGAAGGCACCTAGCCCTTGAGGTATTACCAAAATGGCAGTGTTGATGTGACACCCTGCATCATCCCAGGCTACAAAAACATGCCTTCGCATGACACAGGTGTCCCCCAGCACGCGCTACCAGTCTCACAGCCTGTGACATCATCCTGGTACACAGCAGGTTTCCCAAAAGCAATGTACTGCCCCCAGCACTGTGCTATAACTGTTCTTAGCCTTCAGGGGTCATATTATTTACATTTTCCTGGTGATCCCTATAGTGCTTAATCTGAAAGTTGTGTCCTTCCTTTGCCCGAGAGGGAAAAGCAGGGACAGGCGAGCATGGGGCTACTGTGCTACTGACTTCAGTGGGCTGCAGAAGCAGCCTGACAAGAGCCACCAATGCTAATATTGTGTTTCCTTGCTTTTCTAAAAAACACAGGGAGACACAGACCAACTTGCGATGCAGAAGCAGCAACGCAGAATTGTGATTCTCACAATGCTATGTCAAAGAAAGGGAATTCTGTGCAGCCAATGTTGAGAATATCTGTGGGACAGAAGGGCTGAGCATTTGATCACTGTACCCATGCCTGTCCCACCTGCACAGGTGTAGGTGTAAGGCATAAGTCTGCCATCATCACTGAGTGGTCACTTAATTACTTACAGACTTCCTAAGTCAGACTAGCGAGCCCCTGTGATGAAGGCAAATGGCCTTTGCAGGGAGCCTGTGTCAGCAGACTGGTAAAGCCATTTGCTCAGACTTTCTCAGGCCCTGGTCTTTTCTCTGAGGGCCAAAAGATCCCAGCCCACCTCCCAGGCTAACCCTCTCATTTTCCTTCCAGACTGGTCTGCCAGTGCAGCATGTAGAAATTTAG
Source organism: Sclerurus mexicanus (assembly GCA_013396755.1). Classification (NCBI taxonomy): domain Eukaryota; kingdom Metazoa; phylum Chordata; class Aves; order Passeriformes; family Furnariidae; genus Sclerurus; species Sclerurus mexicanus. Next base: position 37,590 of record VWZF01003473.1, on the reverse strand, counting down.
TGAAAAGAAAAATCCAGCTAAATTGTTCAGTGCTCCAAAAATTACTATGTAAAAGTGCATTTCTCATCACATATAAGTGGCTTTACCCATCCATATCTGCTGGAACAAAGCTAAACTTCTCTTGCCCTAACCTAGTCATCACCAAACCAAATATATCTACTGACTGGTACAGGCAGGATTTTAACTTGCAGTTAAGTTTTGCCATGTAAATTTATACGGTCAAGTGAAGGTGTAGATCCATTACTGTGAATAGAATTTACTTCAGAATATTCTGCCCACTACTGTATTTCAAACACCCTTACTTCTCTGTGATCCGTTGTTTGCATGATACAAAATCATCCTTATCTACGCTGCCTCCATAAAGAAGCTCAATGTTACCTTCAGGTGAGCCTCATCTGAATGACTGGCATCCAGAAATCCTCTCCCTTAATTTAAGTCAAATTAAGCAAATCCCCTTGGTTCATCATTCTTCTCCCTGGCCCAGAAAAAAACCTTCACAAAGCCACAGAAAGTCATTCTTACCTCCACTCTGCTGAGAGGCACCAGATCCAGGAGTTGTGATAAACCAGGATAAAGAAGAAATGGAAAAGACATCAGTGACACTTCATTGCTCCCTCTGAGATGTGTAAGATAAGATTTCTGTGCTAGGAAATTTGTCTGAGATCAGTAAGCTGTACAAAAAAGAATGCACCTAAATTCTGGCCTTCTTTTTGGTACCTTCTTGTGGGGAGTAAATGTTGGGCAACACTGGGTGCTGTAAAGTAACAGGCAATGAGGAGGAGGAGGAGGAAGTGGATTGTTGACTGCAGTGCTGGCTGAGGTGGACTGTTGCACACTAACCCCATATTTTTACCCTGATCATTTGTCTCTTACATAACCAACAGGTAGCATCCTTTGTTTAAACCACCCATGTACCCCCCCATTACTTCAGGCAGCAGCTGCAACAGGTATGAAAAACCAGGTCTGGAGATGCAGCACTGGCACATAGCCAGTGCCACAGGGAGCTGGGCTGTGCCAGCACAGGAGGAGGTACTGAGCACCAGCCAAGGTCCAGGACACCTCTACCCTGGGACGCTTGCAAGATGGGACAAAGCTGAAGCTAACTCCTTCTCAGGTCTAGGGGACTGTTCCCCTCCTGCTGAACACACACAACTTGAAGGAGAGCAGTGCAACTTCTCCCAGCAGCCCAAAGCACCTGTACTCCCCACTGCCTTTGTATCTCTGCTTTGTGGGACAGAGACTTGCCTGGGCTAAAAGCAGAAGTGTGGTTGTGAAATACAGCACCAAGTGCTGAGTCTTTTAGGGGGCAGACCTTGCTGTTAGGTTTCAATGCCCAGTGTAAGAAAGGGCATGGTTATTTTCTCAACAAAGCAGAAGCTAAGGCACAGAGAGAGGAACAGGTGCATGCCTGGTTAAAAGCAGGACTGCGGCTGTCATCCTATGTCCTGTGGGATTCCTCTTTCCTCAAACAAAACCTCCCTGCCTGTCCAAAGAGGGAAGGCACAAGATGACACCTTGCTCTCTGTGCGTCAAATGCTGTAAGCTAGTTATAACCACTGGTATTTCTCCCCTTTGGAACATACTTTTCACATTTAAGAGATGTCTCTGGGAGCAGAGATTACTCCAGGCATGGTGGGATACTACTCTGACAGCAAACTCCCTGCTTTCTGGATGCAACCCCCTGTGAAGCTAAACTGTTCAAAGTTATTTTCACTTTGCTGTTAAGTGATACCGATGCTGGGTCATGGCCATGACTTCCTTCACATGGATGAATTTACCAAGTGCACTTCTGGGACACAAAGTACAAGACAGCATCAAACATTCAGGAAATGACAGCCGTGGCAGTCTCCAAAGTGTAAGAATATATGAGGAAATAGCCTAGTGAGGGATGCACTTGTACTCAGATTTAAGCCCCTGCACGCTATCAGCTCTCCAAGGCTTTTCCTCTTTCTCCGGAGGACTTCACACCCCTTTACTCTCACCCAGCAGGAAAGCTAAGACTGTGTTTGCAAGGGTAAAAAATTAATAGCCCCTTCCTTCCCTGCCTACCTGAAATGCTGATGGTTGCTGCTGCTTTAGCAGCTCCAAAAGTTTTGCTGTGTTTGTTTGTGGCAAGGCAAGTGAACAGGCCAGGTCGGGTGACATACACCTGCAGTCTGGAGTCAACCACTCTGTCCATAACACTTTCCGCTATAGATCCTGAGGAAACCTAAAAGAGTGGAAAGCCCAGTGCAGTGATATTTCCAACAAAGAGGCAAACAAGCAAACTAAGGAAAAATCTGAGATACAGGCCCAAGCATTTAAATTAGCAGAGGAAGATGTGGCAAGCACATGAAAGTGGCAGAGAGCTAAAGCTGCTGGGGTTAATTTGGTGCTTTCATAGCACCTGATTTCATAAATAAAAATAAATGTTAAAGATCTCCCCTATTTCACACTCCAACAATATTTTTGCAATTAGTTTTCAGTGTCAGAGGGCCATAGCCACAATTTGGCACATACAATTCATCTGGCTAATTACTTCAGGACTTCCTGTAGTAGATTGTTTGCCTCTTCATGCCTTAGCAAGGAAGGGCATGAGGTGACTTTGTGGACATCTGCTATACCAAGAAAGAAAAGAAAATAGTTTGGTAGTCATTGATTCCTGATTAATATAACCACTGCCACACTTTCAAAGCAGTCATGAGCAACAAAAGCACTCTGGCTCCAATACTTCAGCAAATACCTGGTAGATTTTCTTATCTCACAACTGGAAGTGTGGAAGGGGCTGCAAATGTGATGATTTTGGCCAGCTCTTTTCCCAGATCATAAATTCCCAGGTAAAGAAGCTTGGAGCCTGCTGATTTTGGCCAGTTGGGCTTGATTTTCTGCTCATATGGAATTCATTAAAGTAGGAGGGCATGGTACAACAGGACTCTATTTTGCAAGGGCAGTAGGAAGGAGCAGCATTGCCTTCATACTGCCAGGAAGCACCAAATGTAATTTAAGTGAGATGTGGTTGACTGTGGATCCCACAGGTGTGACCTGACTCTAAAACCAATGCGAATTGTCTCCCTGGATTCATCCCAGCAAAGCACTCTACCTATGCCTCTGAGAAGATAGAGATATCAATCTGACCTCCCAGGAGGTTAGAAAAATGTGCTTTCAATGAGACGTTTCAACGAGATGAAACACCCGTAAGTATTAACAGCAATAATTGAAAAAGCAAGAAGAAATGCATAAGTGCTGTATCACATCTTCTGTAAGCAGACTGGATTTTCTCTGAAAAGAAAATACTGAAAATAATATATTCATTTTGCCTCACTCGAGCTCAACTTGGAGTTGTGGGGAAAGAATGTGCATGGGAAGAAATCACTAAATAACCAGACCAGAACAGTTTGTAAGTATTGTACTAAGTATGCCAGTCACTGTGCTAATACAGGAACCAGGGGTATTTTTGGTGTTATACTATAAAGTCAGTTCAAGTGGGTGGAAGCTCAGGGGATATTTTTTCACAATTTTCTCTTTTATTACAGTCTGGTGAGATTTAGTTTTAGAATCTTTTCTCCCCAGAAACCATTCACACTAAAACAGTGTGGGGACCCTCCCAGTAGAAATGAGGAATTTCTTATAGGCTGCCTCTGCCTCCCTGCATCCACCTGGGATAGGTGGTTGCTTGCCCTGAACAGCTTTTGCTGACCCAGTCTTCTCTCCCTTCTTGCTCCTCAGGCCTTGGGTGTACTATGTCTGGCAGCACTGGACTGTGTCTGGTGAGCACAGAGAACTGGGATTTTTCCTTACGGTTTGGGATGCAGGAGGGAGAGGTTGCTCAGGTAACTGCAAGCAGTATGAGCACTATGTACCATGAAAAATCACAGGTGAATGTGTCAGGTAATGGTGCTTGGGACTTCCACGTTGGCCAGCTTTTGTTTTCTCTACTGGGAACCTCAAGATGTTCCCTTGTGTTAATTGATTCCCTTCTCTTTTCAAATACATTTCCTAAGATTATGTTCCCAGCTGGTCTCTTTTTAGCCTTTAAAGCGCTCTCTCAGCCATCACCAAGGCAGACATCTCTTCACATCTTCACACCTGGCTCATTTATTCTTTGTGGTGTGGAAAACCACTTTATAAGGTCCATGAGGCCCTGTGGTGTGTAGCAGGAGCAAAATTAATTGTGTTCCTATTTAGGTAGTCAAGGCAGCTGCTGCACAGAGTAGTTTCCATCCTTCTCTTCAAGGGCAGCTCAATAAACTCAGCAGAATCCCATTCTTTAAGCCTCTGGACAATTACAGGCCAGTGTTCAGAGACCATAATGCCACAGGCATGCTGCATCTTCTAATGACTCACTATTGTTGTGAACCACCCCTCAAAAGCACAATCACCAGTCCAACCACTTCCTGCTGACTTTCCCAGAAACAGGCACTCATTAAGGCCTCCTTGTTATATTTAAAATGAGGCAATCTAGACCACTACCCTCCTAGGACTGGGCTATGATTTGCAGAGCAGGGATGGGGCAGAGCAGATATGACCAGCCAGGCAGTGCCCCCAGGCAGAGATTGAACATCATCTTACACACAGCTGTCTGCAGGACCCACACACGGGGAGCTTGGCAGAGCACAGGTCTGTGCTCTGGGAATACTCTGCCCCTGTCAGGTCTCCCAGACCACTGCAAAAGGTTTCATCCCCAATGGGAAAGAAGTCTTAAAAAACACTTTCAATTGCCTCAAATTAATTACTGTCAAAAACCACTGAGCATCCACAGGTCTCTGCAGGGGCTGATCTGATCCCCTTGCTGTTCTCCCTACCAGCCTTGAGGGAATATTAGCCTTAATGAGACTGAAGGACACCATAATATTTAGAGGAGGTAAGGAAGGCAAGACAGCCTGCTGGGTAGCTCAGGAGCCTCAATAACAAATTTTAATACATGGAAAGTGGGAATACAGACCAGGCCCCTGAAGTAAGGAACTTAAGCAAGAGGATTTATTGGTCCTGTTGGACAAGCAAGTCCACAGGAATGGCCATGCCCAGCCTGTGGTCAGAAGGACTTGGGTTTGACAGGGGGTAGTGGGAAAGAGCGGATGTAAATAGCCAGCCTGCACTCCACCTGCCTCCACAGCATCCCTGGGGCTCACATCATTAAAAAAGCTGTTGAAAGACCACAGCGAGTATAAAACTTGTTCACCATAACCATATGAAGACTAGAGAAAACCCATGACAGCAGAGCTGCTGTGACTGGTGCACTGCTCACTCCTGTGGAGGCACTACTGGGTGTCAAATAGCTCTTCAGTTCAGCTGAAGTGAAGACATTACAATGGCCCACACACAGGCATGAAACCCATAAAAATTCAAAGCAAGCACTTAGTTTAAATGGTCAGGATCGTTAGACCACAAAACAACTTCCTGTGAGATGCAGTGGGTTTGCATCTCTTGCTGCCTGCCACTGAAAGGGTGTGCCTTTCTTGGGGTCATGCTTCTAGCCAGGAACAAACTGGTGACATAGTTCATTGTGTCACCTAGATCAGTCTAGCAAATTTCAGATCTATTCTCTTCTGCAAAGATGAGATTCCACCTCAAGACAGTTGGCTCTATCTAACTCCTTGGTTTGTGTTATTTTGTCAAATAAGCAGTTTTGTCATATTTCTTTTACCACATTGGAAGAAAGGAAAGGGAAGATAGCTGCAGAAGTACTTAAACCCACAATGAAGTCTTAGAAACCCTGGCTTGGAGGAAGGTTGAAAAGGGTCTTAAGTACCCTTCAGCTTGAGCTTTCCAGATCCTAACAAATTAACTCATGCAACACCCTGAGGAAGGGGAAGAGTATTTTTCAGAGAAGCAAGCTGCAGCAGAGAGGTGAGGTGGACTCAACCAGATTGCGCAACAAGTTGCTAAGTAAAGGCAGGAATAGAAACCACTGGTGCTGGCTCCCAACCCTGCGTTTTAAGCCCTGGGTTTTGCTTCTGGCTGCTAGCAGTCCTCCAGGACCAAAGCATGAAAAAGAGGCACTTACAGCTTTCCCATTTTCCAGCCAGGTGACAGTAGGGACTGGAAGTCCGGTTGCCATGCATCGCAAGGTCACCACAGACCCAAAGGTGATATTTTGGGATTCAGGAGCCTTCAGGATTCTGGCAAACACTGCAAGAGAAGACCAAGGTGCTTAGTTGAATAGTAATGTAAAACTGAGGCTGGTGCTGGCATGGTGGTGCTTCCTCCCCAGCAGGTCTTTATGTAAGCCACAGCTCCATGAATAAAAGAGAAACATAGCACAGACTTCCCATTGATTGACTGTTTTGGGAGAGGGACTAGGAAGAGAAAGAAAGTGATCAGCATGGTTACATTCTGCATCTTACAGACCAGAATTTTACCCCTGGAAATTTTGAATTGATGACTTAGAGGAGATAATGTGCAAGAAAACCAGGTGCAAACTCGTCAGTAGCATGCAGATGGAACAGCTTACAGCAAATACTCAACAAGTTACCATGCCGCCCTGCCAAGGATGACCTCCTGTGAAACATGTTCAAAACTATCAAGGAGGACCACCAGTGTGGATATGTAACATGAAGGTTAAGGGTCAGATAAACTCCTAAGCCTGATGACAGTGATTAGGACTTGCCATAGAGTGCCACAAACAGTGACATTTTCTACGCCACAACAAGCTGCCCTAAGGGGAGAGAGCCTAACTTGAAGTTAAGAGGGAATGGCTGGCAAAGACTTAAGGAAAATTAGATTATAATGGGGAAAGTAGATTTTTAAAGTGACTTCTCATTTCTACTGCCATTGCTTCTTTTGTGGCAGTATGGTTACTGGGCAGTTTGAAGATAAGCGCTTCCTTGTTGCTGAGAATGATTNTTTTTTTTTTTTTTTTGATGGGATGGAAATAACAACAGAAGTATCTTTGCTGATACTTCAATCTGGAAACACAGTTCTGATGGTCTTCACAAGCTGCTGTACTTGGACCACATAGAGGAAAGCAGAGAAGAGATATTTCCCACCTGGAACATTTGAGTTTTGATCCAAAATTTTTAAAGGAGCTGCCAGAATGTCTGTACAGAAACAGTCTGAATAGATCTACCATTTCTTACTCCAATTTCTCATGCCTAGTGAGCAACATCTTCTGGACTGCACAGCAATGACTAAAAGTCTCCATCAGAAACTTGAATAAGCAGGGGAGCTTCTCTTGGAGTTGTCAGACAAGCCTGATATCTTGTTTGCCACTTTTTCTAGCTGTATGTTATAAACATAACAGATCATGTCAGAGTCTTCTCTTTGCCCTGTTCAGAAACAGAACATCTGACCCTCCTATTTCAGATGGGAAGGCTTTTCAAAATTTCAGAAGGAATGAAAAAAAAAATTATATGCTTTCCACATAGTCCTTCCACCCTGTTCTGAGCTGGGATGGCACTGCTACTTGTTTAAACAAAGAGACTAAAACCAGCTTTTGCTCATGGATAGGTAACACTAGGAGTTAATTTCAGCATGGAAACCTTTTTGTCTTAGAAGTACAGTCATTTAGTAGGCTTCTGGGCAGGGGGTTTTCAGAAGATTGATGTCAATGAAGTAAAAATGATGAGAGGGTAAACATTATATTGAGTTGTTAATTCTGTGTCCTCCAAGCAGTGTCACTGTCTGTGCTCAGTGCCACCTGCTTCAAGTCAAAGCAGAGCAGCATCAGGTTTCTGCACCACCTCTACCCCTCAGCAGGAGAGCAGGTATGAAGCTCCATCTAATGAGTAAAGCTGCAGTCACTGGCCAGAGACTTTTCTGATGAACAGTAAGTAAAATGAAACCTTTGCCTGAAGTTTCTCTTCAAGCCATTAGCACCAGATGGTTATGAATTCGGACCCAAGTGTTGCAGGACAAGCTCATAAGTACTTTTATACTTCATTTGGAAAAACATTAAGCTTTTGGGCCTGTCCTCTGGCAGCAGTTACATTCTCATGGCTCCTGCTGAAGCCAGCTCACGGAATTAGCTCCCAGAGTCAGAATGCAGCCCTTAGTGCTTTTCTCATGCTGTTCAGTGTGCTGTTGGGACCCTGCCCACCTAATGGCTCTGCTGCTCACATCCTGCCCGGCTTAGTTAATTCCAAAGTGACAAATGACCAGCACCTGGTCAGCTGATGCTGAACACTAGCACATACGCCCTCCTCTGTGCTAGCTGTTCTCCCAGAATCTGCTAGGATCTTTCAGCCAGGAATAAAAAAGCACACTTTGAAAATGGCAATAGCACAAGTAGTGTGCAAAGCCACAGTGAGTGTCGTGGCTGGTCCAGCTCTGGCATGGCATGATGCCTGTGAAGAGGCTAGAAAGCTGCATCCCACTTCCTGAGCCCTCCCAGCAGCACTGATCACAGCACTTGCTTTAGTAGCCTAGCATGCTGCTGGCATGAGAGTTGCCAGCACAGGGAAGGCAAAGGGCCAGGCCATTCATTGTTAAAACACCAAATACAGGGATAAAAAAATCCAGCAACAGTTGCTAAACATTCGTATGTTTCTTGTGGCAAGTACTGCATGGAGGAATGGCTAAATAAAATTCAGTCTATGAGGAAATAAGGTGATTTCCAAAGTGTGGAAGAATTGAAGCTACTGCTACCCCAGTGTCACTCTGTTTACTTTCAGGACCTTCAAAACTGAAGTTACAGATTTAATTCCTCAATATTTCAAGAACTTGCATTTGCATCTTTTTTAGAAGTATTTTACTTAAATTTTAGCTATTTAACTTAAGTACTTAGCTGTAGATACTATTATTGCAATAACCTGGTGAGGGGGCTATATTATTTTATTTTTAAATGAGACATTTCCTGGGTCAAGGGCTGGACTCCCCAGGTCCCAGCAGGCTCACTGGCATGTAGAGTGGCACATTTTCCAAAGAGCTCTAAATCACTATGGGAAACAGCATTAAAAATAATAGCATCGGCTATTTCTCACCCACATCATAGATCACTGGATGATCAACACACTGCCATTGCTATCAGACTTGAGTGCTGTGGGAAAGCCAGAACAGTTTGTGTAAGAGCAGCCAGCGTCACCTTCCACCAATGCAAAGCAGAGCAAGACAACCAGGGTGAGCTCAGGGTCCCTTTTGGCAACTGCATCAGCAAGGAAATCTGTCCTGTAGCTAAATGGCAGAACCCAAGTCTCAAAACCTATTTCCTCCACTTCACACCCCCTACCCTGCCCAGTAAATTACACAAAGAAAGGAAGAGGCAAAGGCAAAGGAAGAAATGGCAAATCTGATGGTGCATCTGCCAGGAAGAGGGGGGTGAAAGGCAAAAAGAGAAAGCATAAGGAAATAGAAATAAATGTTTGTAACATTTGCATTATTTGGTGCACTCAGAACACGGATTTGTTCTCATTTTTATCTTGGAGTGAAAATTCCTAACAATCAGGTGATTTTAAACACCTCTATTATTTGTCATCCTTTTCCAGATTCTCCTGGATGCGGATTTTGCTAGGACCCTTGCCTGTTTAGCTACATTGCCACAAGGTTAGCAACATTCACATCAAGAGCCCCAGGCTCTCAGCATTGGATTTACCCAAAGGCGTGCAGAAAGCAGTTAGGGGAGGAAGGCAAAGAGGGCTTTATTTATTTTTTTATTTATTTAAGTGGAAAATAGAACAGGGGAGCTGTAAATGAAATCCAGACATCTAAAAGCCAAGCCAGCTTGTCAAATTTCACTCCCAACCCCCTTAATAAATGTCCTTTCTTTTACAGCCCTGGTAAATGATGTGCTGTGCACTGCAGGGCTTGCTAGGAGTTATCTGTACTGCAGCCAGCTGCTCTCGTTTCTGAGAATTGCGTAACATCATCCAGTCCAAACAGTAGGGCTTTAATTCAGTCACAAAAATTTTATATTATATAAAGATTAAAGCAGCACTCCCTCCCTCTGGCACCTCTCCTGCCCCCACTTTGAATGGCTAACTCTTTCCAGGTGACTTTGTTTTCTCATCGCCTTTGATTGAGCTATGTTTCATTTCCCGGGTTTGGGGCCTGATCCTGCAATCCTTGCAGATGCCTGCCCTCTGTCTAAGGAAGGTCTGTTTTTTCGTTAAAGCAGGTTGGATTGGGTCAGTCACACCCAGACAGCTGCCTAGGTGACCTGGGGCCATGCTGCTTCTTTTGGGAAAGCACAAAGTGATGCCCAAAGCACCAGGACCAATCAAGCACTTGTTTTGGGGTGTGGGGAATGTTGTTTTTTTTCCAAAGACTAGAGTGGCTTTGGTGGACCCCAACTTTCAGAAAACATGTGCCTATGTACACGAATAAACCCAGCCTGTCAACATCCACATGTGTTCACGTCCAAAAATTTGTTGCTAGTCCTGGCACACTGTAAAGCATCCCTGATAGTCCAAACCAAGATAAGGCCACCAGGAGCTAAACTTGTGTTGGCAACCATCTGGCAACAGTGGAAGCACACACCCTTCCCACCACAGCCTGAGCCTGCCTTGACAGACAGAACCAGTTTGTCCGTACTGCCAGATTTGATAGCCCAACCTGCTCCACTTTCCCCAATTTTTTGTTTATATCATGAAAAAAGGCCTTTTGAGTGACTGCAACCAGGTCTTATACATTCTTTTTTTCCTGCTAAGCAGCAAAACACAGTGGATAAGGCAAATTCTCTGTGGAAAACTTTTTCCTCTGGTACAGCTGGTGCCATGTTGAGATCCAATGCGTTACTTACATTGCTGCAGAAATAAGCTACACATTTTCTTGGAAACTTTCCTGATAAAAATACCCTGGCAAAAACTTTGCACTGTGTGAAATTCATGTGTGAGCACTAAGGAGCAAAACTGCAAGCTTTTTTTGGTTTGTGTTTGCCAGTGTTCCTGTAGCTCTTCGATACCTGAAGCATGAGAGATCAAAATTACTGCTTCTCTGCAGAGGTGTTCTCTGGGCTGGGACTTTGCTTACTAATCCATAAAAAATCATTTATGCTTGCCACCTATATGCTCTGAAGAGCATGAACTTCTGCCACTGTGATCACAGTCTTTTGCCAATGGAAGTCCAGTTGCCTAAATCCCCGTTCAGATTCATTCACCTCATACCCATTCACACTTCCTGACAAGTCTAAACTAGGCAGTCAAGGAGAAGTAACAAGCAGCGGGGCTATCATTTCCTTCCCGCTGGTGAGAGACAAGAGAAGGTATGACAAATCCATTTTTAAGCATGTAGATAGCCATAGCATTTGTGTTTTCTGACATGAATTAACTCGTGTAAAATCCAAAAAATCCTTGAAATACCAGGGCCAAGCACAAGCCACACACCATGCTTGTGGATCAGAGGTCACAGAGACAGCCACACTAAGCTATGGGGCAGCTAATCACATTCCAAGAGCCAGGGCTGAACAAGCAAGGCACAGTCTCTGCAGCTGACATGACAGGACCAAATCCCAGCATGGAGAACAAAGAAATTCTTCAGTAAGGACAGTCAACAACTCCTCTCACAGCAGCAGCAGGCTCTGCACATGGCTTACCACTTCCAAAACTGATGCGTTAGTAATTAAATCCCAAGACAAGTGCGAGGTTAATTTCACTTTGATCTCCAAGTATTTCTTACCAAAATGGCAATATTTGTCTTTTTTCAAGCCTACCAAGTAAACATAAAGAGGAGCAAAATGGCTCAGGCAAAGCTGATATAAGACGCTTTTACTTATCTCTATCAAATTACTCAACTATTTTTATTTAATCCATGTCCAAACATGCCTATTGCTAGAGAACCATGTGTATACAAGTTATCAGAAGAAAAAAATGTACAAATGCAGTAGCAAACGCACACAACCACTGTATTACTTCTCAAGGAACAACATTGTTAGGTGTGGGCCCTGAACAAGTTGAGAAAGAGCTGTAAGCAAGCAGTACTTCATCTTTCACCTGCCCCTCACCCTGTTATCTTGGTAACCTGGGAGGATAACCCTCTAATGCATCTTTTATCTGAAATATCTGCATTTTGTACAAAAATTTTGTACAAATATCTGCATTTTGTACAAAAATCTCAAAATCTCCAAGCTCTTCTGGCCACTGATACATGATTTTGTTGGCCTGAGGTTTGTAGTAGTCATTAATACATCACTAGCTCAGGCCAGATTGCACAGTAATACATAGACACTCATCATAGAACCTGAGGCTGTGAGAGGGACAGCAGAAACAATTTAAGATCTATGTGGGAGACAGAGCAAGCACAAGATCTCCATCCTGAGGCATATTCCTTCAGACTCAAAGCTCTAATGTCTAATATCAAAGAAAGTTTTTCTTAGCAAGGCAGTAACTTTTCAAGGTAACTTTATTCTAGGGTGAACTCCCAGATTTAAGGATGGCAGGACAATATGCATCAGCAGAAGTCCTCATATAATGTTAAACACAGCAGCCACTAACCTCTCAGCTGTGAAAGACTTTACATTGCATGTAGATGTCCTTGGAATCCTAAAAAGAGACGCTGCAAATATGCAAAGATGTAATAACCAGGAGTAAAATGTAAATAGATAGCTTATATCCTGTGTAACTATATAAAACCTGTTCTGTACAAGTGTTCCTCTCTATGTACAGAGCAAACACCAGATTCAAGGACAAGTGAGGATAGCATGTTCAAATTACTTCCTAAGGAAATGAATAAGGAAATTCTTTTCATGTCAGTACTGATCTTATATATGTGCTTGGTTTCTTTGAAGGAAAGACCCTTTTAAGCCTCTCCATGTCTCTTCTACAGGACAGGGACATAGCATGTGTCATTTAACTCTGCCATTACCTGTTACTCTTTGTGAAATTGGAAAGGAAGTTCCCAGCCTCCTGAGACAAGGAGTAATTCCTTTGCCTATTCTATTTGTGATCGCAACCCATCACGACCACTGCCAAGGCTACCAATCTGCATATACTGACATGTCCACAGCTATACACAACTCTTTCTCCCTCTCCCACTCTCAGAAATCGAGCAGACCATTATGGGAATTACCGGAATACCAAAAAATGAGATAAGCCCTGCAGCATCCTGACATCTGGTCTCCACCAATGGGTAACAGCAGTGTCATAAGTTTAATCGCATGCCATATGAAAAGTACTTCTATTAATCTACTTTAAACTGCTGCTAGCAGTATCTGCTAGGATGCTTCTTGTTTTGGGTGATAGCAAGTAGCCTGTTCCCTGCTCACTTTATTGTGCATACTTGATTTTCAATGTTGAAAACTTGGCTAGTCCCTCCTACCTCAGAGATCCATCTTTCAAATTCTCAACTCCCAGTTGGATATGCCCTTTTTGTGAGGAGGTAACTGGGGCTGCAGTCACTTCAAGACAGTTGTCTCAGTTTGCTCTGGTCTCCTTTATCTGATGGCTGTGGATATTCTCTATCCTCTACTCCCTTTGTCACTGTGTGGGATGCACATGCTTCCTGGTGAGCCAACAGTTTAAAGCATTGAAGAATTTTAACTGCCATATCTTTTTTTTTTTTCTTAAAACCACAATTCATACAATGATGTGAGGAGTACGTATATATATTTTAAGCACCTTTTCCAAACTCTTTTTTAGGGGAAAGAGGTTTTTGCTAAAGGAAATAGCAGGTTTTTGCTAAAGGAAATAGCAGGTTCAAATGCTCCTTCAAGAATTGTGTGTATATGCCTTGTCAGTAGCCTCCTGCTCCCAGGAGGTCTGCATTGCAGCTCCTCAGTGCAGGAGGCCACCCTGTGACAATTACTCAAAGGCAGCACACCACTCATGCCAGTGTCACAGCAGAGTAAGACTGGGGAGTAAATTGAAGAGCTCACACCTATTGGTTCATTTGCTGAAGGTCTGGGGCTGTTTTCTTCCTCCTACAGCTTGCCCTGTTACCCTGTAATTAGGGATATGGTTGTATCTGCAGCATCTGAGATCCTTGGGATGACTATGGTGAATGCTGTATGTGGGAGGATATTTAACGAGATATTCTGGGCTTCCATGCCACCCCACTGAGTGCAGTCAAATACTTTGGTGTAATTACAGGCAAGCTTGTCTTTTACTATAATGTTGCCCCCCAAAACCCTGTGGAATTCTTAGCAGCAGCATTCACCACTTACTGTCATAGGACATGGCCTTCAGGTATATACAACAGTATCAATGAAGACAGGGAAGGCATCCATTCCCAGCGTTTCTCCCTCTGCTCATGAAAGAGCCAAAGACTTCTCCTCAGTGTTGGTATCAGAACTTCCATGAGAAAATTTCACCCAATGAAGTGGGTGTCACTTCACTTAAATGAAGATCTACAAACTCCCTTGTCAGCCTGTTGTTGGCAATTCACCTCGCCCAAAACATGCTACCTCAAAAGATAGCATAGATAAAAATTCTGATTTCACCTAGATATCTAATCTATGGGAAATGCAGCAAGAGTTAGGGTAGCAGTGCTGGCTGTCTGCTTTGGTGGTCTCTTGGTATGTCCCTTTTCTACAAAATCTATGCCAAGTACAGGCAAGTTGGCACAAAACTGTAAAAAATATTCTGGATGACACATCAGGAGTCAGCTTCATTTTGAAATAAAGACCATCTCTGAATTGTGGGCCGTCCAAATTGAAGATTACCTGCACTAAATACATATTTTCATTCCTGTTACTTGAATTTTGGTGTGACTTTCTAGTCTGTTGGTTTATCTATGATGTAAATTTGTCCCAAGACTACATAAATGGTCCAAAAAACAGCTGATGGAAGCTAGTGATTTATACTTTATGGGGATAGTTAGTTAACTAAATACTAATGGCATTGCTTTCTATCATCAACTAGCCTGCAGTCCCCTCATTAACACAAGAATTAGACAAAATGATTTTAAAAAAAAAATCAAAAATCTAGACCAAATCTGGCAGATCCTTCCTTCTGAAGAAATGACTCTCCAAGGAAAACCTTCCTATTTTTAAGGCTAAGGCGGTTCTCAGAAGTGGTTTATAGGGGAATATTTTTGTGGCCTGTGGCAGCTTATTATTTTAGCAGCTAGCAATAAGCAATAAACTCCAGGCAGGAAAAGGCTTCTATCTGCCAGGGTTGGAAAGCAAAATCAAACAACATTTAAGTCAGGGGAGTGTGGGTAGCATTGCTTCTGCCCTTGTTTTGATTTGATTGCTTTCTGTGCCAGCACAGGATGAAATAGTGCAGCGACATTTCAGCAGTAGGCTGAATGAAACTGCCTGGATAAAGAAAAGATCAGCAGCCCCCAGGTGATCCCATTCTGACTGTTGGAAACTGCAGAGAAGATTTGCTCCAAAAACATCATTAAATCCATGAGGAATCCAGTTAGTTTCTTGTAAAACACACTGGACCTTCCAGCACTTGTTCTGACTAATTTGTTTGTTTCCTTATAGATTTATGATTGCTAATTTCTAGACATGTCTCTGTAGAGTGACTACTTAAAAACTAAACCTTATCACACAGTATACTCCAAAACTCCTGAATTCCACACTTCTCTGGTGCCACAGGCTGAAGTGCAAGCTCAGTTTCATGCAAATCACAAGATGGAGATGTATTTAACTCAGTACACAACCAACAGGATTGTCCATATACTCTTTCCTTTCACATTACAGTCCATGTGTTCATTGTTTTTTTTTCTTTTTTCAACATTGAATATGCATCACAGGCCAAACTGGAATTTCAGAGGTTTCACTAACTTGGTACAACACCTAGAAGACCACAACGGGAAGGTCGTTTTAGATCCTCAGGTGAAAAAAACCTTTTGCACACTAAGTCCCAATAGACTATTCACACTGTTTTCTTGCATCAGAAGACTGCCGCACACATACTTCTGTTGGATTGGAAGTGCACCTCTCAGAAGAACATTCAGCCTTCAATTGTGTTAGTGCCTAATCCACCACAAGTCTTTGTACATTTCAATAACAATAACACCATTAGTTTCCAGAAAATTATCTTTCCATAGCTGAAGCTAAAAGTAAGACTAAGGCTGAAACATGTGGCTCATGGCTTTATGTCTCATTTATAAACAGTTATTACTTCTAAACAGTAAGAAAATCATGATCAATTTTTCAATTTCTTTTGTGACTTTTTTATTTTGAAGAATGAAGAACATATAGGGCAGGAGCCTATTCTACTAATTCACAAAGTAGCACTTTCCTTTTCCCAAGGAGAGAAGGAAACATTCTTCAAAATAGAGCAAAAAACTGAACCCAGGTCAGGCAATGAAAACTGTAAATCATCACAAAATTTACTGCTTTGTGGTTGTTCTTCAATAGACACTCCTTAATTGATGCAGGAATTGCATATACTTTGAATATTGGTTATAAGCACAATATTTGAAAAAGATACCAAGAGATTAAAGCAAAACCATGCAATGGAATTTATTTCTCACCTTAAGAAAAAAAAAAAAATTGGGCAGCTTCTCTCTGTGTCTGAGTGACAAGTATACTCATAACTGGAATGTTCCTGTGCCTCTCACCAGGCAAGAGCTCATGGCTTTAAATTTATTCTTTTAATATCATACAATTCATACATAATGGATATGGAGAACATCATTGTTATACACGTCAAACCTTGGGGACTGTGGAGAGTGTACAGTTTAAGGCAGCAGGCCCAGAAGCTGAACCTGAGAAGCTTTTGTGAAACTGGTCCTAGTAACGTACTGGATTGATGTCATTGCAAATACCAATGAAAGCCAAAATTCCTCCTGTTCTACAGCCTATGTTACATAAATAACTGACCAATGCATGAAGGAAAAAAACAGACAACGGTCTTGCAAACACTACAGATTGAAAACGCTCAGACAAGGTCCAAAAAATACATTCTTGGCACAGCTTAAAAGTCTTTACACTGTCCTGAATTTTCACTGACATTAATGGGAATTTCTGCACTTGAGGACAACTCTCGACACTACTTAAGGCAATAGCTGCTCCCCTATTTATTTCCGAAGGAGTGATCTTCAGGTAAAACTGGATTGACCGTCTTAGCCATCTCAACCAATAACTTCTCAATAAACTTCAACTTTCAGACATCTGTGTGATCAGGTAAGCAAACAAATGCTTCTATTCTTCCATAGTCCTGAATGTTCCATTAATCTGGGAATCCTTCAGCCAAAAATTCACTCTGGGCATCAATACAGCAATCAACAGGAAATACGTAGAAATCCTTTTGCAAGATACTACCTCATTGAGTATATAAATGTTCTTCTATGGTTAGAAGAAGTGTACATTATCAAAACTGATAAAGTAGTGATTAAACAGCTAGTTAGAAAAATGTTTAAGATGGTAGAAAATGAATACAAAACCACAGGTCAGAAATGTGGCCTCCAGGAAATTAAAAACACATTTCTTGGCAAACAACCAAGATTACAATATTGTTCCTTTGTCTCAATGCACATGTTACCTTCTGTAGATATCTCTGGACGTACATTAGCAAGAGGAAATCATCTCACATGATAATTTTAACTGACCCAGCAAACTCATTGTTGCTTATTTGTTTTACTTTGCAGAGTAGTGTGGAAAAGGCTTGCATTTCTGCTTCATGCCAATACTTTTACTAGTCCTTTTATTCATAACTTGAGTGAGCTGTAACTAAAGGAACCAACCAGGGAATAGACAGCTCAATACAATCATACAGTTTCTGCAGAGCTGTAAACCAGCACACTAGTGGAGAAGCACTTCACAGTGACTTCTTTCTCTCTTCCACTCTTTAATCCATCTTTCTCACTCCTTTTCCTTTCATCCTACTCCTTTATCCAAAACCCACTGCTGTCTGCTTATGTAGGAGGTCAGGGATTAAAAAATTTCCATGCCAAATGCATAATTTACTAATAAAACTTTGTAAGCTTATGCAGACTCTTTGACTTTTGTCATTCCTTTCAATGACGACCTATGAGTCTTGGGTGCTTCCTTCCCCATAATGGTGGGACACCACACAGGGGTAATGCTGGATTCATTAAAATGGAAGCTCATAACAAAAAATCAGGTTCTGTGATCTAGATTTAGCTAGAGATAAATATTTGCACTGCTCTTCGAGTGGGCACTTGCCTTGGAATTTAATATTCATAGTTAACCAGCCACACTTAGTCATTTTATTTTAATGTTAAACCACATTGTGAAGGGTGATGACTCCAGTGAATACTAGCACCAAGATTTATTGAAAAATACTGTGGTATTATTAGAGAAGCAATAAACAGCAATTTTCCTAAGTTTTCTGAACACAGTGAATGCTCAACATTACTACCGGAGTGTAATTTTCCTGCTTTGAGTAATTTTATTATATTATTTACTTGAAGTTTTTTCAAAGTAGAGGAAGGGAGGGATATTAAAGATAATAATAAAAGAGGTGTGTGAGGGTGGTGCGTGTGTGTGTGAATGCATCTGCAGGTGTAGACAGGTATGTGTATGCATATGTATGTATGCTCAATATCCGTGAGAATTAATCTAAAATACCGTGAGGGGAAGGGATTTGTATACACAGCAAGCTGCAGTCAGGAATAACAGCTTTGGATTTTAGAAGCCAAAAATGTAAGCCAAACATGCATAAGTCTAGTTTGGGTGGCAGCCTGAAATTAGATATAGTATATAGGTGTTCTACCAGAGGAACCAGTGTGAGCCTGGACAACATTGCACTTCTTTGTTCACCCAACAGATGCAGGGAATACGAGCAGATAGTTTGTGCTGGAACACTGAGCTCCCATTGATTAATTAGGAACTAATCTTTCTCATTTTAAAAAGAACACACACAGGCCCTCCTTTGCAAATAGGGTATTTGTGGATTATTTTGCCTTTCCTTGAATTAACAGGCCATTGCATAATTTCAGAGACAGACACAAAACAAGATATCCACCTTAGCAGCCTGGATTTTTGGTGCAATTCCAGACTGCTTTTAGCTTCCCTAACTGGCTCTGAATCTGGAGCAATAAAATCCCAGGGCCTGAGGCCCTGAGAGGGCTTTTGTGTGCATGACACCAAGTATTTGCCATTTACAGTTTAACCCTTGACAAGCCTTTGAGCATTGTCTCAATCATAAGGGGCAAACTATAACCCAGGATCCAAGCTGTTCACATCAAGATCCAACTGTTTTCATTTTGCCTCATTGCTTTTAGCCTGAGAGAAGTACAGCTCTGAACCTAGATTAGTAATAGCTACCTTCTAACATACTCGAAGTCTGTATGTATAAATATTAAAAAGAAAGGGAAAAAAAGACACCTGAAAAATTAATACATTTTTTACGGAAACATCAGACCTACAGTAGTTTGTAGTTGGATCTAATATACCTGATCCTGCTCGCAGCAGAATGTCAATGGTCCACTTAGATATGAGATTATATTGTAAGTAACTTCTGATAGTCCCAGGCCTAATGTAACCTACAACAATATTTTGAAGCTTACTAGGCAAATAGATAGTTTTTTGCAATCTCTACAGTACAG
>VWZF01003473.1:0-17729 GCA_013396755.1 Sclerurus mexicanus | reverse complement strand
AGAGGAAGGAACAATTTAGGTGAGGTCTCTACATGCAGGCTGCATACAAGCAGCATCAAATATCTGTTTATAAAGATTGGGCTTACATGCATGCACATTATTTGTGTTGTCCTATAACTGAAGGATTGGGGCCAGCTCCTTCTGCTTAGCATTGTCATGACTCACTCACCTACTCCTGTTTTTGCAGATCAGTGAATTATAGCTTCAAAAAGCTCTTATTTACGAGTACACTCACAAGTGCATTCATCAGCATTTGCCCATACTTAGTAGTAGTAAGGATATATAATATAAGATGCAGGTATACAGAGAATGTTTGGTTTCCATGCAGAAGTATTGCAGATGAAGATATTTATGAGATGAGCCCTGGATTTTCCAAATGCTTTCTTTCTAGCAACTAGAATTTACAAATGCTATAACTGATGATAGTACTTAACAGACTATCTTTAGCAAATAACTACTATTTCTTCAAAATCATTCTGAACTCACCTTTACAACTGTTTCTCCTTTGATCCATGAAACAGAAGGTTTTGGATTCCCCATTGTAGTGCATGGAAGAACAGCCTTTAAACCTTCTATTATTTCCACATTTATGGGTGGCCGGGTTATTTTGGGTCCTAAAATTTTAAAAGTCAAGAATTAAAAATGGAATTAAGCTAAGAGATACTAGAACAAGAAAAATTCAGAAATTCTGCTGCTTTTTCTGTATATTGCTGAAAGGTAGAGCAGTCTTACTTGGTCATGAGCAGCCCTGGAAAGAAAGAACTTGCTTCAGCACAGCATTCAGTCTCAATTTATGGATGCAAAAGCAGCTAACTTGCATGGGTTATTTGTTTTCCTGAGTGGAGTTTGACAGTCATTTAAATTAGGGCCTGGGCTAAAATCCAAATTCAGTTAAGAGTATTTCCAGTATTGAAGAATGTTTGTATTCCAGGTTTTGATATTTTTCACTATATAAACACTGTCTTGTATGAAAGTTCAAATCTGGATTGAATTGATTTTGAAATTATTTTAACCCAGGCTTGCCTCTAGCTCAACAAGAAGGGCAAGAAACTCAATTAATATCCCTATTGAAGGATTTATAACTATGCTAGTGAAAAGGAGAAATGATCCTTAAAGAAAAAATCAAAGTCCCTTAAAGTTAATAACGGATAAATCTAAATTTATTTTACCCAAAGAAGAATAGGGCCTAGCTTACTCTGAGCAGAAAGTAAAAAAGATCATCTCAGTATTTTGGGACACTGGACATTTTGACTTCCTTGCGTGACACTGAACCAGCAGACAGACAAACTTCAAGAGAGCATCCTCTCCTGGCCCCCACTGGCAAGTGACTGCTGTGCTGTAGATCTTCAGAATTACCAGAGCTGGAGGGTCATGTTCATTAGCACAAACAAATCCTTTCCTTCAAACAGATGCTTTAGCCAGAATATCTCTGCTGCCCTTTAAAAACTGTTTGTATAATTTACTGAAGCCATATGAGTTCAGCTTCACTGAATTCAGAATGTATATAGTCCTTTGCAAGAACAAGTACTTTGCCTTCCATGTGGAATGATGACATTTATCCAGTGGTGCTCCAGACCATTTCACACTGCTATTGAGAGCATCTGGACATTGTTTACTTGCTTTTGCAATCCTCAGGCAGAAATCTGCTTAAAATTCACAAGTGATTTATTCAATATTGCAATGGAGGTCTGATGTATCAAATTCTGCCTGTTTTATGGAGTTTTGCACAAAAGACATTCTTCAAAGCATTGGGTTTTATCCCCTGATTCTAGCACAAGAGTGTGTTACTCAAAGTGAATAATCAAAACTGCACTACGTTAAGATATAATCCAATATGCCATGTTTCTGCCTCAAAGGACTGTACCTAGCCTCAAAAGAACATGGGTCTGCCGTGAACACAGATCCCTGGGGGCCATAACTGGGGGTCTGCTCAGGCTTTCAATTAAATACTCACACGGTGTCAGGAAGAAATTGCATTCCCACTTACGCATTTTCACCTGGAGAGCCCCACAGCTCTGTGCAGCTGCTCCAACCCCGTTATCCGCTGTGCAGCAATA
Source organism: Sclerurus mexicanus (assembly GCA_013396755.1). Classification (NCBI taxonomy): domain Eukaryota; kingdom Metazoa; phylum Chordata; class Aves; order Passeriformes; family Furnariidae; genus Sclerurus; species Sclerurus mexicanus. The sequence goes on along the minus strand of VWZF01003473.1, from coordinate 15,672 downwards.
CACCCCATCATCACTGTCCTCCACGCTCAGAATGGTCAGGAGCTGCCCGTTCCTCTGTATGCTGTACCGTGTGTCAAACAGCCTGCAGGGCACAGCACAGATCGTCAGGGGTGGGAGCACAACAGGGGGCAGAGACGGGAATTGCACTTGAATCTGCAGACCATTGACACCACTACAAATGGCAATAAGCTTTACCTTTATGCTCATTGTAAAGGAAGGACTGCTTATATGGGAACTAGAACCGGCTTAAAGTTGTTTAAAGAAATCTTCTTAAGAGTAAATAGAAAAGTTTTTTCACTAAACAGATAAAGTTACGGAAGATTTATACTGTTGTGAAAATAGACACAAACAAAAAGACGTGTATTTTTGTGTTTCCATCCAGGAGTGGTTTTGTCTATTTTTTTTGAAAACAAACAAACAAATGTGCTGAAGCCATTTGAAGGTTTGAGTATAGAAGGATAGGTATAGTTTTAACAACAGCAGATTTTAACCTGGAGACTTCAGAGAAGTCACGAAAAGCCCTGAAGCTGGACCAACAAAGATGTAGGATATTGTAACAAAGTATGTGGAGCAAAGACCAATTCTATATGTGAGCATGATGAGGGACCTGGGAAGAGCAAGGGGGGTGTAGGTGAGAGCAAGGGAAAAGAGAAAGGTCACGAGGTTTCGAGGGCTGAACTTGATTTTCGTTGAAAAATTACAAAAATATACAAAAAATTCAGTCAAACAACATTTGCAAAAAATTTCACAAATTCCTTTGTTTGATTTTCACACCTTCATAGATGATTTTTGGAAGAACTTTCATAAAAGTGGACCTTGGTTCTAATGAACACAAGCTATCACAAATACCTGACACCTAAGTACGTCCTGTTTTGTCTTTTACTGTTAGAAATTGTACTGTAGCCACTGAGTAATCTGAATGTGCCATTTACAGTGTTATAGGCATGCATATCCTTTCAGCAGCCTTTCACCTTTCAGTCCTCTTTTTCACCATGGGAAGAAAAAAGTGCCATGAGCTCATCCACAGTATAAAAGATGTGCTGACTATTCCCTTCTTTCCCTGGGGAAGGCTCGTTGCGGGCAGTCCTGTCCTGGAAGGTGAGACAGGTAACTATTTCACTCAGCACAGGGCACCTGCTTGTCTACTTGCACAAGTTTTGATGCCAACAGGAAAGCCTTGTTCAGAAGACTGGTGCTGACAACACTGTCTGTCCTGCCCCTGTTCTCATTGAAGTTGATAGTTTACGTATTGTTCTGTTTTGAAGGTTAGCCTAGCTGTCTATTCAGGATGCTGGGACCTTGGCAAGAGAATAAAATTTTGTAAATAAAATAACCAATATTAATTGCTTGCAATAACAAGGCTCTTTGAAGTTTGATACACACACAGAGGCAAAGAAACATATTTATATGGGTTTTTTTCAGTAAAAAAAAGTGCCCGCTGATCTGACCCTTTTCCATTGTGCAAATAATTTCATCTGAGTTCTTAGAAAGTAACAGAAGTATACTCAGCTTATCTATTTCCCTGTCTTTGGTCTGAGCTTTTGTATCTAGCACTACTGAATATTAATGCCACACAGCTTTGTGAAAGTGAAATAGCTGCTGCTATTAATGTTGCTCCAGAAGCCCCAGTAAAGGAATGAAGAAACTGAGCTCTCTGGCCTTACCAGAAGAGGTGTATTTATCTGTATTTTTCTTTTTGGTCAATGCTGTGGAAAAGGCACTGTATCTCAGAGAGAGCGGGATGGCTTTTAGAAAGTTATGTTGGGCTTCTGGAAGTGGGGATTGAGGTGAGAAATTATGTGGTTTTCATATTATCTTAGAACACATAGTGACCATTTTAAAGATCATAGGGAGAGAAAGGCACTGTGCTGTGTGAATGGCTTTTCCTCTCAGCTTTGAGTTTCAGTTATGGTCTCAATGATGGGGAAGGAATTAGGAAAAAGGTGACCTAATTTGGAAGTAAGAGTCATGGAAGTTCAGCTGTCCAGGCTGCAACAAAATCAGGGTCAGAGGATTAGGACCTGGATTTTGCTGAGGTTGCAGGCAATGCAAAAAAACCTCAATTTCTGAAGGCCAGTATGTGTGTAATTTTCTGCTTTCCTCCTATTCTAAAATGGTCTTCCAAGCAGTAAAACTTCCTTCTGCTGCTGACTTATTTGGAGTCTCCCAAGCCACTGCTTCAAAGGCAGGCAAATTGCTTCAAGCAGGATGCTTGACTACAATAGTGAGAACCATGCTTCAGGTGACCATCTGCGTAACATGGACATCCCTTGTAGAGAATTTTGTAGAGAACCAATAAAGGGTGTGCTGTAATTTTCCTTTACAGAGGGAGTCACTAACAGCAATCTAGAAAAAGAAACTCATGTGAAGGCATGTGGCAGATGTAACATGATTTTAGAAGAGGAAGACCCTATCTAGGAAAATAGAGCAAACAATAATAGCAACTTCCATAACATGTTTCGACAGCTGCCTTCTTTGTCAGCATCTTGATGCCTGGTGGTTAATGTCTGAAAGCATAACAATGAGAAGACACTATCCTATGGTCAGATCCAGAACTAGAAGCAAAGAAGAATAGCATAGCATGACCCCTTGCACACAAAGTTTCCAACATTGAAACAGGAAACAAGTCTTACAAAGCTCCTTTTAAATATTATATGGCATCCTTCAACTTCATAAATGCATAAACTGAGCAACAGAGCAGATTGAACTCTCTGAAGCTAGAAAGAAAACTCCTTGCATAGCTTACAGCAGAAACCAACTGTCTTCAAGCACAAGAGACTGAAGGTGTACCTATCACTCTGTAAAGAACACAGATTCCTATGTAATTACAGCCACTCATCCTCTTCCCTGCCAGAGACCCATTTTTATATTTCCATATATCTCCTTTATCATGAAATGAAGCACTGCCAGTTTTGGCAGGAGATGCTGTAGAGGACTGGGTCCCTACCTGATGGGAATGCTGTTGCGTGTCCATGTAATCTCTGGCTCAGGGTACGACTCCACTACACAGACAAACTTGGCCTCCTCCTCTACCAATGCGTCCACTGTTTCCAGAGGAGTGCTGATCAAGGGAGCTGTGTGAAGGAAGAGAAAATGAGAAAACCTTATGGTGCCTCCTGGAGAGAGGCACATGGACTGCCAGACACCTTTGGTGAACGCAGCCATCCCTCAACACCATTTCGCCTGGTGGTCTCTCCAGGGGGTGCAAAACAGAGCAAACCAAGCTACAACAAGTCCAGTGCATCCTGTGTCTCTAACACACCTTTCCCCCAAGGTTCACAGCACTAGGTGACATACTGCAAGGTCATAGGTGAGGCTATCCCCCTGCTACAAGGGTGACATTGCATAGGCTGGAAGTGTAAGGGGCAGCACACCAATTGAAGCCCAGCTGACTTGTCCCTAAAGTGGGCAAAGTGCCTCCTTATTAATGCATAATGCATGAGATTTGTGCTTCTTTGTCATTATTACAGGATTTGTTCCACTCAGCTATTTATCTTAAAAAAAAAAAAAAAAACAACACACCCAAAACCAACACACCACAAAAACACTAAACCTGTTACATAGCACTGTATTTTTCAAAGCCAGGCTCACAAAGGTCATTCAGGTCTTTCAGATTTGTGTCATGACTAGCACATGTCCTCTTTTTCTCACATTTTCTAGTCCAGTAGTACAAGAGTTAGAAGTCTAATAACTATGTCTGATGCTTATTATCACAGACTTGTTATCATACCTGTTGTGATACTTGAATGTATCTTTAGAAACACTTACCATCACTCTGGTAAAAGACTTGAATCACAGCTGGAAGGGATTAAAGCATAAGCCTAGTGAATCATTTTCCCTTCACAGGGTATGCATTGCAGCCACTGCCTCCAAAGACATTTGAATGACTTTTAATCTATGGCTGCAAGGGACATACATCCATATTTGTTGATCTGGATTTCACTGATTTCTGTGCCAAGATAAACTAACTTCATACCATATTCTTAAACACCACCTTGAAAATGTATAATGGATGCAGGAGTCTTCCTGTTCCTCACTGACTGTAGCAGTATCTGGTGCACTGTTTGTCTTTTCACAGGAGAATCCGAACTGCTGTGTATCTGCTGGCCCTCTGATACCAAAAAGCAGCAGAAGCAAACTTCTTAACACCAATTTGTAGGTGTTAAAAAGGGAATTCTTTATTCAGCTTGCTGGGTGTTCAGAGGATAGCTCCTCTAATCAAACATGCCAAATGACAGTTAGACAGGGCTTTTTATTACACATACTGTTTACATATTCATTAGATGTTCTTATTTACTTAATAAATATTCATTAGCTTTCTTTACATAGTCACACCCCTATTTGGAAGTCCTTTTGGTCGTTCTGGGTCTTCTTCGTCATCTTGACCTCAGTTCTTGAGCAGGCACAGTGTCATAGTATTTCACCACCAAAACCTGTAATGTTTGTTCTTTATCTTAATTTACATCCTGTTTGTTTGAGTTACATGCCTTATCTAATTCTCTAGGACTTCTCTAAGATTATATTGCTCCTTATTTGGGTATTCCGGGATACGGTGAGTAAAGTTTCTATTTCTCCTATCCTCTTCTTAGTACAATAAGATTCAAATCCAGGAAAAAGAAGAGGGGGAAAAAAAAAACAACCAAAAAACCCCCTATCAATTTTATTCTTTCCTCTCTAAGGAAAAGCCAAAATAGAAGACACTCAGATTTCAGCGACTGAGAATAATAGAAAGTCTACACCTTAACGCTTATTCAATTTACATAGGAGTCAAAATTAGAATGTCTTTGGGGTTCTGCCAGAGTGAAGCTAGAGGAAGAAAGGATCAGCTTCCACTATCAGGTTTATGTAAAAATCTAAACACTTTTGACTTTTCATTAGAACAGATCTGCCTCAATAATATTTCTAGATTATATAATGCCAGATTGCATCATTCAGTAGCAATAATGACTACATTTATATAAATCTCAAAACTATAGCTATACTCACACTAAACATTATATTAAAGAAAATTTAATTAAAACAAATCTGTGACAGAGTCATTGTTTAAGATCATTGCTTCAAATTGTATCATGTTTCAATGTATTGAGTAATTTTGGGTTACACTAGATAGAAATAATCATCTGGATTTCGCCTCAGATGAATCCCACACCAGTGAAACCAAATGGAAGATTTCCATAAAGCCTAAATTTTCCTGCTACTGAAGGTTGTCTTAGGAGAATAATCCCCACCGATGGCTATCTTGTCTACTTCAGAAGGGACATTGCTATTTCATGACAGAGGTCATTGGGTTTTGATGGCATTAATCCCGGAGTTTTGCAATCTAATTTCGTATAATGTTTTTATTGTTCTTGTCCACATGCCTTGGTCTCTAGGATGCTTATCTAACCCTGAGAAATGTAAATTTTTACAGTAGTGATAATTCAAAGCAACCAATTTTATTACTGTTTTCAGGATAAGCACAGCCATTCTCACAAGGAATAGTTACATTTGTACTAAGAGACAATATGCATAATGGCAGTAATTTATTCTTTTGGGTAAACAAGTGCTGTCAGCTTTGTATATTAAATAAATTATCCAGAAACAGTTGCATACTTTTATGGTGTGTCTTTAATTCAGTAGATGACAGAATATTGCCTACACCTGGTCTGATCTGGCGTGTCCTGAAAGCCAGCATACACACAGCTCTTTGGGCAAAATTAAGCCTCATACTTACAGATTATATTGTCCAAACCAACAACACAACGGTAAAAGGAAAAGGAACCTTTTTACAGCTGCCTCCCCAAATTCTGAACCCTTGAAGAGCAATCATGACAAGCAACAGTGATGTGGCATTTTCTCGTATGCTCTTTTTTATGTTGCGATATTAAAATCCAGTGGAGACAGCGAGCAGTGGAGCATGATGCCATTTTGTTGTGAGGTGAGAGCAGAGACCCAAAATGGCTGAGATAGTCCTTTCTTTCGCTTCTAAAGGACATCCAAACTGCTCAGGTGTTGCTGTCAGTCCATGTTTTCGTCAAAAAGCACTCAAAACTTATGATGCCTGCATTACCAGATTTTAACATGGGAAAATAAAATCTGAACAGTGTACAGACATATCTATCAGTAAATAGAAATGGAGCCAAGCCTTTCCATGTACATCCATTTGGGCTTTCTGACATTTTTAAGATAGCCCTGTGGCTTTAAATAACATTGAAATCAATTAATTTACATATGTGTAAAACCACACAGGTGCCCTTTTTCTGGATGTCAGCTGTGGTTTCCCGAGATAGCAAAATGACCCAAGGCTGGTCATGGGACCATGAGAAAGCCAAACCACCTCCTATCCCCAGCCCACCAGAAGCTTCCAAATTGCTTGGCTTTGGATTTGAATTCAAAATAATGCAGAAAGCAGAGCTAGTCCCTCCTGCATTGCAGATGCCTAGAGAAACTGCAGTTCCTCTAGTCAAAAACTGCACAGTTGTGTTTCCAACTAAAGCTGCAAAATCTCTAGATGGCAACACTGGACTATAGTGACCCTTTGGCCTTTCAGGGAACAAGAAAATTCATCCACCTGATGCAATGTTCTAGAAAAGGATATGTGTCTGTTCATTGCGCTGTGATACCAGGAAAATAAAATCTGTCCTTGTTGTCTTTGTTTTTCTTCTTTCTTCAATCCTGTCTTATTGCACCATTGAAAAATACTAGGGTTCACCAACTTATCTTAATGCCTTAGGAAAATACTAACATTTTTATTTCAAAAGGTTTTTACAAAGAACATACCTCTTTTTTTCCATTTTGAGAACAATCTGATTAACAATTCTAAAAGCACAGCCCTGCAAGAGCAGGAGTGTTGGCCTAATGCAAATACTGGCATCCCCCTTAAGATTTTATTTTGTTTTGTTTTCCTGAAACTGCAATGTTTCTAGTATGCGCTGAATGGCTTTGGACAATCATGGTGCAACAAAAATTGTTGTCCACAGCATTATCAGATGGTACGTCCAAAAGACTACAGTTGCACTTGGTACCTCAGAGACTTTTCTTAAACAGATTTTTTTTCTCAGTTCCTTTGCTGGCTAAAAGTATGTGTGCATGTGCCCATGTGCATGTGTCCGTGTGCATGTGTGCACACAAGATAGGAATAAGGTGTAATAACTTCTATGTTATATGCTATACAAACAATGCACATTTGTATTTATATAAATATGCTTTGTAAATACATCATAATTATTTACTTCTTTTGAAGATTTATATACTTACAAGCATACACAGGCACACCAAACACCCCAAATCTTGCGCTCTGCAGCAACGGTTACTATCAGCCATTAACTCTTCTGAGCTTCCTTTGACAAGAGAAATATACATCCCACCCAGGCTGAACCCAAAGATCTCCCTGCCCCTTACAATGGATTACGTGCCCTTCATAGACAAAGAACCTTCAATTCCAGACACAAATATCAGAATATTTTCACAGCTATCCTTCTAACAGTAGCGAAGTGACCAGTAAAAGCAGAGCATTTTTGTCTTTTTTGAGAACACTGCAGCACCACCCACCCTCCCATGAGCAGAGACACCCTTCCCTTTGTAAAACCTCTTTCAGCAAGTGGCAGAAGAAGAGCAGGGCAAAAGCCCCTCTAACCAAACCTTTCAGGAGGGTCTCAGCCAAGCTGAGGGCTGCCAGGGTAAGGACGTGCACCAGGGGCACCTTCAGCAGGTCATTCATGTTTGATCCAGAAGGCATCTGGCTCCTTCAGGCAAGGCGTGTGGACCTTCCAGCCGGCTGCATTTCGGAAGCAGTGCACAAGTAGAGCTTCTCTGCTAGTGACAGAGTGGGGTCTGAGGGATCTAAGTATAATCAGGAATTCTCCCACCCAGCGGTGATGATGGACGTGGCCAGCTGGTGCTTATCCACTTTGGTCAGTGTGAAAGCGTGGGGTTCATGAAACAAGAGAAAGCAAATCCCTTTTGAATTCCTTTTAAGCAAACAGAGAGCAGTACAATGGGCAAATGCATTTCCAGGGCAGTACCCTAACTCAGTGCTGCAGTCAGCAGACCTTTATCCCAGTACCATGTAAGTGCAGTAGTGAAAAAAATGCTTGCCACTAGATTTTTCTTCAGTTTAGTCACCCTCTTGTCCATTTTTTTCTCCTCTCTCTCTCACACATATTCCCTCTTATTATAACCTTTCAAGATTGGCTGCAACATGCCACCTGTTGTCCTGCTGATAGTATTTCTTTTCTTAACAGATGCATTTGCTGGAGCAGGAGAGGTTGGCATTGGTAGTTCTAAGTGCCTTTCTTTGCCAAGAAGGTTATCAGTGTTTGAGAACCACCACGGTATACTGACAAAACAAAGCCTTGTCCTGGACACAGACCTCAGAATAAGTAAATATCCACAGCAGAAATGAAATTCATAGCATAGGAGAAACAGAACATTTTGTTTCAACATCAGCAACAGCCCAGGAAAATTTGGCATGGGTAGGGAAATTGCTATAGGGAAATAAGACTGCTGGGTGTTGATACTAACTTTCAGAAATATCTTATTAACTACCTAGTCTCTGCCTAAGGTGAAAGACTGAAAAGCAGTGTTCATGTTCTAGGAAGATTTATAGGAGCATCAGAGTGAAGGAGATCTCCTGACTCATTCTGTCTTGCCCCATCCTAACACAATATCAAGTAATTTGTACTGCCTGGTTTTCCAGCAAATATATTTATATGAAGAGTGTTTGCAAAGAGGCTTACCACTATGCAAGACTGGTGTGGAGGCAATGTCTGCATGAGCAGAACATAAAAAGATGGATAATCAAGCTGGGAGGAACGTAATTTATGATGATGCTCTTGGAATATGACTTCAAATACTTTTCATCATGTTATAAGCAGAGCGGATAAGAGCTTTACATTAAATTACATGGTTTAAGGAAAGGGAATGCATAGTCATAATATATTGCAATAAAAGGTACTTTGAGACCTCTGAAATTTCCTTTATTTGCTGAACCTCTTGATTTGAACCACTGCTTAACAGTTGTTTCTAGTCATGAACATATATAGTTCTGCAGTGCTTCTTCTGAGGAGCAAAGGAAGTAAAACTGGCCAGAGCTATGATTGTGTGAATCCCTATGGTTTGGCATGGGATATGATAATGACAATGTTACTTTGGGGACATGCCACGGCTCTGAAAATGAATAAAGCTTGAAAAATTCACAGATGATGTTAAAGATATTCCAAGAATTCTGAAGCTAGTAATGACAACAAAGCAAAACTGAAGACAACAATGAAACAACAATTATCCTACCAGGGAACTGATTCATGGCTGAACTTACAAATATTTCTTTTATTTTAGTCCAGACATATCCAATTAATCTGCTATATAGAAATGCAACTTGGTCTTTTAAGGTAAAGTTCTCTTTATGTTTTGTGAGGATGCCTGTATCTGAGAGGCCAGCACCCTTGAGGAGGGAAGCAGCAAGGGTGCACCAGGTATCAGGTTAGTGCATGCAGGGACATATGCATGCATGCACCTCAGGGAAAGACCACACAGTACATCCTTTTAGGCTTTCTGCTGGATGGAAGAGGCTTGAAGCTGTGACATGGGAGTCTGGGATTTGAAGACCGCTTGTCTTTTGTGTCTGTACGTCTGCTACCTTGGCAGGTTAGGGCACGCTCTTTTTCTGACTTGCCTTCAGCAAGGCACGAACAACCTAAGAGGTTCTTGGAAAGCATTTACCTGCCTGACCTCAGACTGAGCTGAGGCTGACTAGCAGGTACTTCCCCGGGTTCTCCTACTTGACGTTTACATGGGTGACATTTGCTTTCTTCCAGTCCTCAGACCAAAGACCTTTATGTCACTATATTCCTGTTTGGAATGTGTTACAAGGGGTTTGAAACTGCACCATCTGTACAAATGCAAAAATTAATATTTTCCTTTTACTTGCCAATTACAGCATTTAGAAATGACACTGCCAGCTATGGCTGTCATATGTTAATAATGCCTTTGCATTTTTAAGATTACCAAAGTACTCCTAAACTCTCATTTCCTCTGCTTTATATCACTTTTATTAAGGACCACAAGGAGTTCCACTGCTCTAAACTGACAGCATGCAAACTTAAATAGTAAATGGGAGTAGAGAGGCTTCATGTGCACAAGGTGCACAAGCTCCAGCTACACATGCCATAAAGCTAACACACAATATAGACAGGAAGCTGATGATCATCTGTGTTCATCATGGAAAGATGTTTTTATATGGAATGAAATCAGTGAAAATTAAATAGTGGTGACACCAAAGCTTCTTTGATTCCAGGCTTATCTTTTAAAGGTAAAATGCTCCTTTAATTTTAACTCCCAGTAGTTGTGAATTTGTTGCTTGTTGGTCATTCTGTTTGGGGTTTTTTCCTAGCAAAGCTAGGTTCTATACAGTTTACAGTTAATTGTATTTACATCTCTTGTTATTTATAGCCATGCTCTGAGGACCCTGCTGATATGAGGTCCCAGCAGTCTACACAATGAGAGTAGTCCCCAGCTTTCAGACATTACAGGTAAAGCTTTGTTCCCACAAATATTTCTGCAACAGCTTAGCTCTCTGCACTGCAAACACTTTCACAGAAGTCAGTTCATGAAGTTCAGTACACAAAGATAAGGAGTGCTTGAGTATTAATTTACCTACCTACCATTTTTTCTCAATTCCAAACTGTTTGCAGAGTGACTTTTAACAAATACAGTCTTTTAAAATCAATGCATAAATACAAAGAAAGTAATAATTTCTTAGAGTTTGATGACAAGTTCAGCCTTGCAATCAATGAATTGCTTGGCATCTGCCCCAAAATGATGAGCAGAAACTGTTTGCAGAACAGGATCATGATGGATCTTTTTTTCTGTACAGTTCTCCATACCTCCCTCCTTGTTCCAAGTATTCTGCTGAAGGCTGACAGTTTTACATGCTAATGCAAGATCACTGGATGTCATTGGATCCTTTGAAAACTGCCTTTTGTCCTACTTCACCATCTGGGATGTCTTGTCCCTAGGTAGATCTAGATGTTCATCAAAGTAGACAGACTAAGACAGGTATTTTCAGCAAAAAGTGTCCAGCTAGGGAACAAAATTCTACTAGAGGGACTTGATGAAATTGCTTTGGCAATGGCCCTAGTCACTCAGCATCTGGTGATTCACCTGGAGATAATCCAAGTCAACAATAACCCAGCCTGGCCAGTGATTGACCTGCCTGACCTCAGACTGAGTTGAGGCTGACTGGCTGGTGGTTGCCTACCAGCAACCTACTCTCTACTTGCCCTCCTACTTGCCCTTTGAGTGACATTTGCTTTCTTCCAGTCCTCAGGCACATCTCCTGGTCACCATGAGCTTTCAAAGATTTGTTGTTGGTATGAGGTTAAACACTACACCCTTTGTCACTGGCTTCTCCACCTCTTGTATCAGAAAGTTATTTTCAACACTTTACAAGAACCTCTAAGGTTGTTTGTGCCTTGCTGAAGGCAAGTCAGAAAAAGAGGATGCCCTAACCTGCCAAGGTAGCAGACGTACAGACACAAAAGACAAGCGGTCTTCAAATCCCAGACTCCCATGTCACAGCTCCAAGCCTCTTCCATCCAGCAGAAAGCCTAAAAGGATGTACTGTGTGGTCTTTCCCTGAGGTGCATGCATGCATATGTCCCTGCATGCACTAACCTGATACCTGGTGCACCCTTGCTGCTTCCCTCCTCAAGGGTGCTGGCCTCTCAGATACAGGCATCCTCACAAAATATTCAATAGTGAAACCCACTGATCACCTGGGGCTACACATGTGCCTTCTTACACAGAAATGAATAGAAGTCACATTGCCATAGGGTTATGGTCACACCAGTCCTCCCAGTCCACCCTGCCCACTTTGCCAGCAGTACTGAAAGACAGCACAAGCTTCTGGGTGTATGGTATGGAAAGAGAGTCTTTGACAATGCATGCCAACACCAGGGAAGGAGATAAACATAATTTTAACTCTTTTATTACACATTGCAAATCACTTCTTTGTAGTGATCCTGAGTGGAAGCAGCTGTTACAGCCACTGGCTTGAAGTGATTTAACACAACCTGCAACACACATGGCCAGTAAGGTATTGTTGATTGTGTCAGAATAGGGAAAGCTGTACTCAGTGTAGGAATAAACTGTGCTGCTGCTGTTCTTTACCCTGCACTTGAGCCTTTTTTGCTTAGTGTTTTGGGGTTTTAATTGTCAAAATGAAGGAAAGGCTTTTCCTTTAAGAAATGCAGACCCATCCCAAAGCCCCATTTACTGTGTTTAAATTGGAGGGTTTCAGGAACACTTGGCTTGGCCTCTACCCTCAGCCATCTGGACTGATCTCTGATCTCCTACTAATATTGCAACATTTACTGAGCTCTGATGCCTGAATCTAAAATAGTCCTCTTTTTTTTTTTTTCTCTAGAGATTTTGTGGTAATTTTGAAACCTAAAATTTGCATTCATTTCTTGCTATCATCTTGCTATAGACTTTCCTGTAATTTTTCAGCTCGCAGGATCTGACAGTAGTGACTAAGGACAATCTAAGATGCTGTACTATGTTTTGTGGTGGGGGGGAAATTATGTAATGTTATGAGATGTAATTACTACAGTGAAATAGTGTAAATACTGTAATGAGAGAGGAATATCTCTTGTCATGCATCTAGCTAACTGTGTACAGTATATATAACACAGAGAGTGAGTTGAATGCAGTTATTTCACAATATATAGAAGTAATTCCTCTGCTAGGAGACCTGCCTTCTATTTCAGCTTGTTGCCCACATTTTCCAGTCCCACACTGTAACATGGGGAAAGATCCCATCCTCAGTAATCCTTTACCCCTGTGAGAGGATAATGCTGTCACAGTACTGAGTTGGGGTAAGCCAGAGATGCTCCTGTTTCCCCAAATAGGGATGAAACAGGAAAGTACAACCCTTTTTCCTCAGCCCCTGATTTCAGTCTTTTATCCTCTGCTTGCCATCAGAAAAGTGCAGTCTGTGGGGCCAGGATGGCTGGTGACACAGAAAACCTGCTCTCTCTCACATAGTACCACAACCCAGCAAGCGAGAAACAAGACCTGCATTTAGAAACAGTTATAGCAGAGCCCCTAGAGAACAGGGGGAAGGAGGGACAATGTGGATTTCCATGTCATGGGAATGGCATAAAGGAGAACATCTCCCTACAGAATCCCTTCTTGCTGCAACAAGGAGGTGCTTCAGGACAGTAATGCATTAGGGATCTAATATATCCCATTGATTTTGATTGCAAAGTACTGCATCTTGTAAAATCTCACTCTCAACAAAAAGTGAATTCAACCTCAGGTTGATCCAACTGTAATATTGGCAGTTACTGCACAAACACAGTCATTACAAAACAAATTCCAGCTATTTCATAAGAGAACTCCTGGGAGTCATATTTTAATTATTGTCAACACCTCTTTAAAACAATCAAAACTAAAACCAAAGAAAAGTACAATTAAATAAATATATGTACTGTGATGTCTCGTGTCAGATTGAAAAATGCTCAATTTTCAATTTTTGCCTGGTATTATTTGTTGCTCTTGATTGTTGTTTTAGATTGTGGAGTAGCAAAAGCCAAGAAGTGGGAGTTCATAGGCATGTCACAAGCAGCCAACCAGTTTGTTTTCAAATATGCAACTTCTAGCACAACTGACTTCAAGTGAAGGATTGTGGACCTGTACACAGTGCAGAAATCAATTGTCCTGAGTGATCACAGAATCACAGTCCTGTAAATACCTTTTCCTTCCATCACTACGGCATCCCTGGAACTCACAGCATCTCTTTGCAGCTGAATGGGATCCAAGAGGTGTTACATATGGGTGTGGTATGAGGAAACACTCAGGTTTCAAAAGTACCTGCCTCCATGCAATAGCATGTCTGCCAGTGGAACTGGACACTTGAAATGGAGCTGCCGCATCCTGCCAGCTGGTGGCGGGTTGCCATGAGTGGTTGCAGGAGATGTGCAACACCCAGGTGCCAGGGGCATCCTATCCCCTTTCATTTCACTGAACCATGAGCAGCATGTTGCAACATGTGAAACAGCTCCATGAGCTTTTTCCAGACAAGATAGCTTTTTGCTTTTTTTTTCTGTTTCTGTGATAGCAAGAACTTTGCAGCATGTGTAGCTGAGGAGTAACTGATGACATTTTTGACACTATACCATATGCTGAAAAACATTTTGGGGTGTTTGGGCTATACACGTTAAAAACGAGGAATTAAATTCTGCTCTGAGTTAACCCCAGGCAACCCCATTGACGTCAGTGGAGTGTAACTGAGAGCAGAAGGTTGCCTGTGATCTTTATTTCTTAGAGTTCACCGCTGCTCATTTGAAGCCATAATCCTTGGTGACATCCCAGTCATTTCTATAGGAGAGAGGCTTGCACTGCAAAGATTGGGTCCCAGTGTGAACTTCACTCAGTGAGGCATTCTTGGCTATAGTGTTTTTGACCATCCCGATATCTACCTGCTACAGCAATCACATTGGCTGCTATTTAAACACTGCTTGCATTATTTGGAAGCACCACAACTAGCATGGCGTGTATGGGTATGTCTCCTTAATTAAATGGCAGATCTTTATCTAAAAGATGTATTCAACACATTCAGCATATTTAAAAGCAAGCACTGCAATAGTGGTATGCACCCAGAAAATGTGAAGCAAGAAATCGGAGAAGAAGCAGACACAAGCCTCAAGGAATTGTCTTTAGCAATGTACACCCCCTCATGAGAAATGGGCTCCTGCATCAGCTGCAGAGGGATTGCAGACATGGCATTGCTTTCTGCAGGAACCACAGTGGTATTCTGTGCCACTACACAGCTTTTGCAGCCCTTCAAGAAAAGTCTGTAGGGCACTCAAAAAGAGAGGAAGGAATTCAGGAGCCCCTACAGAAGAGGGGTAGGCATGAGATTTCGCATGTGCCTGGTGAGCCTAGGGAAGAAGACTAGACAGTGAGAAGAAAATTCTGCAGGTTCTACATAGCAGGTGGAATTTATATCATTATGGCAAGAGATGTTATGCTCTTTTGCCCCATATTTATTCTTGCTTAGATTTAATTCTGAGAAAGAACTAGAAGAGAGAAGACATGATGCAAATAATGCAGTCGTCACTGTTGGTATCTTCTGTAGACCTCCCAGCCAGGACAATGACGCTGATGAATTATTCTTTGTAGAACTAAGGGACACTTCCAAGTCAACTGCCCATGTCCTTATGGGGGACTTCGGCTTGCAGGAAATGAACAAGAAGCATCACACATCTGGTACAGCCTGGGCCACAGGGTTCCTGAAAGACCTGGATGACAACTTTATAGAACAGGTTCTATGGGAGCTGACTCAGAAAGATGTTTTTCTTGATCTGTTGCTTGTCAACAGAGTGGATCTCATGAGCGAAGCAGAGATTGGTGGCCATCTTGGCCACAGAGACCGTGAAGTGATCAAGTTTAAAATCTCTATTGACAGGAGGAAAAGTGCCAGCAAAACCTCAGCTCTGGACATGAGGAGAGCACACTTCAGGCTGCTCAGGGAACTAGAGAGTAAAGTACCTTGGGAAAATGTTTTTGTAGGTGCTGGGGTCAATCAGTGCCTGTCACTTTTAAAACATCACCTCCTACAGGCACAGCAGCAGCAATTCCCAAATGTAAGGAGTGAAACAGAAAAGGAAGAAGGCTGGCTTGGCTGAGCAG